>JAGFNQ010009332.1:52540-326569 GCA_024364735.1 Boesenbergia rotunda | reverse complement strand
GGGAACTCTCTCAATTTGTATGTCATTCCTACTTATAATCTCTCTGATCAGATGATAGCGGCGAAGCATGTGTTTGGATCGCTGATGAGACCTTGGTTCCTTTGCTTGTGCAATAGCTCCATTGTTGTCGCAGTAAACCGGCACTGCTTCATCAATGGTTGGAACCACACCAAGTTCGGAGACAAACTTCTTGATCCAGACTGCTTCCTTTGCTGCTTCCGAAGCTGCGATATATTCCGCTTCCGTGGTGGAATCCGCTACGGTGTCTTGTTTGGAACTTTTCCAACTTACTGCGCCTCCATTCAAAGTAAATACGTATCCAGACTGCGATTTGGAGTCATCCTTATCTGTCTGGAAACTGGCATCTGTATACCCACGTATTACCAAATCTCCTTCTCCATATATTAGGAACACATCCTTAGTTCTTCTTAAGTACTTAAGGATTGTCTTAACAGCCGCCCAGTGATCCATTCCTGGATCCGACTGGTATCTGCTTGTGACGCTCAAAGCATACGATACATCAGGCCTAGTACATAACATAGCATACATGATAGATCCTATCGCGGATGCATAGGGAATCTTATTCATGCAAATCCTCTCGTCTTCTGTGCGCGGACACATAGACTTCGAAAGGTTGATCCCATGCCTAATGGGAAGGTAACCTTTCTTGGATTCCGACATGCTAAACCTTTTTAGCACTCGGTCTATATATGTAGACTGCGAAAGACCAAGCAACCGTTTTGATCTATCTCTATAGATTCTAATCCCAAGGATATAGGTTGCTTCTCCCAGGTCTTTCATGGAGAATGTTTTTGATAACCAAATTTTAACTGTCTGTAAGACTGAAATATCGTTTCCTATAAGTAAGATGTCGTCGACATATAATACTAGGAATACGACTGCACTCCCAGTAACCTTCTTGTACACACAGGGTTCGTCAGGATTTTGTGAGAAATCAAACTTTTTGATTGTCTCATCAAAACGGATGTTCCAGCTCCTAGATGCTTGCTTCAGTCCATATATGGATCGTCGAAGCTTGCATACCTTGGTTTTATCAACCGATGTGAAACCTTCAGGCTGTATCATGTATACGTCCTCAAGCAGGTTTCCGTTAAGGAAAGTTGTTTTCACATCCATTTGCCAAATCTCATAATCATAATGAGCTGCTATGGCTAGGAGCATCCGAATGGATTCAAGCATAGCTACTGGCGAATAGGTTTCGTCATAATCAATTCCTTGTTTCTGATGATATCCTTTTGCCACTAATCTAGCCTTAAAGGTAACAACATTACCTTCCATATCGGTTTTCTTCTTGAAAACCCACTTGCACCCTATGGGTTTAATCCCTTCAGGTGGGTTAACCAAGTCCCATACTTGATTTTCGTACATGGAATCCATTTCCGACTTCATGGCTTCAAGCCATTTGTCCCTTTCTGAACTTTTCAGAACATCTTCATAACTGATAGGTTCGTCATCGCCAATGAGCAACACGTCGTTCGATTCACTTACGAGAAATCCGTATTTCTCTGGAATGTTGCGTGTCCAATCAGACCTACGAAGAGGTGGTGTAGTTTTAGGTTCAACTGATAGCTCATCATTATGAATTATCGGTTGTGGGCCTAGACTCGGTGTCTCTGTAATGTCGATTGGAGTTTCTTGAAATTCATCAAGTTCAAAGCCACTCCCACTGTTTTCTTGTAAAAGAAATTCTTTTTCTAGAAATACAGCATGCCTTGAAACAAACACCTTTTATTCCAAGGGATGATAGAATTGGTAACCCTTCGTTTCCTTAGGGTATCCAATAAATAGACATTTATCAGACTTAGCATCTAATTTGTCTGATACAACCCACTTTACGTAAGCAGGACAACCCCATATCTTAAGGTGAGTTAAGTGAGGTTTCTTACTATTCCAAATCTCATATGGAGTAGTAGAGACTACCTTGGTCGGGACTCTGTTTAATAAATAAACAGCTGTCTTAAGTGCATAACCCCAAAAGGATTTTGGAAGAGTTACATGATTCATCATCGACCTAACCATGTCCATCAAGGTTCGGTTTCGCCTCTCAGATACACCATTATGCTGTGGTGTATATGGCGAAGTCCATTGGGATAATATCCCATTGTCCCTTAGATCATCTTGAAACTCTTGACTTAAGTATTCACCACCCCGATCGGATCGAAGTATTTTAATACTTTTGCCAAGTTGTTTCTCTACTTCATTTCTGAACTCTTTGAATTTATCAAAGGCTTCAGATTTGTGTTTCATCAAGAACACGTACCCGAATCGTGAGTGATCATCGATAAAGGTGATGAAGTAGTTATTGCCTCCTTGTGCTGGAGTTGACATTGGTCCACATACATCGGTATGTATTAGACCAAGCAACTCTCCCACTGGATTACCTTTTCCGGTAAAGGGTAATTTGGTCATCTTGCCTTTTAAGCATGATTCGCATGTATCAAATGAACCGGGTTCAAATGATTCCAAAATTCCACATCGGTGTAATTCGGTCATGCGTTTCTTACTTACATGGCCAAGACGACAATGCCAAGTGTAGGAGTCTATTCGATTATCTATTCGAGCACGTTTGTTGCTAACTTCGATATTGAAAACGTCACTGGATAAATCTAACGTGTAGATGCCATTGCACAAAGTTCCATTCCCATAAAGAACGCCATTTAAAGTTATGTAACAACAATTGTTACTAAAAGTTAAATGATAACCCTTTTCATTCAAACATGAAATAGATACAATGTTCTTTATCAACGAAGGAACGAAATAGCAATTATCCAATTCTAAGACACGTCCAGTGGGGAGCTTTAGCAAATATGTTCCGATGGCAACAGCAGCAATCTTTGCTCCGTTTCCAACTCGCAAATTCGCTTCTCCTTTGACGAGTCTTCTTCTATTCCTTAGCCCTTGTATGTCATTACATATATGTGAGCTACACCCAGTATCAAGTACCCATGTGTTTGAGGAAATAGAGTAACATTCAATAACGAAGATACTTGAAGAGGATGGGGCATCGGATGCCTTCTCTTTCAAGGACTCAAGATAAATCTTGCAGTTTCTTCGCCAGTGACCCTCCTTGCCACAATGATGGCAAGTGCCTTTTGGTTTCTTTTCAGTCTTTTTAGCCTTTTTCTTCTTTCCCTTATTCTGTTCTTTGGCCTTCCTCTTAGAACCTTTCTTTGAGGAACCAACTAACAGTATCGTCTTCTGATCCTGCTTTACAGAAGGCTCTATAGTCTTCAGCAGGTTGAGCAACTCAGGAAACTAGTCTGGAGTTGCATTTTCAGAAGGACGTTTGGGAAGTTGATCTTCAAGGACACAAGCAGGCTTTTCTGCCTTAAGGACTATCCTCAGGTTTCGAAGCCAGTCTATGAAGTTAGGCCCAGTTAATTTATTGGTGTCCAAAATGGAACGCAAGTTTAGGGAAGACATGATCGAGTGATTATCCTAGAAATACAAATTGAGATTATGTGAGAAGATTTATTAAAGAATGTATCAACATACATAAATTAAATCCTATTTATTTTACGAATTGAGTCACCCTTATTATCAATTCGGGAGATCGTAGGAACATCTCCAAATAGGTTGATATCTAACCATAGATAAGAACAACCATGGCTGTGGCCATCAAGTTCTTCTTAGCTATGAAGGTAGGTAATTATACCGATTACACATCACATATATGTAACTATCACATTATGCTATCAACTAATTGAATGTTTGCATAAAACATTGGGTTGTTAACTCATTAACAAGTATGTATCATTATACATAGCACCCAACTGCACCTCTCTTTGCATCGACCTTGGCTGTGGCACAACAAATCGATGCTCCAAGCTTAAGGCTGACCCATTAATCAAGAAATAGTTTTAACATGGTTGGAGCTCATTCAACCGCTTAGTCAGGCTTGGATGTGTCCAACAACCAAAACTAATGATTGACCTCTGACTCGAACTATATTATTCATAAACTAATTCCATGGTTTGAACATGTTGAGGTTCAAGTCGGGCATGGATGTGTCCATCAACCCAAGCGAGAAACAAAACTCCGATTCTAACCATATTAATGGAAGGTGTTGGCCTTAATATTTTGTAAGGGGTTTTGGGTCTCATTCTCTTTAAGCACATTCATGACATAAAATTATGTCATGACTAACGATTTCCTTAATAAAGTATGTATGTGACTTAATTTATCAAGTCTCATGAATTAAATTAGGAACCGGATCTCCTAATCATAATTTCATACTTTATTAAAGGAATTGTTTTGGGAAACAATTTCCTAAATTGTCATAATTAATTTTGGAAATAATATGTCCAAGACTTTGATTTCTCTAAATCAAATCTTGTTAAATTAAGAGACAAATCCCTTAATTCAACCACATATTATTTTCATGAAAATCTCATTTAAGAAACTCTATAGGAAACCATTTTCCTAATTAATTTTGGAGACAACAATATATAAGAGCATCACCTCTTAAACATATTTTATTCATGGATTTAATTAATTACAATAAATTGTTTTCTAAGGGTGGCTCCCCGAGGCTCAGATACCCAAAGAAAAGTAATGTGTTGTAAATCCAATTGGACGGCTCCCCGAGGCTCAATCCAATCAAACATGACAATTTCAATTAAAAATTGGGAAATTAAATTACAACAACTAACTTTAAATTGGACGGCTCCCCGAGGCTCAATCCAAAATAAAGAATTTTGTTGTCAATTTAAAAACCAATTCAAATTTAATTGTCAATTAACTGTCCATGAATTTGTCTAGACTTTCTTAAAAGAAAGTGCCCAAAATTGCGAGATTTCGAAAATTGATTTTCAAAATAATTGCAAGTTTCCGGTACAAAGAAAACTTACATATTTCCAAAATTGGAAAATTTCTAAAATAGAAAAATTTCCAAAATTGGAAAGTTTCCAAATATGGAAAAATTTCGAAATTATTATAAAATTTCAGAAAATAGAAAATTTCAAACGTTTGCAAAATTTCATGAGGATTTCCAAACTTTGAAATTCCTAAATCTAAAATTTATTATAATTTGAAAGTTTCCATAATTGAAAATTTTTTTTCCGAAATTGAGATCATGACAAAGTTTTCCACAAAACAATTATTTGATTAAGTCGAACACTAACCGGCTCTGATACCACTGTTGGGACCGGGTGCATGTCGACAAGGATACGAGTTCGTAAAATTTAAAATTTTTACGTGCAGCGGAAGATTTTGCATAAAATAATTTCCTAAATTATTTTAACTTCGTATCTAGCATGCAACCTTATAGTGTATCGACATAATCATGAAATAAAAGTTTGCGGAAAAGTAAACTAATTTACTTTTATACCTCGCGTAACTTGAAGAAAGGGACGAGATCCAACCGTAGCGTCCCTTGGAAGCTTCGCCTCTATTCGCGTCCACGCCGAGTTCTCTTCGGGATGACTTCGCAAAGTCACGAGTTTTGTGCCGACGAGAACTACTAGATTCTCGGAAGGCACAACTAGAAGAATAAGAGAGGAAAGGTAGGAAACTAACCAACGAAGTAACAGAATCGTATTCCGGGAAGAGAGGAGTCGCTATCCGCTTCTTCTTCTTCGTCTTCGGGTTCTTCTCCTTCTTGAAACCTCACGGCAAACACCCTTGTTGGTGTTGTGGTTGGGCGCCGGCCCTAGAGAGGCTAGGGTGAGCCGGCCCTAAGGGAGGAAGAAGAGGTGGAGGAGAGGAGATTAAGAGAAAGAGAGAGGGAGTAATTAATCTCTTAATTGTGTGGAATAAGGGCTAGCCTTTGGTTCCTTTATATAGTAGCAACTCCTTTGCTAAGTCTCCCTCTAAACCGAATTAACGGAATTAACGGAATTAGTTATAAGAAATTTATCTTATAAATTTTCTTTTTGCTTATTCCGTTTAAGCCTAGTCTTATTATAAACAATTTATAATAAAACAAATTAATTATCATAAGAGATTTATCCTATAAATTCTCTTATGAATTTTATTATAACTAACTTTATAATAAAACTAATTATTTATCATAAGAAATTTATCCTATAAATTCTTATGAATTAATTCCGTTTAAACCAAGTCTTTATTATAAACTAATTTATAATAAAAACTAATTCTTCTTCTCTTTAAATTATGGAATAAATTTTATAAGAAATTTATAAACTTTCTTATTATGGAAAAATCAATTCATAATTGATTTTATAAAATTAAAATAAACCCAATTCACGGATTATTTTAACTTCTATAAAAAGAATAAATTTATACAAATTTATTTATATAAATTTCTTTATACAAATTTATTTACCCATAATTTATAAAATAAATCACGCTGGATTTATCTTATTAATTAAACCATTAAATTGGTTTATTCTCCTCTATTTGGCCGGCCACCAAAGAGGGTTTAACACCCTCTTTGGCCGGCCAAAACCAACCCGAACCGCCGTGAATTAAACTCATTTAATTCGCCCAAAAAGCCTTCAAAAGACTTAGCCATTTTTTAGCTTCCATTGCGCCTCTGATTAACTCAGATTCGACTTATTTCTCTTGATCGGAAAATCCAATTTTTAACTCGTTTTAAATCCCTCGGATTACTCGTAGTGCGTGTGACTAAATAGGCTTTCGATTTATGTTGGCCGTCTATAATCAACAAATTATAGAACGATCATGAGTGGCACCTAGTAGTACATCATGATCCCCAATTAATCGAAAGATCAACAGTTTGACCTCAGAAGAAATTATTCTGAAACCCTTCAGCAGCTCTATTGAATCGTGCCCCATTCCCTTCACCACCTTATACCCACTTGGTTCAGGACACGGTCTATCGTGTCAGTCCCCACTAGGCTGACTACGTCACACCTAGCCCAAGTAATGTCTTACTCGTCCTTTAGATTTCTAATTACTCTCATGTATTTTAGAGACTCTCACTCTAAACATGATATGCTCTGGCCAGAGGCATTGAGTAACAATCCGACGATAGGCCTGGGTATACATCTCCTCGCAAGGAGTGGTGAATCCTTTGTAGGCTGTTCAAACATCTTCGGGCACTTCGGCTTATACCAGATCATCCTGGGTCCACACCTCCTTGGAGATGCTTGCTTAAGATGTCAAAGTATAAGTCTCCATGACCAAGATGACTTGAACACCGCAAGTCAAAGGAACATCGCACTTAAGCCGCAGTAAGATCTTCATTGACATATCTACATGTAGATTCCCATATGAAGTCTTACAGCTAGTCACTCCAATGAACTAGTTCCCTTAACTAGCATCCATGTTTATCTCCGGACATCCCAATGTCCCCAGCCAGTGAGAATCAGCTGATTAGAGAATAACCCATGCTAGTCTCAACAGAATTGATAGTGTCCGTTTTTATCAATTCATCGACTAGGGATATTTTCAATACTTCACATTTGCGCATTTAGAGATAATCACTAGTTGTGATCTCATCACAAATTCTCTTATGCTGTGAGTTGTATTGCGGACATTCAGTAGATGAGTTTAAGATCCCAATCAAATACACAAGCATGTATACTCAAATAGTGAATTATCATTTATTAATATAAATGTTTTACAATCATAAGGCGATTGCCTTAGGACACTTCTCTCATATCACTAACATTTGATACCCTAGGGTTTGGTTGCTTGAGGCAATCATTTTTGATGGTGTCAAAGGGGGAGAATGGGCGGTTTAAGTTAGAATTTTGACTTAAAATGGATGATTTTAGGTATTTTGTCTAACTTAGACCTTGAAAGGTTAAAATTTGGAGAGAAGACATCGATTAAGGGGGAGGTACCTCTTAGGTTCGGATATGTCTTACATTCTTATTGATGTTGTTAAGTGGAAACTTAACTTGGAATATGATTAGAATTGAAACTGTGGAGAGGACATAGGTTAAGGGGGAGGTTACCTCTTAGGGTTGTTATGTCTCATAATGTTTCAATTGCTATGTTTTGCTGTTGCTATTGTGGTTGTTGCTTATCTCTAACTTAAACATATTGCCACACATCAAAAAGGGGGAGATTGTTGAGGCAATCGACCCTTTAAATGATTGGAAGATAATGGTTTTGATGTGTGGGCGAATAGGTTTAAAGTTAGAGTATTATGTTGTATTTGATTTGTGTGATTGAGTTTGCAGGACTTGGAGAATCACACTTGATGGACCTATCCGAGGGACGAGAGCCGGAGGAAGAGGACTTCAAAGGGCACACGTGAAGGGTGGCATGGAGGCAAGCCAAGGGAAGGCTTGTGTGCGCATCCGAGGGACGATAGCCAGAGGAAGAGGACTTCAAGAGGCGAGCCTAGGGAGCAGACCTGAAGGCAAACGCGAAGGAGAAGGTTTGGAGTGGCTGGAGCTGAGCTGGGAGGCAGGACAGTTGACTGGCCCAGAGGCAGTTGACTGCCAAAACCCACAGAGAGTTCGCAGCCTCGGACCAGTCGACTGGCCTTGGGGCAGTCGATTGGTATACCCCAAAACTAGCCGTTGGCTAGCTGTTTGCTAGCCGTTGGCCAGCATTTACTGCTGGGCCAGTCGACTGCCCTAGGGGCAGTCGACTGGTGCGAGTCTGGACAGACTGCGAATCTGTCCTTCTCACCTATAAAAGGAGGCCTCATTACACGTGTCTATACAGTTCCGTACAGTAACGAAGTGCTGCCAAATTGTAGAGTGATTCTTTGCTTCCTCCATCATTTTTCTACACCTGTAAAGAGGAAGCTTTTGCTGTAAAGGTTTCTCTACCTCAAGGAGACTTTTTGATAGTGAAAAGTGGTGCTCGCGGCGTGGATCCTTGGATTAGTCACCCATCTGGGTGGATACCAAGTAAAAGAATTTTTGTTAGCATTGTTATTGTTTTTGCATATTATTTCCGCTGCGCTAACATCTGTGTAGAGATCAAACGATCAAAAGAAAGTGCATTCACCCCCCTCTGCACGCCCACATCGATCCTTCAAGGTCAAGTAAGGTAAGGCGTAGCCTACTTGGTCTGTTTAGTCTGGTGGAACTAGCCGAAGTTACCGATCCAAAACCTAAGCTAGTTAGACCAAAATTTTTCAAGAAGTAATTCGAAAATGAATTTTCAATAAAAGGCTTTGTCAAGAAAAGGGTTGTTACTCCAATAAGACTACGACCAAAGAAGGCCTCTGTGCCTCGCCAAGACCTGGAAGCCGATTACCAAAAATCAAATTCACATTACTACTTGATAAATTTGAATCTAACACAAGTTTCAACTAAATCTTAGATGTAACAATAAATTAAGAAGAATGACTCAAGCATTTCACAATGCACCCATAAGGCAACCATGCTTGCTGTATTGTGACATCTAGAATGGGTGAGATGTTAAGGACTAATAAATAGAAAAATTATTTTCAAAAATGTTTTTCAAATTTCTTAGAATATTTTTCTAAAAATTTATTTTCAAAATAGTGCTTTAACATAATAATGTTTTTATGGATTTTCTGATTGTTTATACGTATTATACATTTTCAAAAGCATATCGTTTCAAAAATGTTTGACCTACACAATTAGACACAAGCCTCTTAAGTCAACACTAAAGTCCCTTAAGACACTTAGATGGAGTCAAACGATGTTGGTGTCAAGGGGAGTTTTTGATTAAAGGTTTTTTTAATTATGCTTCAAAAATCCTTATCACTTCAAAATGCTTTTCGAAAACGGTGCTTTAAATCACTATCACGTATATTTTCAAAAAGGCTTATGCTTTAAAAGCTATTCTCATTTCAAATTGAATCTTCAAAAAAAAAATCATGTTGAAAATTACAATACTGTCATTCAAAGCTGTTCTTTTTGAAAACTGTGCTTTAAATACTATCCCTTATGTTCTCGAAAAGGCTAATGCTTTAAAAATTATCTTCTTTCTAAATTGTGGTTTCGAAATTTATCTTCCTGAAAATTATTGTTCATTTGATTTTGATAAACCATAAAGACACAGAGGAAGGTCTACTTCATGATCTACAAGGACTCCTAGGATGTGTCAAATTTAGGCGGAGTTTGAGTCAAAAGAAAACTTTCTGTAAAGTTTTTTTCTGGCAATTATTTATTTTGAAATTATTAGATAATTCTTTTATTCTGAACCAAACCCTAAAGACTCAGAGGAAGCGTACTTGTAGTCAACAAGCTTCCAAGGACTGTGTCAGGTTTAGGGGGAGGTCAAATTAAAAGAATTATTAAACATTTCAAAGTAATATGTTTGCATGCACTATATTGTTAAAATCCTTTTAAAAACATAAGAATTTTTTTCTATCATACTTTCACTTTCAATTTTTTTGAAAATAATACTTACTTGAATTTGGAGAATTTCCAGGACACTTAGGAAAATATCCTTGGGGTTAACAAGGTTTCCTAGGATTGTGTCAGATTGGAAAAGAAACCAAGTCAAGTAAAGTATTATGTTTTCAAAAATGCTAATATTTTTCAAAAAGTACTTATACTTTCTTATACTTTTCATAAATTGCTAATATTTTTCAAAAAGTACTTATACTTTTCGAAAATGCCTAATATTTTCAAAAATAAGTACCTATATTTTTCAAAAAGATTATAATATTTTTCAAAAGTACTTGTATTTTTCAAAACTCATAATATTTTTCAAAAGTACTTGCACTTTTCAAAGCTCATAATATTTTTTCAAAAGTTATGCATTTTCCAAAAGTACTGTATTTTTCGAAACGTGTCAAACATCTCTCAAAAATACTAGTATTTTTTCAAAAAGTGTAAAATTTCTTTCAAAATACTAATATTTTTATAAAGTGCACAATATTTTCCAAAGTACAAATTTTTTGTGCAAAATGCATAACGTGTTTTAATTGCATAATCTTTTATGAGTGTGTTTGTTTAAAATTTATCTAAGTTCAACATATTATACTAAAAGTTCAAAATATTTCTAACTTGTTGCTATGCTTCAAAAATTTATATTTTCAAAAGGAAAAATGTTTTTTTATTGTTGGTGCAAGCATTTCTGTCGGATTTTCTTTTTATGTATGACAAAGGGAGGGAGTACGGTTAAGTTAAGAATAACATAGATTTTTTTTTCTTCTTCCCAAAGGATCTAAATAAAATCAAAATGTTTTCTTCAAAAAGGGGAGAGTCAACTTAAGACTAAATTTTTTTTCTTTTTCTCCCAAAGGATAGAGAGCCTTCCCAATGGATCAAAATGTGTTTTCAAAACATAGATCATTTTTTTTCTTTCTTTTGATCCCAAGGATTATAATTTAGCCCTTTCAACCAATCTAACTTAAGATATTATCAAACATACAAAATGGGGAGATTGTTGGTGCAAGATGCATCAGTGATGTCCTCCTCTAGGTGTTTCAATGTTTGACAATATGCTTAAGTCAGTGATACATTGAACAAGGGAAGGGTGAGTCAAGAGAGGAGTAATAAAGTGAAGAAAAAGTCTTAGTTAACCTAGGCACTATGTCCTGGTTCTAAGAATTTGACACTAAGACCTGGTGAGTGAAGCTGCGCACTAAGACCTGGTGAGTGAAGCTGGGCAAAAGTCCTGACGAGTGAAGTTAGGCAAGAAGTCTTGGCCCGAGCAATTGAGAAACTTAGCTGAGCGATGACTAAGGACAGAAGTAGAGGCGAGTCGAGGTTCGGACGTCTTGAGATCCAAGAGTATCGAAGGCTAAGCAAAAGTCCACCCGAATGGACTGGGTGGCAACCATCACCTGAGAGGAGTAGGTGATAGGCGCGTTCCCGGGGGTGGGAACTTGAGTCGGGTTGACCTAGGATTTCATGGAAATCTGAAGTCAGAACCATTTTGTTAAGGCTAAGATTGTATGTGTATGTGTCTTGTATTTATGTATCTTGCAGGTACCTAAAAATGAAGACGAAGCAAACAAACAAGGCTGGAAAAGGGGCTCCTGGGCGCCCCAATTGAAGGAGGCGCCCTAATGGAGGCAGGTGCCTCATTGAAGCAGGCGCCTATGTTCAATGAGGTGCCTCAATGGTCCAGGGCACCCTGGTCAAGAGTCTTATAGGTTGTTGTGAGTTCGGCGCGGAGATAAGCTTTGACCAAGCCCTATGAGGCATCCCATTCATCACATGCGCCCCAATGAAGACTATAAAAGGAGCTTCGACCCCTTAGCTCGAGACAGAACTTCCATGATCATTCTGAGCCTTTTAAATGACACCAAAGCGCTAACGGCGAAGCTCTGCGACCAAAGAAGCTCCGGGAGGAAGTGCGCAGCACATCGGAGTTCCTAATCGGCTGAGTCTTCAACTTTTGTTTGGTTTGAATTTTACAATTCCACACTTATTTTTCATATATTTTGATTGTAATTTCTGCACTTTAAGACGGGTTTCTCCGCCTCCGAAAAGTCCGGAAAGGAGACCATTAGTAGACGGGCGCTCCTGTACTTAGGCCTTGGATGTACTGACCCCGGGGGGTTGGGAACCAAGTAATAAATCCCGTGTGCACTGTGTTGCTTATTCGTTCATTTTGTTTTCCGTTGTGCTACTAACATTGTGTCCAGAACGAACCGAAAAGTTTTACAAAATTTCCGAAGGTTTTTATGGTCGATATTCACCCCCCTCTATCGACGGCACCGGTCCTATAAATTCCTCTATGAAAACTCAAGTTAAAGAACTCAAAGTCAGCCTAGAATGGTTTACCTTGGGTTCCAGGAATCTTGATATGATTCTTGGAAAACAAAAGGTCGTCCTTAATCGATCCAGACTTGAGATACAAAACCAACTCACAATATAGATTATACTTTTCTATTGTGAACCGTAATAGCACCCGAGTTCAAGCATGGGTCCCAAAACTAAGCTTGAAAAATCATGCGGGACCAAACATTATTAGATCCCCAAGGATCAAATTCATTACTTAGATAGACCATATCGAGGTTTTGGTACAGGGTTAGCAAATAAAAATATCATTCATGTGGTTAGGTAGCTTAGATTGAATACCTTGTCTGATGTTTGTTTTTTTTTATTATTATAATCTTGCTTAGGATTAGAAATGGTTAGTTAAGGAACAAAATTGACTGAAACTTTCACAACCTAGTATTAGGGTGGGGCGAGCTGATAGTACATTAGAAAAGTCGTCTGGGGAGCCAAGTAGAAGAAGGCGTTTTCTATTTGGTCATCTTAGTCTGGTGGAACTAGCCGAAGCTACCTCGCCACATCCTCGACTAGTTAGACCAAGATTTCTGAACGAGGAATTTAAAAATATTATTTCTTTATATGGCTTTGTCTAGGAAAGGGTTGTTGATCTAATAAGGCTAAGACCAAAGAAGGCCTCTATGCCTCGCCAAGACCTGGAAGCCAAATATTGAAATATATTTTTAAATTACTAATTCTTAAATCTAAATCTAACTCAAGTTTCAATCATATCTTAGATTCAACGTAACCTCAAGATAAAATTGAGATTATCTCACAAACACGATATGGTTCCCTGTTTTGTCACTTAGAAATGGATGAGCTGATTAGGATAAATAAAGTTAGACTAACCCAAATTTTTTTTCCAAAAATTTCTCTTTCAAAAATTCTATTTAATTCTTTTTCTAATTTTTTTCGAAATTTTACTTAATCATTTTCAAATATTTCTTTTTCAAACTTTACCTAATCTTTCTCAAAAACTCTTTTTCAAAACTCTTATTAATCCAGCTAATCAGATCAAACTGGTTAAATTGAACTCTATCCCACAAAATCAACCTAGGCTTAACATTCTTGATCACATAGATTGGGTGAGACAAACTAGGCAAGTAAACTTGAACAACCTATCCTATACTTTTACTAAACTGGATCCAAACTAAGACACTTTATGTGTAGGAACATAAAGATTTGGACTAGTGGATGTTGGATAGTGGGTGTTCCAGACATATGACTGGAAGCAAGTCAAAGTTCTCCAAGCTAAAATACTAGGACTTAGGAACAATAGCGTTTGGCAACAACGCTACACTTAAGGTAATCGGATCAGGTAACATTGAACTAAGCTCCGACCTTACTATTAAAAGGGTCCTTTTGGTTGATAGTTCAAATTTAATTTACTTAGTATTAGTCAGCTCTATGATATTGGATACTTAGTCACTTTTACCAACCAAGACTGCCTGATTAAGAACTTACAAGACACAGGGGTTATCCTGAAAGGAATTAGGAAAAATAACATTTACGTCATAAACCTGCCTACCTCACTTAAGTGTTATGTAAATCAGGTAGAAGAAACTAATCTCTGGCATTGGAGATTAGGACATGCCAATCTAATGTTAATCTCCAGACTCAACCAAAAAGAACTAGTTAAAGGCATACCCAAACTTAGGTATCTTGAAGATTCAATTTATGGTCCATGTCAGCAGGGTAAACAGATCAAGTCTACCCACAAACCTACCCAATCTGACCTGACCCAATCAGTACTTAAGCTCCTACATTTAGACCTATTTGATTCTCATGGAGCCAAGTCACTAAGCGGAAACCAGTACTGCTTAATTAAAATTGATGATTACTCTAAATTTACATGGGTCTAATTTCTTAAAACCAAAGATCAATGTCTTGATCCTTTGAAACTTTAACTTAAATCCTTAAAAATTAAAAAGATTTCAAAATTAAAAAAATTCGAAGTGATCACGGGGGCGAATTCGAAAATCTAAAGTTAATTGAATTTTGTAATTTAAATGGATATTTTCATGATTTTTCCTGCCCTAGGACTCCCCAACAAAATGGTCTAGTTGAAAAATAAAATAGAACCCTCTAAGAAGCAGCTAGAACCATGCTTAATGAATATAACTTATCTAATCACTTTTGAGCAGAAGCAGTTAGCACTGCCTACTATATTCAAAATAGAATTTTGATCAATAAAAGATCATAATAGGACCCTCTATGAAATCTATTATAATAATCCACCCAACCTACATTATCTAAGAGTCTTTGGATGTAAAGTCCGCATTTCAAATACAAAAAACTACTTAGGTAAATTTCAATCCAAAACCTCCCTTGGGATATTTTTAGGATACTCAACCACAAGTAGAGCTTACAGAGTATATAAGAAACAAACTCTTAAGATAGAGGAAACCACTAATATAGTGTTTGATGAAGAAAATCAACTTAATCCAAATCTACAATCTAATCAACCCAACCTAACTAAGTCAACAGACAATGAGTCTAGACCAGACCAACTTACTAACTTACCCACTGAACTAGTCTTAGACTCACCTACTGAATTAGTCCCTGAACCAAATTTAATTTCATCTACTGAACCGGTTCATGAAATAACCCAAAACCTACTAGTCGGACCTGAGGCTGAACTAAGTTTTAGGAGACCAAAGAAACTCAGATTAAATCACCCAACTGATCAGATTATAGGTGATCCAACTTTAGGGGTAAAAACAAGGTCATTCTATAGAAACCTAAGTCAGGTTACACTGATTTCAAAGATTGAACCTAAGACCATAGAAGAGGCCTTACCTGACCTAGACTGGATCATAGACATGTAAACTAGCCCAGTTTGATAGAAACCAAGTCTGGGACTTAGTACCTAAACCTGAAGATAAATCCATTATAGCTACTAAGTGGGTATTTAGGAATAAATTAAACAACTAAGGTGAAATAGTTAGAAATAAAGCTCGCTTAGTAGCTAAAGTCTTTAGTTAGGTTGAGGGGTTAGACTATGATGAAACTTATGCCCCTATAGCTAGACTTGAGTCAATTAGAATGTTACTAGCCATTGCAACCCATAGAGGATTCAAAGTATACCAAATGGTTGTTAAGTCAGCCTTCCTAAATGGGTTTATAAAAGGAGAAGTAGATGTAAGACAACCCCCAGGTTTTGAAGACTTAGACTATCCTAACCATGTATTCAGACTTAGGAAAGCTCTTTATGGGGGTAAAACATGTACCTAGGGCTTGGTATGAAAGATTATCCACCTATCTAGTTTCTAAAGGTTTTAACCAAGGCTAAATTGATTCAACTCTATTTGTTAAGACCCTAGAAAAAGACATCTTTATAGCCCAAATTTATGTAGATGACATAATCTTTGGATCAACCAACACTAACATTTTAAAAGAATTTATTAAAATCATGGAAAATAAATTTGAAATAAGTCTAGTTGGTGAACTGACATTCTTATTAGGACTACAAATTAAATAAACTAGAGATGGAAATTATATTCACTAATCAAACTATGCTAGAGAATTAATTAAGAAATTCAAGATGAAAAACTCAAAAAATCAAAATACCCCTATGATCACAAATGCTAAGATAGATAACGATCCTGAAGGTAAGCCAGTTGACTCAAAATATTATAGAAGTACTATAGGAAGCCTACTTTACCTAACTGCTAGTAGACCTGATAACCTTTTTGCAGTAGGTATTTGTGCAAGATACCAAACTTATGCTAAGGAATCCCACTTAACTGCAGCTAAGAGAATCCTTAGATATATTAGGGGCACTTTAAATGTAGGTATTTGGTACCCTAGGACTTTCAACTTTGAGTTGTTAGGATATTCTAAGTCAGATTATGCAGGTTGTAAATTAGATAGAAAAAGTGCAAGCGAGAGTTGTGAATTACTAGGTCAGAGTCTGGTCAGCTGGTGCAGTAGAAAGCAACATTGTGTTGCCTTATCTACAACTGAAGCAGAGTATGTTGCCATAGGAGTGTGTGTAACTCAACTCAT
Source organism: Boesenbergia rotunda (assembly GCA_024364735.1). Classification (NCBI taxonomy): domain Eukaryota; kingdom Viridiplantae; phylum Streptophyta; class Magnoliopsida; order Zingiberales; family Zingiberaceae; genus Boesenbergia; species Boesenbergia rotunda. The sequence goes on along the minus strand of JAGFNQ010009332.1, from coordinate 309,947 downwards.
ATGGATGATTCATACCCTTAGGGACTTCAACATAGACTATGCCCAAACTAAGGTATATATTGATAATATTAGTTCTATAAACCTTAACAAAAATCCAATTCACCACTCTGGAACTAAATATATAGAAGTGAAGCATCATTTTGTTAGGGACCACTTAGCTAAGGGTGAAATTGTCCTTCAACATGTTGACTCTAAATCCAACCTGGCAGACATTTTTACTAAACCCTTACCTGAGCCTGAGTTCAGTTCATTAAGAAGGCATCTTGGAATGTGCTTAGTAGAGTAGGTTTTTTGTTGTTTTCTTTGAATGCACTCATTTTGTTAGTCTAATTCTATTTTTAAAAGGGTTTTAAATACTGTACATTAAGTTTTCAAAATTTTACTTTCAAAATTCAATGCATTTCTCGAAACATAGTTTTATTTTTACATTAAAACTACCCCTTTCAAAACTAGAGTCTTTTTTCGACATGGACTTAGCTTAGGCTTAACCCTACTATGCATGTTTCTATAGTTCTAGCAGCCAACATCTCACAAGCACATTAGGACTAACTTGATTGACAATCTAGACTGGGTTGAGATGCTTAGGATTGTTGCCCTAGACTTAAGATGTTTTAATTCAATGCATCGAAACAAGTTGGGGGCACTATAAATGCAATTCAAATTAATCAAGTCAAGTATTCTGACTAACTTAGCTGATATATGAAATACACATGACTTGGTTGACCCAAGTGAAAACTGCCACTTATTGCAGTCAGCAACTAGGTAACAGGTCAGATAGGTGCCTGAAAGGATTTTTTTCTCTTTTCCTCCTTTTCCAAGTGAAAATGTTTTGATTCTTTCATGCTTGGACTCAAAATGAAGGTGTCTAGGCATGACCTAAATTTAAAATCTTTTTCCTTATGTTGTTTTGCTTAAATATATTTACTCTGATACACTTAGCTTTTCTTACTTAGTCATTTTTTTAATGCTCGGATACATTTCTTACCCTTAGACTACATGATATTTGATATATGACAAAGGGGGAGAGAAAGAATTAAAGAGTTCAAAGTGTTTTCGAAATGTTTTCTATGTGTTAGAAAAATTTTGATACCAAGAAAGAAAGAGTTCAAAGTGTTTTTCGAAATGTTTTCTATGTGTTAGAAAATTCAAGAAAGAAAATTTTGTTAAAGTGTTAGAAAAGTTTTTTCAAGTTTTTTTTTCAAAAGTGTTTGAATTTTTTTAAAAAAAGTGCCAGTAAAACTTTTTGCAAAATATTTTTTTCAAAGAGTGAATTTTCGATATTCTTACGAATATTAAGAGATTTTATTAAATCGTCCGTCGATTGACTTCTATACTTTTGGTGATTTCGAAAAAAAATTTTGGTTGCTCTTTTTCGAAAGTAAGATAAATTTTTTTTAAGTATTTCAAAATGCTTAAAGTATTTTCGGCTTTTCAAAAAGGTAACTTAGTCACTGAACTATTTAAATCACATTTTTAAGACTAAGTCTGTTCTTTGAAAAATATGATAGATCGACTAGCATGCGCTAGGGGGGGTGAATAGCATTTTTCGTTGAATCACTACAAGGATGTTAGCGCAGCGGAAACAATAATATGCACGAAATCCTCTTTAAATAGGACTCATGCTGAAAACTTCGCTACCAGTCGACTGCCCCCAGGGCAGTTGACTGGTGCCACTGAAATTTGACCGTTGCACCCCAATGTTCGAATTCTCAGCCAACTCACCAGCCACCTACCAGTCGACTGCCCCTAGGGCAGTCGACTGGTCCCAGGCTGAGACCCTTCTGTGAGTTTCATCAGTCGACTGCCCTCAGGCCAGTTGACTGGTCTACTCATATACCTAAGATTACCCTTCCCGAGTACATTTCACTCCGCACTCGAACCCTATGATTTCTCGAGTACAATCACACAGCACTCGTACCCTCACGACTCGACTGACTCCTCATCTGTGTTGATGCAGTCTGGCCCGATTGTTATTTTGGTGTTGACAACGATTTAAGTTTAGTTGAATGGATTTGAATTAAGTCCAGGTGGATTGGGAGATCGCACGCTGGCATGTGAAAAAGTCCTAGCTTAGAGGGCTAGGTGTGAAAAGTCCTAACCTGGAGGGTTAGGTGTGAGAAAATCTTAATCTGGAGGGTTAGGTGTGGAAAAATCCTAGCTTGGAGGGCTAGGTGTTGGAAAAGTCCTAATTCGGAAGGGTTGGGTGAAAAGTCCTAGCTTGGAGGGCTAGGTGAAAAGTCCTAACTTGGAGGGTTAGGTGCAAATTCCCATCCTGGAGAATTAGGTGAAAAGTCCTGGCTTGGAGGGTCAGGTGCCTAGCTTGGAGGGCTAGGTTGGATGAACGTCTAACTCGGAGGGGGTGGGTGAAAAGTCCTAGCTTGGAGGGCTAGGTGAAAAGTCCTAGCTTGAAGGGCTAGGTGAAAAGTCCTAACTTGGAGGGTTAGGTGTAAATTCCCAACTTGGAGAGTTAGATTGAAAAATCCTTAGCTTGGAGGGCTAAGGTGAATGAAATCCTAGCTTGGAAGGCTAGGTCTGCGTCCCTGGATTGGTCTGGTGACCGATCAGGGAGTTGGCACGCTGCTCCTTCGTGGATCGGTCTGGTGACCGATCCAGCGATGTCTGATTGGTCTGGTGACCAATCAGGGAGTGTGTGATTCACTCACTGCACAACTCCTGATCGGTCTGGTGACCGATCAGGGAGCGAATAGTGAGTTGAGTTCCCTTGCTAATCAGGTCCAGAACGGTCCGGTGACCGATCAGAGACTTAGGATTTGATTAAAGAATCACTGTTCACTCAAGCCTGATTGGTCTGGTGACCGATCAGGCTGGAGCCTGATTGGTCTGGTGACCGATCAGGCAGGAGCCTGATTGGTCTGGGGACCAATCAGGAGTGTGCAGAAGACTGCTGGATCGGTCTGGTGACTGATCAGGCTCCTCCCTGATCGGTCTGGGGACCGATCAGGTGCAGAACTTTAATTAAAATATGCTATCAGAAGTCTATTTTCACTGTCGATTCTCTGCTACTTGCTGATTTCTTTTTGATATGCATTGCTAAGCCTCTGTTGGAGTGTGCAGGTGATAGCAGTTGATTCAAACACTCAAGGAGGGTCAATGGGAGGCTTTCCTTGGAGTAGGTTTTGATCTATTGTGTTTTCAGGTCTCAACGGCGTCTGGCGCAACTGGCAACTGATGAAGGCGCGGCTGGCAACTGACGGAGGCTCAGCTGGAGGAGTGTCCAGTGGACTGAGTGCTCAGAGAGGTCAGTGGGTCAGGGTGTGAGTCAGTGGTGCTGATGGAGCTGGCGACGTTGAGCCGGAGCTTAAGAGACAAAGCAGGATGCAGAGGAGCGGAGAGAACTGGACAGAAACTTGGGAAGTTTGTCTGGGCTGTGTTCGTGCTCTCTGTTGCTTTGTGCTTAAACGATCTTGTTGCATTCCTGTGAGAGCTTTGTGAGTGTTCCTTCTTGTGTGATCTCCTGTACTTAAATTATATCATCCGTGAGATCTGTGGAGAGGTTTCTCCACCGAGAAGGAGGCTCTATCTTATCCGGGTTCACCGGGGCTTGATCTGCCGATGATCAAGGGATCGCCCACCTTACGGGCACGCCAAGGAGTAGGGGCATGTTATCCCCGAACCTTGTACATCTTCGTCTTAGCGATTGTTTGGTTTGCAATCCTTCTCTGCTTTGTTCTTTGTTCTGCATTTTCTTCCGCTGCTAATCTGATCACGTAGAAAACTTCAAAGTGCAACTTGTGGGTGTCTGGCTATATTCACCCCCCTCTCTAGCCATCCGTTTCCAACAAGTGGTATCAGAGCTAGGGGCTCTGTTCACGGCTTAACATCCGAGAGCTTACAACAAGATGGCTGGAATAGAAGGAATGAGCACCAATCGACCTCCATTCCTCGACGGCACTGATTTTTCATATTGGAAGTCAAGAATGGAGTTTTACTTGAAGACAAACATGAGCTTGTGGTTCGCTGTCAAGGAAGGGTTTTGCCTTCCAAAGGATAATGAAGGAAAGGAGCTTGAGTTTTCCAAGTGGTCGCCTGAGCTAATCCGGAAGGGGGAAGCAAATGCCAAAGCTGCCGTGACCTTGCAATGTGGGATGACCAAAGAACAACTAATCAAGGTTGGCCCCTTCACCTCTGCCAAAGATATATGTAATAAACTTCTTGAGCTCCATGAAGGAACTCAAGACACCCGGACTGCCAAGAAGGATCTCCTTCACAGTCAACTCCAAAACATGACAATGGGAGAAAGTGAAACTGTAAGTATGCTTCATTGTCAATTCAAAGAAGTATTGAATGGTCTCCACTCCATTGGTGAAGAGGTAGAAAACCGAGACCTAGTGAGGTATGTCCTTAAATCATTTCCTAGGAATGCCTTGTGGTCATCCATGGTGGATGCTTACAAGGTTTCCAAGGACTTATCTTTTGTTAAGTTAGAGGACTTATTTTGTGAGATGGAGCTACATGAGATCTCTAACCAAGGCCCCAAGGAGAAAGGGTTTGCTTTTGTGGCAGGAAACAAAAGGAAGAAGAAGATTGACAAGGTGGAGGAGGACATCCACTGTCACGTGGCTCTAGTGGCACAACAAGAGTCAAAGGAGGAGAGTGATGAATCAAGTGACTCCTCAACCGCGCCTTCATCATCTTCGGATGATGAAGAGGTAATTTCTCCCGAGTTAAATAAGTGCTATAGAGCTATCGCATGTTTAACCAAATTGTTAAAGAAATCTAAGAATAAGGTTAAGTCATTGAAGTTGGAAGTAAAAGAATTAAAATCCTCTATGGTTGAGGATATTAATGACTTCCATAATGAATCCCTTGAGAATGAGAATGAGATCTTGAAGGGTGAAATTGAAAATCTCAAGATTGTTCTTGAGAAATTTTCAACAAGCTCCAAAACCCTAGACATGATCTTGAACTCCCAAAGGGCAGTTTACAACAAGGCCGGTATAGGTTACCGACCTAAAGAACCGAACTTTGTGCCATTAATGTCTAGAACACATTTTAGATCATCAAATGTTCCTAGGGTTAAAAAGAAAATGACTAAGGCATGGGTGCCAAAGTCTTTGATTGAAGGTTCTTTAGGTCCCAAAATTTGGGTACCTAAAACTTCCATATTTTGAATTATATAGCTTGTTTTGAGGGGGAGGATCTATCAACATGGGTAGTTGATATTTGGTGCTCCAAACATATAGCCATTCCTAGTTAGGAATGTGCTCATCATTTTCTCAAATTAGTGAATGACCATGTACTACTCATGAGAAAGATATTTCTTTGACAATTTAGATGATTAGATTTAAATCAATGGAAAATTTGAATTTCACTTGAGTAGTAAGGAAATTTTCATGCAATGAACAATAGTATATCCATGTTTCAAAATAAATCTACAAGTGTTGGAAAAATTATGTATAGTGCATGAATGGTTTAGATCGACATATAACTTGCTTTTACCATGGATTGCTTATGATGATATATCTTAGGCTTAAGTTCTTCCTTAATGTGTTGGAGGTGAACATGATCAAATATGCCATGATTTACTCTATGTGCTGTTATCATTAATCTATGGCATGCAAATTCGATTTCAATCATGAACTTGATAGAAATGTGGGACTATGAATTCTCCAATCCAATCTATGAACTATCAATAGAATGGAGAATTAGGATTCTAGACTTGGGACAAATCTAGATCTATGAGTTACCAAAATTGATTGAAGCAAGCATGTTATGAATACACTTGGAACATAATTAATCATGCATAAGTGTAGTTTACGTTTGTGTTAAAGTTTTACTATGATCAGTTTTGTTTCCAAAACAAAGAGAAAAGTAACTAGCTCATCCTTGCCAAATAGCAATATGCATCTAGGGATTGTGTGCTATCCATGCTTATGATTTTGTAAGTAGTCCATGTTTATGAATTCTCTGGTTAAATGATTGTATGCATGCATGTTTTGGAAATCTGGTCATAGTTAGATACTAAATTGATACAAGTATGTTTTGAAAATTTGATCATACCTTGAGCGTCACAAAATTTGATCATACCTTGATACTCATGTTGTATGGGCATGTTTGGATAATCGATTATATTTTGATATTATCTTGATACAAACATGTTGGACAGAGTTGGGGATTATGAAATTGATAAATGTTTTGAACAAACTTGATCATCCATTGACTTGATACAAATCTGTTTTGAAGTATCCAACTTTGATTTTGGGAACCTGATCATACTTTGATACAAACATGTTTTGATACTCAATTTCATGCTTAGAAATTACTGATCATGCTCTGACACAAATCATGACTTATATTTTGATTAAGAGAACTCTTAGAATCAAATGGATTACCTCTATGCTTTGACACAAATCATGTTGATCATTTTGGGAAATGGATTTTAGTTAAAAGAAACCCTTTAGGATCAATGGGATTGAATCTAATTGAATTAGGGTTTCTGAAATCTCGGTTCTGAAATTGTACAATGAAACAAATCTGATCTCAGAGTTTTTGAAACTCAGAAAAACCTCTCTGTATCGAACCAGATCGGTCCCCGGACCGATCAGGACACACTCTGATCGGTCTGGTGATCGATCAGGAATCATTCTGATCGGTCTGGTGACCGATCAGATCAATACTGATTCTCAGATCAATCCAAATTGTATCAGACCACTCCTCAGACCAATCCCCCTTCATCAATTTTGATGAAGTATCAATAGAACTGAGTAGTAGGATGATGGTCAAGATACAAGGAACAAAACCTAATACTGATTTGATACAAACCTATGTTGGAATGTTCAAATTCATAAGAAAGGGTTTGTTGAGCCATAACTCTTGTTCTTGATGTCGTATTTCAGAAATGTTTCTGAAATATTAAATATTAATAGAGTCTACACTCCTATTGTGGAATGTAAATTATTAATGCAGTCTGATCATGAATGTATCAGAGTTTCAGGAATTTTTCTGAGATTTCATCGCTCCCCAGACTAATAAGAAATATTTCTGTATCAAGTTATCAACGAACCTGATTGGTCACGGAGACCATTCAGGATTATATGTCGGATACAGATGCATTCCTTACTTGTCATATGAAACATATACATGTTTGACCTCGATATATTTCTGTATATGTTTTCATGTGCAAGATCACACTTATTGCCGTATGATGCATATACGTTGTTGCCATGATACATTTATGGTATATGCCTCTCATATGCAATTCAAAAATTATCCTTTAATTATTTTGGGGAGACCCTTGATTGAGGGGGAGTTGTGTTCAAACTTAATAACCATACCCTTTTCGATGTTTGACAAAGGGGGAGAGAATGACTGATTAAGTTTATGGTTGTTATAGGGGAAGCATCATGATTCCCTTATGAGAATTGAATTGATTGATAAACTTAAATCGGGTTGTCAAAAAACAAAAAGGGGGAGATTGTTGATGCAGTCTGGCCCGATTGTTGTTTTGGTGTTGACAACGATTTAAGTTTAGTTGAATGGATTTGGATTAAGTCCAGATGGATCGGGAGATCGCACGCTGGCAGGTGAAAAAGTCCTAGCTTGGAGGGCTAGGTGTGAAAAGTCCTAACCTGGAGGGTTAGGTGTGAGAAAATCCTAATCTGGAGGGTTAGGTGTGGAAAAATCCTAGCTTGAAGGGCTAGGTGTTGGAAAAGTCCTAATTCGGAAGGGTTGGGTGAAAAGTCCTAGCTTGGAGGGCTAGGTGAAAAGTCCTAACTTGGAGGCTTAGGTGCAAATTCCCATCCTGGAAATTAGGTGAAAAGTCCTGGCTTGGTGGGTCAGGTGCCTAGCTTGGAGGGCTAGGTTGGATGAAGGTCTAACTCGGAGGGGTTGGGTGAAAAGTCCTAGCTTGGAGGGCTAGGTGAAAAGTCCTAGCTTGCAGGGCTAGGTGAAAAGCCCTAACTTGGAGGGTTAGGTACAAATTCCCAACTTGGAGAGTTAGATTGAAAAATCCTTAGCTTGGAGGGCTAAGGTGAATGAAATCCTAGCTTGGAAGGCTAGGTCTGCGTCCCTGGATCGGTCTGGTGATCGATCAGGGAGTTGGCACGCTGCTCCTTCGTGGATCGGTCTGGTGACCGATCCAGCGATGTCTGATCGGTCTGGTGACCGATCAGGGAGTGTGTGTTTCACTCACTGCACAGCTCCTGATCGGTCTGGTGACCGATCAGGGAGCAAACAGTGAGTTGAGTTCCTTTGCTAATCAGGTCTAGAACGGTCCAGTGACCGATCAGAGACTTAGGATTTGATTAAAGAATCACTGTTCACTTAAGCCTGATTGGTCTGGTGACCGATCAGCCTGGAGCCTGATTGGTCTGGTGACCGATTAGGCTGGAGCCTGATTGGTCTGGTGACCGATCAGGCAGGAGCCTGATTGGTCTGGGGACCAATCAGGAGTGTGCAGAAGACTGCTAGATCGGTCTGGTGACCGATCAGGCTCCTCCCTGATTGGTCTGGGGACCGATTAGGAGCAGAACTTTAATTCAAATATGCTGCCAGAAGTCTGTTTTCACTGTCGATTCTCTGCTACTTGCTGATTTCTTTTTGATATGCATTGCTAAGCCTCTGTTGGAGTGTGCAGGTGATTCAAACACTCAAGGAGGGTCAATGGGAGGCTTTCCTTGGAGCAGGTTTGGATCTATTGTGTTTTCAGGTCTCAACGGCGTCTGGCGCAACTGGCAACTGACGAGGGCGCGGCTGGCAACTGACGGAGGCTCAGCTGGAGGAGTGTCCAGTGGACTGAGTGTTCAGAGAGGTCAGTGGGTCAGGGTGTGAGTCAGTGGTGCTGATGGAGCTGGCGACGTTGAGCCGGAGCTTAAGAGACAAAGCTGGATGCAGAGGAGCGGAGAGAACAAGACAAAAACTTGGGAAGTTTGGCTGGGCTGTGTTCGTGCTCTCTGTTGCTTTGTGCTTAAGCGATCTTATTGCATTCCTGTGAGAGCTTTGTAAGTGTTCCTTCTTGTGTGATCTCCTGTACTCAAATTATATCATCCGTGAGATCTATAGAGATGTTTCTCCACCGAGAAGGAGGCTTTATCTTATCCGAGTTCACCGGGGCTTGATCTGTCGACGATCAAGGGATCGCCCACCTTACGGGCACGCCAAGGAGTAGGGGCAAGTTATCCCCGAACCTTGTACATCTTCGTCTTAGCGATTGTTTGGTTTGCGATTCCTTCTCTGCTTTGTTCTTTGTTCTGCATTTTCTTCCGCTGCTAATCTGATCATGCAGAAAACTTCAAAGTGCAACTTGTGGGTGTCTGGCTATATTCACCCCCCCTCTCTAGCCATTCGTTTCCAACAATCTGCAGCCTCGACTGTTGCCTTCACGCCCTCTTCATCTTCGGCTCCCATCCCTCGGATGCACACAAGCCTCCAGCTTGCCTCCATGCCATCATTCACACATGCCTTGAAGTCCGTGCCCATCAGCTTATCGTCCCTGCTCTCCAAGGTCCCTCGGGTGCATACAAGCCTCCAGCTTGTCTCCATGCCACCTTTCACCGTACCGAGGCCGTCCTGCAAAGTCCATATGTGTAACCTGTACAACCTACACACTCAACATACACATATAAGATAACAAGGGTAAACCTAACATAAACCCTTTGCCCAAACATCAAAACACTTGGTCACTCCGGACTACAGATTGCCTCAACAATCTCCCACTTTTTCATGTTTGGCAATTCGTTTAAGTTAGGGATGAAAGATAGTAGTCAATAGCAATAATAATGCATATGCTATACAAGAATGTATCCTATCCCAAGGTATCTCACACCTAACCCTCCAAGTTAGCAATTTTCAAAACGGGCTTTTTAAAACCTATCCCAAGGCTCCCCACACCTAACTCTCCATGTTCGGACTTTTTCATACCTAACTTCCCAAGTTAGGATTTTTCACACTCCTAACTTCCCAAAGTTAGGAATTTTCCACACCTAGCCCTCCAAGTTAGGATTTTTAACACCTAACCTTCCAAGTTAAGACTTTTCACTAGACCGGGTTTTTTAAAGCTTCTCCCAAGCTTTCCCTACATTGGACTTACAAAGACCTTTTAAGAACCTCTCCAAGGTTCCCCTTACGCCAAAAATAGAGCAACCATGCTCCCCCTAAACCTAGGGTTTCATGCAAAGGTAAGTTTGGTTTCCCAACTTAAACCCAAACTTCTCCCCCTTTGCCATACATCAAAAAGACCCCAATAATATCCCAATTATTGGTTCTTTCAATCCCCAATGATCCTTAACACAGTATACTAAACCCCCGTACACTTGTTTCTTATCATTTGGACAGAAAACCAACTGCTTATACACAAATCAGCCCTAGCCAGTCGACTGCCCCTGTTGGCAGTCGACTGATACTCTGATTTATCAATTTTCTGGCCAATTTTAGAATTGCGCCAGAAATTCCACAAATCTCCAAAAATTCCTAAATTTCATGGAGAACTTTGTGGTACCCATACCTACTTGGGATAAATATATTTCATAATATATCTATCACCGTTCCCAAGTTTGACACAAAACCCAAAAAGTTTTCTATGAAAATTAAGGCACCTAGGAGGCAACCTCTCCCTTAACATATGCCTTCTCCAAATTTTCGATTTTCCTAGGTGAAGTTCTACCCAACTTAACACCCTGACACCATGTTAGGTTCTACCCAACCTAACAACCAAGTTCTTCTCCCTTGGACACCATTAAAAGATTGCCCCCAAGCAACCTTATTCCTAGTGCCAAAAAGAACTCAACAATACCCAACAAAAACCTAAAGATTTGCAAGCACACTTGCTAGGATATACCCTATCCTAGAAAAATATGTTTTGATTAAGATTATCAAATGTGCTTGACTTTGGTTTAATTCTCTAATTTTCCCAAGAATAGACACTTTGTATCAATTTTGACCTCAATTCATGATTTCTTGTATTTGTCAATTCTGACCATCATCAATTTACACAAGGAATTGTCCTCAATTTCCCCTTTTTACCTCTAAGTCCTAGATACCTAGGGAAACTTATCAATTCTTCCTTGATTTTCAAGATATCAACAAAGCCTTATTAAATCATGGGATAATACTTCATTCAAGGAGTATGAAATCATACACAAGAATTTTAATCCAAAACCATATCCCATAATCTGATTTTGAAATTTCTTGCTGTCCAATAGGCCTTTCTTTGCAAACTCTCACTGATCAGTCGACTGCCCATATGGCAGTCAACTGCTAAAACTTATAGAGAGTTTCTGGGCTTGAGACCAGTCGACTGCCCCCAGGGCAGTAGATTGGTACCTGAATTTCAGGGTTTTCAGTCAAATTTTAGAAATCCCTAAATAATTCTACAAATCTCCAAAAATTATGAAATTTCATAGGGAGATTTGTGCGGCCAATGTCTACTTGGAAAAAATTCATTTCCAAACACATGTACTCCGGATCTCAAGATTGGCACGAAACTCAACTTATCCTAAAGTGTATCATTGAAACTCATCCCAAAAGTCTCAATTGTGATTCCTCCTCACTGTTTCTTCTTATCCTTGATTATAGTTCATTTCTATCATTGAATTACATGGTATTCACACATTAAAACCCAATTTTACCCAATATAATTGTATTTTCATTCTTTTCTCCCTAAATTCCCTTTTAATGTGCCAATTTCCTAGGATTAAGACTTACCCAAGTCTTCCAACCCTTTTTGACACATTCCACCTAATTTCCTAGGAGAGAAACTTTTGAGATCTATTTACCATGTTCCCCAAAGGCTTCTAGAGCTCCCCCTTGAGCTCTTGGCCTTAGCCATCTCCCTAGGTGATTTAACCCACACTAAGCCACACTGGTGAACTCCGGTGACTCTTGGCATACAATATGAACCTTCTTACCCTTAGACACCTTGTCTTGGGTTAAGTTGTTCCTTCTACCCTCAAATGGCACCCCCTTGCCATTTTTGATCTTCTCCTTCTTGCCAAGATTATATGCTTCTCCAGCATATTTCTTTTTGTTGGCCTTGGAGGTCTTAGACCGGTATCCCAAACTCGATCTATCGTAGTTGGGTTTCAAACTACCCAATACCATATCTAGACCCTTAGATCCAATCGTGAATCTTTCTAGGGTCTTTTCTAATGTATCAAGCCTTGCACTCAAGGCTTAATTTTCCCTTTCTAAACTTTTGACCTTAGATTGCATATGTCCACTTTGGACATTCCTAGGCCTAACCTCCTTTCTAGGCACATTCCTTCCCTTCTTGGAATTAGTGCCATGATCCTTAGATACAAAGGTCCTAGGTCTATCATGATGCATGTTTTTCTTAGATTTTTGGTCCACCTTGTTAATCCTACTCCTATCATTGTATCTAAATCCAAAGTTATGCACCATTAAGCATTTTTCATTAAAACTAGCATGCATGGAGGGATGATTTGTCCTATTTTTAACATTCATGGAGGAACTAGAATTTGAGCTGCAATTAAATCTAGAGTTAGGGATTACCTCCCTTACCATTGTAGTCCCTCGTTGATGTGATCTTTGCATCTTCTTTTCCTCCTTCTCCCATTTTCTCAGATGCTCCATTTTCTTTAATTCTGCTTTTCTAGGGCACTTGGTGTGGTAGTGCCCTAGCTCTCCACACGTGAAGCATCAGATTTTCTTCATCTTTTCTTGAGCTCCTCCATTCCTACAACTCATGTTAGATTTAAAAGAACTTAAAATGAGTGTAGATTTTACCTCCTTTTTACCTTTCGGGGACTTGTCCTTGTAGTACCCCTTTTTATTACACCCAAAGCATGTGATATGGTCCTTGGCTCTTGCTTTGGTGGAAGTGGAACTCTTTTCTTGCTCTTGTGGGGATGAGGGTCTCTCCTCCCACTCAACCCTTGATATTGATACTTCATCTTCTTCTTCTAATGAGATGGATCCTTTTTCACTTGATTCCTCTACATCACTTGATGATTCTCCTTCTCTTTGGTCTTCTTAGACACTTGAGCTTATTTCTTTGGGCTCTTCTTGTGTCGGGTTCTTATGTACTTCTTCCAATTTCATCCAAAACTCATAGGCATTTTTATACTTCCCTACATCACTCAAGATATTAGTAGACAAAATATTAACCAAGATATTGATTACCTTTTCATTTGCCCTTAGTTGTTCTTGTTGCTCCTTGGTCCAATACCTAGGTCAAAGCTTCTTGCCGTGCTTGTCTCTCAGAATTTTAAAAGGATCTTCAATGATCATTCTACACTCCCAATCCATCCCTAGCCAATTTTCCATCATTGCCTTCCAATGGCCGAATTCTTCATGATTGTAGGTTGGTAGTGTGTTGATGTCTTCCCCAAGTTTTTCTTCCATTTTCTTTCTTCCTCTAGCGAGTGCTCCCTCGGCGGTTAGTCCGATCAGGAGCAGTCCTTCGCTCTGATACTAACTAATAGATCGACTAGCGTGCGCTAGAGGGGGGATGAATAGTGTTTTTCGTTAAATCTCTACAAGGATGTTAGCGCAGCGGAAACAATAATATGCAAAAGACAATAAAGACAATGCTAACAACAAAAATTTACTTGGTATCCACCCCGGACGGGTGACTAATCCAAGAATCCGTCGGTGGATCACTCCCCGGATAACCTCCAGCTAACCCTCGTCGCTCCTTATGGGTGGAGAAACCACGCCACAATACCTCGGACACGATCTGGGCACAAAAGACTACTAACTCACTTTACCAAAGCGAGTTTCGTCAAGAATCTCAGCCACCACGAAATCCTCCTTAAATAGGACTCAGGCTGAAAACCTCGCTACCAGTCGACTGCCCCCGGGCCAGTCGACTGGTGCCACTGAAACTCGACCGTTGCACCCCAACGTTCGAATTCTCAGCCAACTCACCAGCCACCTACTAGTCGACTGCCCCCAGGGCAGTCGACTGGTCCCAGGCTGAGACCCTTCTGTGAGTTTCATCAGTCGACTGCCCTTAGGCCAGTTGACTGGTCTACTCACATACCTAAGGTTTCCCTTCCCGAGTACATTTCACTCCGCACTCGAACCCTAGGATTTCCCGAGTACAATCACACAGTACTCGTACCCTCACGACTCGACTGACTCCTCATCCGCAGCCTCGACTGTTGCCTTCGCGCCCTCTTCATCTTCGGCTCCAGTCCCTCGGATGCACGCAAGCCTCCAACTTGGCTCCATGTCATCCTGCACTCATGCCTCGATGTCCGCGCCCATCATCTCATCGTCGCTGCTCTCCAAGGTCCCTCGGGTGCATACAAGCCTCCAGCTTGTCTCCATGCCACCCTTCACTGTACCGTGGCTGTCCAGCCAAGTGCATATGTGTAACCTGTACAACCTGCACACTCAACATACACATATAAGATAACAAGGGTAAACCTAACTTAAACCCTTTGCCCAAACATTAAAACACTTGGTCACTCTAGACCACAGATTGCCTCAACAATATATTTGATTAACGCGGAGATAATTGATTAAGGGGTAGAGCTTAAGATAATTATTTCCTCTCCTGTTTAAACTTTGTTTTTAGATTAACTATGAACTGGATTGCCATAATCAAAAAGAGAGAAATTGTTGGTGCCAGAGGCACCAGATTGAACCTTATTTTGATAAATAACAAAGGGTTCATGTTAAGTTGGTTTATGTGTACTGATGGACTTGTGAAGCTTGCAGGAAAGTCCTAGGTAAGCTAGGCACGAAGTCCTGGTCGAGGATCGGGCAACAAAGACTTGGTGAGTGAAGCCGAGCACGATGTCTTGGTTCGGGAGACCGCACAGAAGACTTTATCGAGTGGTTTAGACACATTGCCAATGTTACGAGAACCTATTGGGTTATACACTTAGGACACGATGCTTCGGAGATTAATTGATCTTAGTTTGAAAATAATTTGATCCGAATTGGATTAATTAAGTTAGACTCAAATGAATCCAATTGGATTATGGGATTGAGATTTAATTTGAGTTTGACTCATTTAGATTAGACTCAACCATATTTAAAAAAGATATTAATTCATTAAAATATTTAATAAATTAATGATAGAGGAAGATGAAAAAATTTTCTTCATTGGATGAAGAGAAGTTGAAGAGCCACATGAGAAAATGTACTCTAATTGGGTTTTTATTGGCATTAATGGAGAGAAGCTAAAGGGACAAAAACTATCCATATTCATGGGATGAGTATAAAAGGGGTTTTCTTGTCATTTAGATGTAGAATTTGTCATTTTTACCTTCCCTTCCTTCTCTTGGCCGAAATCCGTCTTCTCCCTCTCCTTCTTGCTTTGTGAATCTCCTCTTGTGGCTAGCGAAGAGATCCGACATACTTTGGACATGTAGGATAAGCGAAGGGCACGCACCAAAGGTATACCTATATGATAGGAATTTGTAGATTGACTTTGTATGAGTTTTCTTTCGCATGGATTGCTTGTGCGATCTATTGTTTCCGCTGCGATTTTAAATATTTTTACCTATAGATCCCTACAGTGGTATCAGAGCCACTTGCGAAAGATCATACAAAGTTTAGAAAAACTTTTATATGTGATATAGAAGTAGGACATAATTTTGTTATGGATTGTGCAATGCATGAGCATTTATTGAAATATAAATGTCTGTATTAATGAAACTAAAAGTCCATAGCATTATCATATGAATATGAAAGTGTGCTATGGTCCGATTGTACTGAACAAATTTTATGCCCTATGGTTTCGTCTCATGAGCATTTTTACAATCATAATAAAAATTTATGTCCTAAATCTATTGTGTGTGATTGATGATATGGTGCATAGTTATGACCTTAACTCCAATATGATTGGATGCATATGTCTGTAAGCATGTTGCAATGTAATTCATAATATGACCTGCGTGTCGTGTCTTATCTCTATTTTTATAGTTGTAAAATAGATTTAAACTCGAATGTAACTTGAGTTTTCCTAATTTGTAATGTACAAAATAAGGAGTGGAATGTCCATTGAAGAATGAATTTAAAAGAAGGAAGTTGACGACACATGATAACCGAAAGATGCACTTGGAGAAGATGTTATCCCTAGGTTGACTATTGATTTTCTCATTAGCTTGAGAAGATCGTAGTATACGGGCCATAACCATGTCATATTTTACCACTTATATGTTGATATATGTAATGTGTGTATATAATGTATGATTAGATAATCATTTAGCTTAATTAAGTCAACTCGATATGCCTACCAATGTTTGGTTCTCATAAACTACTTCGATCATTTGTTGTTGGGTTTGCCAAAGCAAAGTGACACATTTTATCTTGGTAGAGTGCGAGAGGACAATTGTCATGTCCCGCTATCGAACTTTGGGTGAGACTTAAGTCAACTCAATTGGATTGAGAAACATAGAGGCATGCATATCCCAAAAGTTGGAAAAATTGGCTAAGAGAATAATTATATAAAGTCTTGGGTGATTAGCCAAAGCAACTCAAGATGATGTGTAATGTGGATCTTTACCCTTTGTTTCCTAGAGTTATATAAGATGTAATTGATAAAATATTACCTACCTAATTATACTAAGTCTTGGGCGATTAGCCAAAGCTAACTCAAGATGAGGTATAATATGGATTTTGTCCCACAGGAATGTAGTTGTTATTTGGTTCGAAGTTCGTAGTGTTAGCAAATTGAGTTTGCCTACACCCATTGTTGGGATCGGGTGCATGTTGACATGGATACGGGATCGTAATTTTAAAATTAATTACGTGCAGCGGAAGGTTTAGCATAAATAATTTCTCAAATTATTTAACCACACATCTAAGCATGCAATTTTATATTGTGTAGACATGATCATATATTTAAAATTATGCAGAAATGTAAACTAATTTACGTATTACCTCGCGTAACTCGAAGGAAGGGACGAGATCCAATCGTAAGCGTCCCTTGGAAACTCCACCTCTATTCGCGTCCACGCCGAGTATCTTCGGGATGACTTCGTAAAGCCACGAGTTTCGTGTTCTCGAGAACTACTATATTCTCCGAGAACGCGACAAGAAAAACCAAGAGAAAGTCGGAAGACTAACCACAAAAGGATGGCCGGAATCAAAATTCCGACGAAGCAAAAGAAGAGGCTTGCGGCAAAAAGATCCTTGCGGCAAACTCTAATTCCAGCAGCACCTTCTTCCAGCCAAGAGATGGCCGGAGCATCCTTCTCCGGCAGCAGGTGGTGGTCTGCAGGGAAAGGGCAGGGGCGGCCGGCTGGTGCTCCTTCTTGGGGCTGGTTGGCACACGGCAAGAAGGGGAGAAGAGAAGGAGAGAAAGAGAGGGAGAGAGTCTATGCCTTCATCTCTTCGATTATTTTTCAAGCCTTGCCTTGGGTCCTTTAAATAGTAGCCTCTCAACCATCAAGCCTCTCAAATATGGAATAACTTATTCCATCATGCCAAGTTTGATTTTATATCATGGTTAAAATCATATTTTAATTCATGATAAAAATCAATCAAGTCTCTTCTCTTCTATGGAATAAATTTCCTTATCATGGTAAATCAATCCATGATTGATTTTATAAAATAAACCAATCCATGGTTCATTTTAATTTCCATGAAGAAATTAACCAAACCTTGGTTTATTATAAAACAAACCACACTTAGTTTATTTTATAAATTGATCCAAAAACTTGGTTCTCTCCCTTTGTTATGGTCGGCCAAGCAAAGAGGATGGAGGCCCTCTTTGGCCGGCCCATCCAAGCCACACCCCAATGAATTAAACTTATTTAATTCATCTATTAAGTCTTCAAAAGACTTAGCCATTTTATGCTTCCGATGCGTCTCTGATAAATTCAGATTTGACTTATCGTTTGGCTCAACCAAACCTAATCTCTCTTGATTGGAAAATCCAATTTTCAACTCATTTTAAATCCCTCGGATTACTCGTAGTGTGTGTGACTAAATAGGCTTTCGATTTATGTTGGCCATCTATAATTAATCAATTATAGAACGATCATAAGTGGCACCTAGTAGTACATCATGATCCCCAATTAATTGAAAGATTAACGATTGACCTCAGAAACAATTCTGAAACCCTTCAGCAGCTATAATGAATCGTGCCCCATTCCCTTCACCATCTTATACCCACTTGGTTCAGGACATGGTCTATGTGTGTCAGTCGCCACTAAGCTGACTATGTCACACCTAGCCCAAGTAACGTTTTCTCGTCCAACGGATTCTAATTACTCTCATGTATTTAAGAGATTCATACTCTGAACATGTCATGCACTAGCCAGAGGCTTCGAGTAACAATCCGACGATAGGCCTCGGGTATACATCTCCTCGTAAGGAGTGGTGAATCCTTTGTAGGCTGTTCAAACATCTTCGGGCACTTCGGCTTATACCCAATCATCCTGGGTCCACACCTCCTTGGAGATGCTTGCTTAAGATGTCAAAGTATATGTCTCCATGACCAAGATGACTTGAACACCGCAAGTCAAAGGAACATCGCACTTATGCTGCAGTAAGAACTTTGCTAACATATCTATATGTAGACTACCATATGAAATTTTACAGCCAGTCACTCCAATGAACTAGTTCCCTTAACTAGCATTCATGTTTATCTCCGGATATCTCAATGTCACCAGCCAGTGAGAATCAGCTGATTAGAGAATAACCATGCTAGTCTCAACAGAATTGATAGTGTCCGTATTTATCAATTCATCGACTAGGGACAATTTCAATACTTCACAATTGCACATGTAGAGATAATCACTAGTTGTGAATTCATCACAAATTCTCTCATGCTGTGAATTGTATTTCGGACATTCAGTAAATGAGTTTAAGATCTTAATCAAATACACAAACATGTATACTCAAATAGTGAATATTCATTTATTAAAATAAATGATTACAATCATAAGGTGATTGCATTAGGACACTTCTCTCATATCACTAACAAACTCCCACTTGGCCTAATGTCAATCGCTACGGTACCCAATACCACAGGCTCTAACATGACCCTCAAGCTTGCTTTGAGGTAAGGCCTTAGTTAAAGGATCCGCTAAATTCCTTTTAGTGGGAATTTTCTCAATTTGTATATCATTCCTACTTATAATCTCTTTGATCAGATGATAGAGGCGAAGCACATGTTTGGATCGCTGATGAGACCTTGGTTGCTTCGCTTGTGCAATAGCTTCATTATTGTCGCAGTAAACCGGTATTACTTCATCAATGGTTGGAACCACTCCAAGTTCTGAGACAAACTTCTTGATCCAGACTGCTTCCTTTGCTGCTTCCGAAGCTGCAATATATTCCGCTTCCGTGGTAGAATCTGCTACGGTGTCTTGCTTGGAACTCTTCCAACTTATTGCGCCTCCATTCAAAATAAATACGTATCCGGACTGAGATTTGGAGTCATCCTTATCTGTCTGGAAACTGGCATCTGTATACCCACGTATTACCATATCACCTTCTCCATATATTAGGAACACATCCTTAGTGCTTCTTAAGTACTTGAGGATTGTCTTGACAGCCGCCCAATGATCCATTCCTGGATTAAACTAGTATCTGCTTGTGACGCTCAGAGCATACGATACATCGGGCCTAGTACATAACATAGCATACATGATAGATCCTATCGCGGATGCATAAGGAATCTTATTCATGCAAATCCTCTCGTTTTCTTTGCGCGGACACATAGACTTCGACAGGTTGATCTCATGCCTGATGGGAAGGTAACCTTTCTTGGATTCCGACATGCTAAACCTTTCTAGCACTCGGTCTATATATGTAGACTGCGAAAGACCAAGCAATCGTTTTGATCTATCTCTATAGATTCTAATCCCAAGGATATACGTTGCTTCTCCTAGGTCTTTCATGGAGAAAGTTTTGGACAACCAAATTTCAACTGACTGTAAGACTAATATATCATTTCCTATAAGTAATATGTCATCGACATATAACACTAGGAATACGACTGCACTCCCACTAACCTTCTTGTACACACAAGGTTCGTCAGGATTTTGTGAGAAATCAAACTCTTTGATTGTCTCATCAAAATGGATGTTCCAGCTCCTGGATGCTTGCTTTAGTCCATATATGGATCGTCGAAGCTTGCATACTTTGGTTTTATTAACCGATGTGAAACCTTCAGGTTGTATCATGTATATATCCTCAAGCAGGTTTCCATTAAGGAAAGTTGTTTTCACATCCATTTGCTATATCTCATAATCATAATGAGCTGCTATAGCTAGGAGCATCCGAAAGGATTTAAGCATAGCTACTGGCGAATATGTTTCGTCATAATCAATTCCTTATTTCTGACGATATCCTTTTGTCACTAATCTAGCCTTAAAGGTAATAACATTACCTTCCATGTCGGTTTTCTTCTTGAAAACCCACTTGCACCATATGGGCTTAATCCCTTCAGGTGAGTTAACCAAGTCCCATACTTGATTTTTGTACATGGAATCCATTTTCGACTTCATGGCTTCAAGCCATTTATCCCTTTCTGAATTTTTCAGAACATCTTCATAACTGATAGGTTCGTCATCGTTAATGAGTAACATGTCGTTCGATTCACTTATGAGAAATCCGTATCTCTCTGGAATATTGTGTGTCCTATCAGACCTACGAAGAAGAGGTGTTGTTTTAGGTTCAACCGATAGCTTATCATTATGAGTTATTGGATGTGGGTCTAGACTAGGTGTCTATGTAATGTCTATTGGAGTTTCTTAAACTTCTTCAAGTTCAATACTACTCCCACTGTTTTCTTGTAAAAGAAATTCTTTTTCTAGAAATACAGCATGCCTTGAAACAAACACCTTTTGTTCCAAGGGATGATAGAATTGGTAACCTTTCGTCTCCTTAGGGTATCCAATAAATAGACATTTATCAGACTTAGCATCCAATTCGTCTGATACAGTCCGTTTTACATAAGCAGGACAACCCCATATCTTTACGTGAGATAAATAAGGTTTCTTACTATTCCACGTCTCATATGGAGTAGTAGAGACTACCTTGGTCGGGACTCTGTTTAGTAAGTAAACAGCTGTCTTAAGCACATAGCCCCAAAATGATTTTGGAAGAGTTGCATGATTCATCATAGATCTAACCATGTCCATCAAGGTTCGGTTATGCCTCTCAGATACACCATTATGCTTTGGTGTATATGACGGAGTTCATTGAGACAATATCCCATTGTCCCTAAGATAATCTTGAAACTCTTGACTTAAGTATTCACCACCCCGATCGGATCGAAGTATCTTAATACTTTTGCCAAGTAGTTTCTCTACTTCACTTCTGAACTTTTTGAATTTCTCAAAAGCTTCAGATTTGTGTTTCATTAAGAACACATACCCAAATCGTGAGTGATCATCGATAAAGGTAATGAAGTAGCTATAACCTCCTTGTGCAAGAGTTGACATTGGTCCACATACATCAGTATGTATTAGACCAAGCAATTCTCCCACTGGTTTACCTTTTCAGAAAAGGGTAATTTGGTCATCTTGCCTTTTAAGCATGATTCACATGTATCAAATGAACCGGGTTCAAATAATTCCAAAATTCCACATCGGTGTAATTTGGTCATGCGTTTCTTACTTACATGGCCAAGACGACAATTCCACATATAGGAGTCTATTTGATTATCTATTCGAGCACGTTTGTTGCTAACTTCGATATTGAAAACGTCACCGGATAAATCTAACGTGTAGATATCATTACATAAAGTTCCGGTCCCATAAAGAACACCATTTAAAGTTATGTAAGAGCAATTGTTACTAAAAATTAAATGATAGCTCTTTTCATTCAAGCATAAAATAGATACAATGCTCTTTATTAATGAAGGAACAAAATAACAATTATCCAATTCTAAGACAAGTCCAGTAGGGAGCTTTAGCAAATATGTTCCGATGGTAACAGCAACAATCTTTGCTCCATTTCCAACTCGCAAATTCGCTTCTCCCTTGACGAGTCTTCTTCTATTCCTTAGCCCCTGTATGTCATTACATATATGTGAGCTACACCCAGTATCAAGTACCCAGGTGTACGAGGAAATAGAGTGACATTCAATAACGAAGATACCTGAAGAGGATGGGGCATCGGATGCCTTCTTCTTCAAGGACTCAAGATAAACCTTGCAGTTTCTTCGCCAGTGGCCCTCCTTGCCGCAGTGATGGCAAGTGCCTTTTGGTGCCTTTTCAATCTTTTTGGCCTTTTTCTTCCTTCCCTTATTTTTTTCTTTGGGCTTCCTCTTAGAGCCTTTCTTTGAGGAACCAACTAATAGTACCGTCTTTAGCAGGTTAAGAAACTCATGAATGGTAGTCTCCAGTTTGTTCATCCTATAGTTCATCACAAACTGTGAGTAACTCTTGGGCAAACAATGCAGAATTAAGTCAACACTTAGTTCGTGATCCATTGCAAATCCGAGTGTGCCTAGTCGCTCAATGTACCCCAACATCTTCAACACAAACTGTGAGACAGAAGTGTCTTCCTGCATCTTAGAGGTGAAGAGGAGTTTGGAGACCTCAAATCTTTCGGATCTCGCCTGCTCGTCAAACAGCTCATGAAGATGGAAGGCGATGGTATGAGCATCCATATGCTCATGCTGCTTTTGTAGCTCAGGTACCATAGCGGCCAGCATGATGCAACTCGCAAGTTCAGAATCGGCCACATATTTTTGATAGGCCACTAACTAGTCTGGAGTTGCATCTTCAGGAGGATGGTTGGGAAGTTGTTCTTCAAGGACATAAGCAAGCTTTTCTGCCTTGAGGACTATCCTCAGGTTTCGAAGCCAGTCCATGAAGTTTGGCCCAGTCAGCTTATTGATGTCCAAAATGGAACGCAAATTCAAAGAAGACATGATCAGGTGATTATCATAGAAATACAAATTGAGCTTATGTGATAAGAATGATAAAGAATGCATCAATATACATTAATTAAATCCTATTTATTTTTTGAATTGAATAACCCTTTTTATCAATTCGGGAGATCGTAGGAACATCTCCAAATAGGTTGATATCCAACCATAGATAAGAACAACCATGGCTAGAGTCCATCAAGTTATTCTTAGCTACGAAGGTAGGTAATTATACCGATTACATATTATACATATGTAACTATCACATTATGCTATCAACTAATTGAATGTTTGCATAAATCATTGGGTTGTTAACTCAATAACAAGTATGCAACAATATACATAGCACCCAACTGCACCTCTCTTTACATCGACCTTGGCTGTGGCACAACAAATCGATGCTCCAAGCTTAAGGCTAACCCATTAATCAGGAAATAATTTTAACATGGTTGGAGCTCATTCAACCGTTTAGTCAGGCTTGGATGTGTCCAACAACCAAAACTAAGGATTGACCTCTGACTCCAACTATATTAATCATAAACTCATTCCATGGTTTGAACATGTTGAGGTTTAAGCCGGGCATGGATGTGTCCATCAACCCAAACGAGAAACAAAACTCCGGTTCTAACCATATTAATGGAAGGTGTTGGCCTTAATATTTTGTAAAGAGTTTTGGGTCTCATCCTTTTCTTTTATGCATATTCATGACATATAATTATGTCATGTTCTAACGATTTCCTTAATAAAGTATGTATGTGACTTAATTTATCAAGTCTCATTAATTGAATTAGGAACCGGATTTCCTAATTTTAATTTCATACTTTATTCAAGGAATTGTTTTTGGGAAACAATTTCCTAAATTATCATAATCAATTTCAAAATTAATATGTTTAAGACTTTGATTTCTCTAAATCAAATCTTATTAAATTAAGAGACAGATTCCCTTAATTCAACCACATATTATTTTCATGAAAATCTTATTTAAGGAAATATACTCTATAGGAAACAATTTTCCTAATTAATTTTGGAGACAATAACATGTAAGAGCATCACCTCATAAATCAAATAAGAAAATTATAGTTTGAGAATCACCTCAAAAATTTTCAAGATTTGATCACATATTTTATTTATGGAAAATTAATATCAATAAATTAATTTGGACGGCTCCCCGAGGCTCAATCCAAATTAAACATTTGACAGCTTAAATCTAATTTAGGAAATTTAATTATAACAACTAACTTTAAATTGGACGGCTCCTTGAGGCTCAATCCAAAATAAAGAATTTTGTAAATAATTTAATTTCCAATTATGAATTTAAATGCCAATTAATATTCCCATAATTTGTCTAGACTTTCTTGAAAAAAAGTGCCCAAAATTGCGAGCTTTCCATAAATGGAAAGTTTCCGAAAATAAAAGGTTTTCAGAATAATTGTAAGTTTTATTAGTAATATGAGAGAAGTGTTCTAAGGCAATCGCCTTATGATTGTAATCATTTACTTTAATAAATGAATATTCACTATTTGGGCAATCGCCTTATTGTAATCGCCTTATGAATATTCACTAGGTGCCACTCATGATCGTTCTATAATTGGTTAATTATAGACGACCAACATAAATAGAAAGCCTATTTAGTCACACGCACTACGAGTAATCCGAGGGATTTAAAACGAGTTGAAAATTGGATTTTCCGATCAAGAGAGATAAGTCGAATCTGAATTTTTCAGAGACGCATCGGAAGCATAAAATGGCTAAGTCTTTTGAAGACTTATTGGACGAATTAAATGAGTTTAATTCGTACGGTTTCGGCTTGGGTTTGGCTGGCCATAGAGGGTCCCCACCCTCATTGTTTGGCCGGCCACAATAAAAGGGGAGAACCAAATTGTTTGGTTCAAATTATAAAATAAACCGTGCGCGGTTTGTTTTATAAAATTATTGATAAAGAAATTTATATAAAGAAATTTATATAAAGGGATTTATTTTTCATGGAAATTAAAATGAACCATGGATTGGTTTATTTTATTTTATAAAATCAATAATGGATTGATTTACCATGATAAAGAAATTTATCTAAAGAAATTTTTTATCCATAATAAAAGGGGAGACATGGTTGTTTTTATTATAAATTAAGTTATAATAAAAACTTGGCATAACGGAATAATTCATAAAAAAATTTATAAGATATGAAAAATTTATTCCGTTAAGCGGAGACTTGGCGATTAAGAGGCTACTATATAAAGGTACCAAGGCAAGGCTTGGAAATTAATCCAAGAGATCAAGGATTCTTGCCTAGCCTCTCTCCCTCTCCTTCTCTCTCTCTCCCTCTTCTAGTGTCGTCGGCCCTAGAGCCCTCCCTCTTTGCCATGAGCTTCCACCTCCAAGAAGAGGCCGAAGAAGAAGAAGAAGCGGGCGCGACTCCTTCCTTCCTCCCAGAATCTTGATTCCGTTCTTCGTTTGGTGGTTAGTCTTTCCATCTCTCTCTTGGTATTCTTGTCGTGCCTTGGGAGAATCTAGTAGTTCTTGTCGGCACGAAACTCGTGGCTTTGCGAAGTCATCCCGAAGAAAACTCGGCGTGGACGCAAATAGAGGCAGAGCTTCCAAGGGACGCTACGGTTAGATCTCGTCCCTTTCTTCGAGTTACGCGAGGTATTAAGTAAATTAGTTTACTTTCTGCAAAATTTTAAATGTATGATCATGTCTCCACAACATAAGGTTGCATGCTAGATACGTGGTTAAAATAATTTGAGAAATTATTTATGCTAAACCTTCCACTGCACGTAATTAAATTTTAAAATTACGAACTCGTATCCATGTCAACATGCACCCGGTCCCAACAAGTTTCTAGTACAAAGAAAACTTACGTATTTCCGAAATTTGAAAATTTCCAAAATTGGAAAGTTTCCAAAAATGGTAAGTTTTCACAATTATCATAAAATTTCAGAAACAGAGATATTTCAAAAGTTTGTGAAATTTTATGAGGATTTCCAAACTTTGAAATTCCTAAATCGAAAATTTACCATAATTGGAAAGTTTTCATAATTGGAAAATTTTCCAAAATTGAGATCATGACAAAGCTTTCCGCAAAAATAATTATATGATTATGTCGAACACAAACCTCGCTCTGATACCACTATTGGGACCGGGTCGATGTTGACATGGATGCGGGTTCGTAATTTTAAAATTAATTACGTGCAGCGGAAGGTTTAGCATAAATAATTTCTCAAATTATTTAACCACACATCTAAGCATGCAATATTATCTTGTGTAGACATGATCATATATTTAAAATTTTGCAGAAACGTAAACTAATTTACGTATTACCTCACGTAACTCGAAGGAAGGGACGAGATTCAACCGTAAGCGTCCCTTGGGAGCTCCACCTCTATTCGCGTCCACGCCGAGTATCTTCAGGATGACTTCGCAAAGCCACGAGTTTCGTGTTCTCAAGAACTACTAGATTCTCCGAGAACGCGACAAGAAAAACCAAGAGAGAAGTCGGAAGACTAACCACAAAAGGATGGCCGGAATCAAAATTCCGGCGAAGCAAAAGAAGAGGCTTGCGGCAAAAAGATCCTTGCGGGAAACTCTAATTTCGGCAGCACCTTCTTCCGGCAAAGAGATGGCCAGAGCTTCCTTCTCCGGCAGCAGGTGGTGGTCGGCTGGGAAAGGGCAGGGGAGACCGGCTGGTGCTCCTTCTTGGGGCTGGTTGGCGCATGGCAAGAAGGGGAGAAGAGAAGGAGAGAAAGAGAGGGAGAGAGCCTATGCCTTCATTTCGTCGATTAATTTTCAAGCCTTGCCTTGGGTCCTTTATATAGTAGTCTCTCAACCATCAAGCCTCTCAAATATGGAATAACTTATTCCATCATGCCAAGTTTGATTTTATATCATGGTTAAAATTATATTTTAATTCATTATAAAAATCAATCAAGTCTCTTCTCTTCTATGGAATAAATTTCCTTATCATGGTAAATCAATCCATGATTGATTTTATAAAATAAACCAATCCATGGTTCATTTTAATTTCCGTGAAGAAATAAACCAAACCTTGCTTTATTATAAAACAAACCATACTTGGTTTATTTTATAAATTGATCCAAAAACTTGGTTCTCTCCCTTTGTTGTGGCCGGCCAAGCAAAGAGGATGGAGGCCCTCTTTTGCCGGCTCATCCAAGCCACGCCTCAATGAATTAAACTTATTTAATTCATCTATTAAGTCTTCAAAAAGCTTAACCATTTTACGCTTCCGGTGCGTCTCTGATAAATTCATATTTTACTTATCGTTTGGCTCAACCAAACCTAATCTCTCTTGAATGGAAAATCTAATATTCAACTCGTTTTAAATCCCTCGGATTACTCGTAGTACGTGTGACTAAATAGGCTTTCGATTTATGTTGGCCGTCTATAATTAATCAATCATAGAACGATCATGAGTGGCACCTAGTAGTACATCATGATCCCCAATTAATCGAAAGATCAACGGTTGACCTTAGAAACAATTCTGAAACCCTTCAGTAGCTATAATGAATCGTGCCCCATTCCCTTCACCATCTTATACCCACTTGGTTCAGGACATGGTCTATGTGTGTCAGTCCCCACTAGGCTAACTACGTCACACCTAGCCCAAGTAACGTTTTCTCGTCCTACGGATTCTAATTACTCTCATGTATTTAAGTGATTCATACTCTGAACATGTCATGCTCTGGCCAGAGGCTTCGAGTATCAATCCGACGATAGGCCTCGGGTATACATCTCCTCGCAAGGAGTGGTGAATCCTTTGTAGGCTGTTCAAACATCTTCGGGCACTTCGGCTTATACCCAATCATCCTGGGTCCACACCTCCTTGGAGATGCTTGCTTAAGATGTCAAAGTATAAGTCTCCATGACCAAGATGACTTGAACACCGCAAGTCAAAGGAACATCGCACTTAAGTTGCAGTAAGAACTTTACTGACATATCTATATGTAGAATACCATATGAAGTTTTACAGCCAGTTACTCCAATGAACTAGTTCCCTTAACTAGCATTCATGTTTATTTCCGAACATCTCAATGTCACCAGCCAGTGAGAATCAGCTGATTAGAGAATAACCCATGCTAGTCTCAACAGAATTGATAGTGTCCATATTTATCAATTCATCGACTAGGGACAATTTCAATACTTCACAATTGCACATGTAGAGATAATCACTAGTTGTGAATTCATCACAAATTCTCTCATACTGTGAATTGTATTTCGGACATTCAGTAAATGAGTTTAAGATCTCAATCATATACACAAACATGTATACTCAAATAGTGAATATTCATTTATTAAAATAAATGATTACAATCATAAGACAATTGCCTTAGGACACTTCTCTCATATCACTAACACCCATGACTAGCCCCTACCAAAGCTCTACAATTCAGTGGGAGTGTCATTTAATTAAAGACCTAATTAAATAATCTAGATATGATATTATTTCAACATATTTTACTGTTGTAGATCACCATGTCATCTAACACGTCAAATACTCTCTCTAAGCAATCCGTCCTTGAGAAGGACAAGCTCAACGGAGATAATTTCCTGGACTGGTATAGAAACTTGAGAATCATCCTCAAACAAGAACGAAAATTGTACGCCCTAGAGCAACCTCTTCCAGAAGCACCCATCACTACCACCACTTGCATCGGAAAAGATGATTACAAGAAACATCAGGATGATGCACTTGATGTATCATGCCTCATGCTTGCCACCATGAACTCTGAGCTTCAGAAGCAACATAAAAACATGTATGCACATGATACGGTTGATCACTTAAAACAACTATATCAAGGGCAAGCTAGGTACGAGTGGTTTGAGGTGTCTAAGGCCCTATTTGCATGCATGATGCAAGAAGGAACTCCCGTACGAACTCACGTACTCAAGATGATTGGGTATGTCGAGAACCTTGAAAGACTAGGATTTCCACTAGATCAAGAATTAGCCACTGACCTTATCCAACAATCGTTGCCGGAAGGGTACAATCAAATTGCCATGAACTATAACATGAACGAAATTGACAAGTCATTATCTGACAAGCTTAGCATGTTGAGAACTGCTAAACCCAATCTCAAGAAAACCAAGACTGGTAATGTACTGATGGTATAGAAAGGTAAAGGCAAATGGAAGCCTAAGGGTAAGGGTAAGACCCAAGCCAAATGTAAGGCCAACTCTACTGCACTGAAGGCCAAAGGCGGGGTGCCTAAGGAAGGGACATGCTTCCACTGTGGTGAGACCCAACATTGAAAGCGGAATTGCAAACTTTACCTAGAGGAAGTAAAGAAGAAAAGAAGTGAGACATTTCCCTCAGGTATTTTTGTTATAGAATTCAATCTATATATTTCTTCTTCTTGAGTATTAGATACCGGTTGGGCATCTAACATTTGTACTAATGTGCAGAGCCTTCGAAGAGCTAGATCATTGACAAAGGGCGAAGTGGACCTACTAGTAGGCAATGGCGCAAGTGTTGCTGCTATAGCTGTAGGAACATATTCTTTGTCTTTGCCCACTAGGCTTATCATAGAACTAGAAGAGTGCTTTTATGTGCCTGCACTATCTATGAACATAATTTCTATATCTTATTTAGACAAGAATGATTTTTCATTTATCATAAAGGATAAATATTGTACTATAATGTTAAATGACATATTCTATTGTAGTGCACCACTTATGAATGGACTCTATGTTTTAGACTTAGAGATCCCAATCTATAACATAAATACTAAACAGTTCAAACCAAATGATTTGAACCAAACGTATCTCTGGCATTGTCGCTTAAGTCATATAAATGAGAGTCGCATATCCTAGCTCCATAAGGATGGATTATTGGACTCATTTGATTTTGAATCATATGAGACATGTGAATCTTGTTTTCTAGGCAAGATGATCAAGACTCCATTTAGTGGACACGATGAAAGTGCCACAGACTTGTTAGAACTCATACATATTGATGTATGTGGCCCATTCAATATCGCAGTTAGAGGAGGCTATCAGTACTTCATCGCTTTCACTGATGATGTTAGTAGATATAGTTATGTGTATCTCATAAAACACAAGTTGAAATCCTTTGAAAAGTTCAAAAAATTCAAGAGTGATGTACAAAACTAACTTGGTAAGAGTATTAAGATGCTTCGATCAGATCGAGGTGGTGAATACCTTAGCCAAGAGTTTCGTGACCATCTAGCAGAGTGTGGGATCATATCCCTGTTAGATCAATGACGCTGCTAGAGGGGGGCTGAATAGAACTTTCCGCCTTTCTTCTACCTACGTTGTTAGTTGCGCAAGCGAAAATACAAACAAAGCAATAAACAATAAGAAAGCAATGCTAACAAGAAGAGTTTACTTGGTATCCACCCCTAAAGGTGACTAATCCAAGAATCCTTCGGTGGATCACTCCCCGGATAATCTCTGGCTAGCCCTCGTCGCTCCTTGTGGGTGGAGAAACCTCGTCACAACCCCTCGACAATATCCGAGCACTTAGACTACTATTTGGCTCTTACCCAAAGCCAAATTCGTCAAACCTTTCAGCCAACACGAAGTCCTCTTAAATAGAACTAAGGCTGAAACCCTCGCCACCAGTCGACTGGTGCCAGCCAAACAGCAGTCCAACGGCTCGCTATAATGGCTAGTTTTTGACTTTACCAGTCGACTGCTCCCAGGGCAGTCGAATGGTCCCCAGTCGAAAACTTTCTATGAGTTTTATCAGTCGACTGCTCCCAGGGCAGTCGACTGGTCCACACACACACCTAAGGTTTCCCTTCCCGAGTGCACTTCTCTTAGCACTCGAACCCTAGGATTTCCCGAGTACAAACACTCAGCATTTGTACCCTCACGATTCAGCTAACTCCTCACTAGTAGCCTCGACTATTGCCTTCGGCCCTCTTCATCTTCGGCTCCCGTCCCTCGGATGCACGTAAGCCTCCAGCTTGCCTCCATGTCATCCTTCACGCATGCCTCGATGTCTGCACCCCTCAGCTCATCGTCCATGCTATCCATAGTCCCTCAGGTGCGCACACAAGCCTCCATCTTGTCTTCATGCCACCCTTCACCGTACCGAGGCCATCCAGCTAAGCCAATATGTGTAACCTGCACATCCTGCACACTCACATACACATATCAAATACACAAGGGTAAACCTAACTTAAACCCTTTGCCCAAACATCAAAACTCATGGTCACTCCGGACCATAGATTGCCTCAACAATCTCCCCCTTTTTGATGTTTGGCAATACGTTTATGTTAGGGAAAACAAATAGTAATAAGTAGCAAAAACAATGCTAAACAAACAACTGGACTTACGTTGCCAAGACTCTATCTTGGGCTTACATCGCCAATGCATATGCAATGCATACATGGATCCTATCCCAAGGCATCCCACACCTAACTCTTCAAGTTAGGAATTTTCCGAACCGGGCTTTTTAATACATATCCCAAGGCTCCCCACACATTGGACTTACAAAGGCTTTTTAAGAACCTCTCCAAGGTTCCCCTTACGCCAACCATGCTCCCCCTCCATCTCAGCTCCCCCTAAACCTAGGGTTTCCCACAAAGTCGTGATTGGTTTCCCAAATTAAACCCAATACTTTTCCCCCTTTACCTAACATCAAAAAGACTCCAACAATATCCCAATTATTGAATCTTTTAATCCCTAATGATCCTAAACACAGTGTACTATCCCCCATACACTTGTTTTACATCATTTGGACACAAACCAACTGTTGGATACCCAATCCAGCCCTGGCCAATCGACTGCCCCTCATGGCAGTCGACTGATACTCTGAAAATCAACTTTTCTGGCCAAATTCAGAAATACGTCAGAAATTCCACAAATCTCCAAAAATTCCCAAATTTTGTGGAGAACTTTGTGGTACCTATACCTACTTGGGAAAAATACATTCAGATATGTATCTATCACTATTCCCAAGTTTGACATAAAATCCAAAATTTCCTATGAAAATCAAGGCAAACAAGAGGCAACCTCCCCCTTTACCTATGTCTTTTCCCAATTTTCAATTTACCTAGGTTAAGTTCTACCCAACTTAACACCATAATTAACACCGATTAAGTTCTACCCAACTTAACACCCAAATTCTTCCTCCTTTGACACCATCAAGGATTGCCCCAAGCAACCATACCCCTAGTGCCATAAAGAACTTAACAAAACCCGAAAAAATCTAAAAATTTGTATGTACATTTGCTAAGATATACCCTATCCTAGAAAAATATGTTTCCATGAAGAATACAAATGTGCTTAACTTTTGGTACATCCTTTATTGTCTTAAAAAGTTTGGCATTTGGTATCAGCTTTCAAATGCATCTATAATTCCATGTGTTTGCCAAGGCTAACCATTATAATTTGACACATGAAATTGTCCTCAACTTTCCCCCTTTTCATTTCTTAATCCTAGATTCATATGGGAAACTTATCAATCTTCCTTAATTTTCAAGTATCAATAAAGCCTTATTAAATCATGGGATAATCCTTTATTCAAGGAATATGAAATCATAATCAAGAATTTTAATCCAAAGTCATATCCTATATTCCAATTTTATAATTTCTCACTATCCAATATGCCTTTTAACCTTAAACCTACGAATCAGTCGATTGCCCCAGGGGCAGTCGACTGGCAAACCTTACAGAATGTTTCTGGGCTGAGATCATTTAACTGACCTAGAGGGCAGTCGACTGATACCTGAATTTCAGGTTTTCAGTCCAATTTCAGAAATACTTAACTAATTCCACATCTCCAAAAAATCTGAAATTTTGGGGAGAGATTTGTGGAGTCTATGTCTACTTGGAAAAAATTTGTTTCCAAACAAATGTACTCCAAATCCCAAGATTGGCATGAAACTCAACTTCTCCTAAATTGTATCATTTAAACTTCTCCAAAAGTCCTAATTGTGACTTCTCCTTAATGTATCTTCTTATACTTAATCATAATACATTTCTAGCACTGTAATATATGACATTTACACATTAAACCCTAATTTTATCAAATATACTCCTATTTTCATCTTTTTCTCCATAAATTCCTTTTTAATGTGTCAATTCTCTAGGATTAAGACTTACTCAAGTCTTCCAACCCTTTTTAGCACATTTCTTAGTCCACCTAGATTTCCTAGAGAACCCATCTCTTGAGATCCATTTACCATGGACCCCAAAGGCTGCTAGAGCTCCCCCTTGAGCTCTTAGCCCTTGCCACCTCCCTAGGTGACTCAATCCACAATAAACCACACCGGAGAGCCCCCGGTGATTCTTGGCCTACAAATCTAACCTTCTTAACCTTGGAGACCTTGTCCTTGGTTAAGTCATTCTTTTTACCTTTTGATGGTATTCCCTTGCCATCCTTGGACTTCTCCTTTTTGCCATAATTGTATGCTTCCCCAGCATACTTCTTTTTGTTGGCATTGAAGACTCTAGACCGATATCCCAAACCCGATCTATCATAGTTGGGTTTTAGACTACCCAACACCATGTCTAAACCCTTTGATCCAACTTGAATCTTTCTAGGGTCTTTTTCAATGTATCAAGCCTTGCCCTCACGACTTGATTTTCCCTTTCTAAACTTTTAAACTTAGTATCCATATGTCCACCTTGGGCATTCTTAGACCTACCCATCTTCCTAGGCATGTGTCTCCCCTTCTTGGGATTAATGCCTTGATCCTTAGGTCCTAAGGTCTTGGATTTTTCATGATGCATGCTTTTCCTAGGGGTTTGATCTACTTTGTTAACCCTACTCCTATCATTGTACTTAAAACCATGATTATGCACAAGTAAGCAATTTTCATTTATTCTAGCATGCATGGAAGAATGATTGACACTATTTTTAATATGCATGGAGGAACTAAAATTTGAGTTGCATTTTAACGTAAAGTTAGGGATTACCTCCCTTACCCTTGTAGTTCCCCTTTGTTGTAAGCTTCTTTTCTTTCTCTCCTCCTTCTCTCATCTTCTCAATTTCTCCATCTTCTTTAGTTCTCCTTTCCTTGGACACTTGGTATGATAGTGCCCTAGCTCTCCACATGTGAAGCATCTAATTCTCTTCCTTTTAGCTTGGACTTCTTCATCTCTACACCCCATGTTAGATTTAGAAGGAATTGAAATAGGTTTAGGGGTTACCTCCTTTTTCTTACCCTTTGGACACTTATCATTGTAGTGTCCCTTTTCGTTGCAACCAAAGCATATAATGTGATCTTTGGTTCTTGCTTTGGTGGAGGTAGGATCTTTTATTTGCTCTTGTATTGATGAGGGTCTCTCCTCCCCCTCAATTTTTGAACTTGACACCTCCTCTTCTTCTCTTGATGAGGTGGTGACCTCTTATATCTTTTTCTCACTTGAAGATGTAGATGATTCAATTCTCTCCTCTTCTTGAATCATGGAGCTTACTTCATTGGATTCTTCTATTAGTTGAGCTTGGATGGTGTTCTTATGAAAATCTTCTATCTTGTTCCACAATTCATGTACATTTTCATATGCCCCTACACCACTCAAGATATTCTTAGGCAAAATATTAATAAATACATCAATTACCTTCTTATTTGCCCTCGATTGATTTTGTTGCTCTTGATTCCAATATCTAGGCCAAAGATTCTTCCCGTGCTTATCCTTTGGAATTTTGAAGAGCTCTTCAAGCGCAATCCTAAGGTCCCACTCCATTCCGAACCATGTCTCTATTCTTGACTTCCAATATTCGAAATCTTCATGGTCGTAGGGTGGTGGAGTGTAGATGTCGTCTCCTAGCTTATCTTCCATCATTTTCCTCTAGCTTTCTTTGCTCCTTTGGCGGTTATTCCAATCAAGAGCGGACCAAGCTCTGATACCACTTGTTAGATCGATGACGTTGCTAGAGGGGGTGAATAACACTTTTCGGCTTTCTTCTACCTACGTTGTTAGTTGCGCAAGCGGAAATACAATCAAAACAATAAACAATAAGAAAGCAATGCTAACAAGAAGAGTTTACTTGGTATCCACCCCTAAAGGTGACTAATCCAAGAATCCTTCGGTGGATCACTCCCCGGATAACCTCCGACTAACCCTTGTCGCTCCTTGTGGGTGGAGAAACCTCG
This sequence comes from Boesenbergia rotunda, assembly GCA_024364735.1. Taxonomy (NCBI): domain Eukaryota; kingdom Viridiplantae; phylum Streptophyta; class Magnoliopsida; order Zingiberales; family Zingiberaceae; genus Boesenbergia; species Boesenbergia rotunda. Next base: position 275,099 of record JAGFNQ010009332.1, on the reverse strand, counting down.
CCACAATCCCTCGACAATATCCGAGCACTTAAACTACTATTTGGCTCTTACCCAAAGCCAAATTCGTCAAACCTTTCAGCCAACACGAAGTCCTCTTAAATAGAACTAAGGCTGAAACCCTCGCCACCAGTTGACTACTCCCAGGGAAGTCAATTGGTGCCAGCCAAACAGCAGTCCAACGGCTCGCTGTAACAGCTAGTTTTTGACATTACCAGTCGACAGCTCCTAGGGCAGTCGACTGGTCCCCAGTCGAAAACTTTCTATGAGTTTTATTAGTCGAGTGCTCCCAAGGCAGTCGACTGGTTCACTCACACACCTAAGGTTTCCCTTCCCGAGTACACTTCTCTCAGCACTCGAACCCTAGGATTTCCTGAGAACAAACACTCAGCATTTGTACCCTCACGACTCAGCTGACTCCTCACCAGCAACCTCGACTATTGCCTTCACGCCCTCTTCATCTTTGGTTCCCGTCCCTCAGATACACGCAAGCCTCCAGCTTGCCTCCATGTCATCCTTCACGCATGCCTCGAAGTCCTCACCCCTCGGCTCATCGTCCCTGCTATCCATAGTCCCTCAGGTGCGTACACAAGCCTCCAGCTTGTCTTCATGTTACCCTTCACTGTACCGAGGCCATCCAGCCAATATGTGTTACCTACACATCCTACACACTCACATACACATATCAAATACACAAGGGTAAACCTAACTTAAACCCTTTGCCCAAACTTCAAAACTTATGGTCACTCTGGACAATAGATTGCCTCAACAATCCCAACTCATTCCACCTAGAACACCACAATGGAATGGTGCGTCCGAGCGGAGAAATCATACTCTATTAGATATGTTATGATCGATGATGAGTGAGACATATCTTCCTACTTCTTTCTGTGGTTTCACTCTTGAGACGACTATTTTCACACTTAACCGAGCTCCATCTAAGGTCGTTATAAAGACACCATATACGATATGAACTGGGAAGAGTCCTACGATGTCTTTTATCAAGATTTGGGGTTGTGAGGCTTACATTTGTCGTCAAGTCTCAGATAAACTTGGTCCCAAATCTGATAAGTGCTATTTTGTAGGATATCGCAAAGAAACGAAGGGATATTACTTCTACAATCCCACACTATGCAAAGTGTTTGTCGCTAGAAATGACATTTTTCTTAAAAGAGAGTTTATTTCTAGAAGAAATAGTGAGAGTAAAATCCATCTTGAAGAAGTTCAAGATGCAGATAGTACTGAGGCTTTGATGGACATTAAACAGGCACCACAATATATTATGGATCATGAGATTGTTGCACAAGAAGTTGTGGAGCAACAAACTATTCAACTAGATCATCCTCTTCGCAGATCTGATAGAATACGTCGTTAGTCTGAGAGATATTCATTTCTCTTGTCTGATCATGATGACATTATGCTTGTTGAGTTGAACGAGCTTGCATCGTATCAAGAAGTTGTGATGTGCCCAGATTTTGAGAAATGGCTAGAGACCATGAATTTCAAAATGGAATCCATGTACACTAACCAAGTATGGACTTTGGTTGATCCACCTGAGGGAATTAAACTCATTGGATGTAAGTGGGTCTTTAAAAGAAAGACTGACATGGATGGCCTTATGCATACCTATAAAAGGCGATTGGTAGCTAAAGGTTTCAAGTAGATTCATGGTATCGACTATGATGAAACCTTTTCACTAGTTGTGAGGCTTAAGTTTATTTGGATCATGCTTGCTATTGCAGCTTACCATGATCACAAGATCTGGCAGATGGATGTCAAAACTGCATTCCTAAATGGGAATATACTCGAGGATGTGTACATGACACAACCTGAGAGTTTTGTAGATCTAAAGCATGCTGGAAAGGTATGTAAGTTGCAAAGGTCTATTTATAGGCTAAAACAAGCTTCTCGAAGTTGGAATCTTCGATTCAATAATGCAATCAAAGCATTTGGTTTCATCAAGAATGAAGATGAACCCTGTGTCTACAAGAGGGTTAGTGGCAGCACAGTTATCTTCTTGATCTTGTATGTGGATGACATACTTCTCATTAGAAATGATATCCCTTCAATACAGTCTGTGAAGACGTGGCTATGGAATTGTTTCTCAATGAAAGACTTAGGTGAAGCAGCCTATATCGTAGGCATCAAGATCTATTGAGATAGATCTAAAAGATTGCTTGGCTTAAGTCAGAGTACATATATTGACAAGGTGCTTAATCGTTTCACTATGCAAAATTCTAAGAAGGGATTTTTGCTGATGTCACATGGTGTGAGTCTTTCGCAGACTCAATGTCTTCTGAGGAGGAGAGAGACCTCATGGATAAGATCCCTTATATATTCGCTATAGGGTCTATCTTATACGCTATGCTTTATACTCATCCAGATGTCTCATATACTTTGAGCATGATGAGTAGATACTAGTCAGATCCAGGTGAAAGTCACTGGGCAGCTGTCAAGAATATTCTTAAGTACTTACAAAGGATGAAAGAATATTTCTTAATATTTGGAGGCAATGAGGAGTTAGCTGTAAAGGGTTACAGTGATGCAAGCTTCCAAACCGACAGAGATGATTTCAGATCGTAGTCAGTGTATGTATTTTGCTTGAATGGTGGCGTTGTGAGCTGGAAGAGTTTGAAATAGGACACAGTCACAGATTTTACAATAGAAGTCGAGTATATTATTATGTCTAATACAGCAAATGAGGTTGTTTGGATCCAGAAGTTCATTACAGAGCTTGGTGTGGTTCCTAGTATAATAGACCCAATAGACCTCTATTGTGACAACAATGAGACTATTGCACAGGCTAATGAACCTCGCTCTCATCAACAGACCAAACACATACTACGGCGCTTCCATCTCATTCGAGAGCGTTGGTGCCAGAAGCACCATATCAAACCTTGTTTGATATTGGCAAAGGGTTCAAAGTTAAGTATTATTGGTGCTCTAACGATGTTACTCAAGTGTGCATAGAAAGTCCTAGGAACACTAGGCACGAAGTCCTGGTTATAAGAATTGGGCACTAAGTCCTGGCTGCGGGCTGGGCAACTAAGTCCTGACATAAGGTTGGGTAATAAGTCCTGGTCGTAGACTGGGCACTAAGATCTGGCCGAGGGCTGGGCTCCGAAGACCTGGTGAGTAAAGCTGGGCACTAAGACCTGGTCGAGGACTGGGCACCGAAGACCTAGTGAGTAAAGCTGGGCATTAAGTCCTGATCACAGACTGGGCATGAAGACCTGGTGAGTAAAGCTGGATAAAAGTCCAACCTGAGGAGCCGGTTGGCAAAAAGGTAATTCTCCCGAGAGGTGTAGGTGAGGGCGTGCTCCCCGTAGAGGGAACATTAGGCGTCGGTTCGGTCTAGGGTTCCATTTGGGAGACCCAAAGTCAGAATCATGACAGCTAAGGTTGTAAATAATAGCTAACATATTTGCATGTTATGTTTTGGAACTAACATTGGTTGCAGGGAACGAAGGAATGTTGCTTCTGCAGCTCAGGCACCCCAATGGAGTGGGGCGCCTCACTGGAGCTAGGCGCCCGTATGGATACGGGCGCCCCAGTGTAATGGCAAAAACCAAACCACTGCCGCGAAGCCTCTAGACCAAGGCAGCTCAGGCGCCCGTGAGGTCACGGGCGCCCCCATCAGCTCAGGCGCCCCAGTGAAGATGGATAAGCACTGATCGAGCCTACGGATAAGAGATCGCGTAGGGAAGGCCACGTGTAGGCGCCCCCATCGACACAGGCACCTCCATGGGTGCTATAAAAGGGGGTTCACCCCCAAGGCTTCAACACACATCACTCTCAACGCTCCAAGACTTTTCGTTCAAGCGCTACGCTTCGACCAGCTTCGACTTCGAGATTCCAGCACTGACGACGACCCTCTACTCTGAAATTCAATCCACCTCGGGCGTCGATAACCAAAAGTGTTGTAAAGTTCATTTTCAGTTCTATTTTCTGTACTCAATTTGTAAAACCTTTTTAAGACTATAGAATTGCCCAAAGTAAACGATCAAGGACCGTGGACCTTGGAGTAGCAGCCGATCGCGACTCCGAACCAAGTAAAACCGACTTGTGTTCGCATGTGGTCTGTTATTTTCCGCTGCGTAACTGCTCTGTTTTTATCTGAAAATTATTATCGATATTCACCCCAGCCCTCTATCGAGTTTCTACGATCCAACAAGTGGTATCAGAGCGGGTGGCTCAAACTTGGTGCAACCAACAGTTTGAGAATTTTTTTCGGATTTTTCGCTTTTTATTTCAAATAATAATTTTTTTTTCAAATAAAATATTCTTACGCCTTTTTCAATTTTGAATTCTTATTTTTTCACCATAAGTCAGAATTGATTTAACGACCAACTTTTAAAAATTTGTCATAAATTTTTTTTTATTATTTTAATATTTTCCTCGAAATTCGTGCTACCTTAATTCGAGCAAATTTTTTCTCAACATTGAATTCTTATTTTAATCAGAATTGATAAAGCCAATATTTTCAAAAAAATTGTCATAATTTTTTATTATTTTATTATTATTTTACCTCGAAATTCGTGTAATACCTTTTGAGCTATTTTTTTCTCTCTCCTGCATTACTAATCCAAGACCAAGTCTTGGTACATTTCTGTTGTTTCTTTTGTGTCCAAGGATTATTTTAAATGGCCAATCAAGAATGGAATAGTGTTCGCCCACCCCTACTCTCTAGCGAGAACTTCAGAACCTGGATGGGTCTAATGGAATCCCACCTAAAGACACATCTGGATTTATGAATGATAATCCAAACAGGGTTTACAGTACCTACAGAAGATAGAATGTCGATCGCCTAGGATAAATTGGATGAACCAACTCTGAGGAAGATCGAGACAGATGCAAAAGCGACTGCAATCCTACAATATGGCCTAACCAATGAAGAATTGAAGTAGATCGGACCATTCGAATGTGCTAAAGAGATGTGGGAGAAGCTAATCAACCTACACGAAGAGAGCTCCAATATTGAGGTCTTTAAACGTGTGATGTTCAAATCATCGAACGAATCAGACGACAACGAAGAAGATCACCTAAGTTATCTTGCACTCTCGGTCCAAGCACAGACAGCCGAGTCAGAGTCTGAACTCGAATCCGAAGCCGAATCCAAACCAGAATCAGAAAATGAGTCTAGATCCGAAGCTGCAAGAATCAAGGGGCAGATTTCCAATAAGGAATCAAAAGGTATAAGTGTAAATTCAAATGTTAAAAATCAAATAATTTGTTACACATGCAGGGAGAGAGGGCACTATAAAAGTAAGTGTCCTACTCATAAGATACGAACAACACCATCGATGGCGACAAAGGAACCAGTTTCAAAAGAACGAAAGGACAAAAGTCACATCCAATGCTTCAAGTGCCAGGAGTTTGGGCATTACAAAGATGAATGCACATATAGAAGAGCCAAAGATCCAGGACAACCTACCAAGATGGGTAACATTAAGTTATATGAAAATCCACTCTTTACCATCAATGCTGATAGTTTACATAATCACTCATGGTCAAATTTAGATATGGACACATGCCTAAGTAACTTAATGAAATCATGTATATTAATAAATTCAAATTTCAAAATGTTAAGACAAGAAAATGAGACTTCAAAAATTAAAATTGATATACTAGAAAAACTAATTAATAATCTTGCTAACTTAGAAAATCCAGAAATTTCTCCTCATTATAATTTTACTTAGTTTTTTTTGCTTGGATTTAGAATTGGATTGTTTAAGGACAAACGATTTAATTAAAATTTGAACAACATAGTATTGGGTGGAGGTGAGATGATAGTACGGTAGGGAAGCCCTTCTAATAAGGTCAAGTATGTCCTACTTGGTCTGTTTAGTCTGGTGGAACTAGCCGAAGCTACCAATCCAAGACCCAAACTAGTTTGATCAAAATCGTTTAAGAAGTAACATGAAGATGAATTTTCAGTAAAAGGCTTTGTCAAGGAAAGGGTTATTGATCCAATAAGGCTACGGCCAAAGAAGGCCTAGTGCCTCGCCAAGACCTGGAAGCCAATTATTGAAAATCAAATTCACTCTACTATTGTCAGATTTGAATCTAACAAAAATTTTAACTAAATCTTAGATACCTTTGTCAAAGTTAATCATGCTATTTTTTTATGCTATTATATGATTTTTGGTTAACATATTTTTTTTTTGTCATTAGTTCATTAATGTTTAAAATCATACATTTTCTTTCAAAATTCACTTTAATGAACTCATCAAACTATGATCTAGGACTTGATTAACTTAATTACTGATCAGTCAAACTTGGTTAACACTGAAGTCCCTTAAACAACTTAGATAGAGTCGGACGGTGTCAGTACAGGGGGAGTTTTTTTTTAAAAAAATTCAGATGTTTCAAAAAAAACCTTGTGCTTTAAAACCATTATCATTTCAAAATGTTTTTTTAAACATGGCTTATGCTTTAAAAATTATCTTCATTCCAAATTGAATTTTCTAAAATTATCTTCTTGAAAATTACCATACTGTTATTCAAAACTATTCTTTTGATTTTAGTAAACCCTAAAGACACAGAGGAAATCGTCCCCCTTTGCCATACACAAATTTTAAAATTCTTTAAAAATATATTTTTCAAAAAGTTCTTTATTGATATATGGCAAAGGGGGAGAGTAGAAAAAGTGAAAATTAAATTCTTCCTTAAACTTTTTCCCCTTTTCAAAGAAAGTTTATCTTAGAAGCTCTCAAAAATATTTTCACATTAACCTAAGGTTTTTTCTAACTTAGAATCTCCTTTGTAATACCCAGAAAATTTTGTTTCAAAATATCATTTCAAACTGAACTTATGAGTATGTTTATACATAGAACTCTTTTCAAGTATTCCTTCGAAAAGCTTCAAGGGGAAAATTTCAAATCATGAGGAGCTTTGTGCAATGTTTCAGTTTTGCATTTGGAAATGGTCTAAAACATAAGAAGAAGAGTTTCACATTAAGGGGGAGAGAAAGAATGAGAGAAAGGATTTTTTTTTTAATTTTTAATCTCTTTTTCAAAAAGTAAAGCAAAAATTTATAAGTACTTCAAATTTTTTTAAGGGCTAAGTGCTGTTAAAATTTCAAAGTATTGTCAAAAAACTTCAAATTCTTTCAAGTATTTCTAGTGCTTCAAAATTTTCTAAGTATGTCTAAGTGTTTCAAATTTTTTTTGGTACATATTTTTTCCTAAGTAAAATTTTCCTTAGTAAACAAAATATGTCTGAGAAAAAACTTTTTGAAAATTTTGGCAAATGTTTCTAAAGTAAAGTTTTTTTTTGGTGAAAAACTTGTCTAGAAATTTCTTAAAGATTTTGTTTTTCAAAATGTCAAAAGTGTTTCCAAGCAAATTCTTCTAAGTGTGCAAAATTTTTTTTAGTAAACAAATTTTTCCCAATTCTCAAAGTGGAAACATTTTAAAGGGAAATTTGGCTTCAAAATCTTGCCTAAGTAAAATTTTTTAGTAGAATTCTTTTTGCAAAGCCTTGTAAGTAAAAGTTTTTTTAACAAAATTTAGGCTTGCAAAACTTTTCAAAATGGAAAATTTAGGCTTGCAAAACTTTTCAAAATGGAAAAGTGCCTAAGTGTAAAAAGTTTTTTGTTGATGCAAATGCTTTTACTCTATTTTTGAAAAACACTTTGTCAAAAACTTAGAAGTTTTACAAAAACTCAAAACTCCCTATTAGAAATTTTGTTCACCCATGAATATTTTTTTTTATATATGTCAAAGGGGGAAGAAAAGTCAAAGTTAAGTTGTTTTATAACACAATCATTCAGGATTGCAGGGGAAGGATGAGAAATAAAATTTATCTTTTTAGGAAGGATGAGAAATAAAATTTATTTTTTATGGTTCAAAACTGTTGATGCAGTCTGGCTCTGATTGTTGTTTTGGTGTTGACACCGATTTTAGTTTAGGATGATAAGATGATTGGGATTAAGCCCTAGTCGTGGACTAGGCATACCTTGTGGGAAAATCCTAACCTGGAGGGCTAGGTTGGATGGAATACCGGTGAGTGATGCCGGGTCCCAGTGAGTGATGTCGGGTGATTGAAATCTCGGTGAGTGAAGCCGGGTCCCGGTGGGTGAAGCCGGGTGACTGAAATCCCGGTGAGTGAAATCGGGTCCCGGTGAGTGAAGCCGGGTGACAGAAAGAGTCCTAACTTGGAGGGTCAGGTCCTAGCCTGGAGGGCTAGGTTGATGAAATCCTGGTGAGTGAAGCCAGGTCATAGCCTGGAGGGCTAGGTTGGATGAAATCTCGGTGAGTGAAGCCTGGTCCCGGTGAGTGAAGCCGGGTGACTGAAACCCTGGTGAGTGAAGCCAGGTCCTAGCTCGGAGGGCTAGGTTGAAGTCCCGGTGAGTGAAGCTGGGTCCCGGTGAGTGAAGTCGGGTGACTAAACCCGTGGTGAGTGAAGCCACGTCCTAGATTAGAGGGCTAGGTTGAAGTCCCAGTGAGTGATGTTGGGCATGGTACGAGTCAGAGATGGGCCGGAGGCCTGTTCTCGTGACTTAGAGGAGATTTTACCTTGCCTGGATCGGTCTGGTTACCGATCAGGGAAGTTGGCACGGTGTTCCCTCGTGGATCGGTCTGGTGACCGATCCAGCGATGACTGATCAGTCTGGTGACCGATCAGGGAACGCACAGTGAGCCTGGGAACCTACTGCCTGGCTCATGATCGGTCCGGTGACCAATCAGGGAGCAGGCAGTTCACTCACTGCTTGGCTCCTGATCGGTCTGGTGATCGATCAGGGAGCACACAGTGAGTTGAGTTCCCCTGCTGATCTGCTCCTGATCGGTCTGGTGACCGATCTGGAACACTGTTCACACTGTTCTAGTGATCGATCAAGTGTTGCGGACTCCGTCTTATAATCAATCAAGTCACAGCTTGATCGATCGGGTGACCGATCAGGCTCGTGTGACTGCAAAGTTAAGAAATCACCTTGCAAAGGGGTGGATCGGTCTGGTGACCGATCCACAACCTGGGATCGGTCTGGTGATCGGTCCCGGAGAAATCGTGATTCCTGATTGAGCGTTGGGGACCGATCAGGATGGAGCCTGATCGGTCTGAACCCACCCTGATCGATCAGGAGGCTCTCTGATCGGTCCGGTGACAGATCACTTTAATTCAAACGTGCTGTCAAGCGTTATGATCGCGCTCTGAACACTTCTGATCACCACTGATAGTCCACTGATATGTTCTGATGCTTTGATCTTCTGTTGATTTGCTGCCCTAATGTGTTGCTAAGTGTGCAGGTGACTCAGGGATCATCCAAGGGAAGTCAAAAGAAGGTTTTCGCTACAACAGTTTTGGCTGTTTGCTTCAGCAGGTTGCAACGTTCTCTGGAGTGAGCTGCATCGCTGAGGAGCAGATGACCTAGGGCTCGACTGGAAGGGATTCAGTGAGTTTAGAAGAGGTCAGGGATAGCTAGCTGTTGCAGGAGAGCAGCTGGGAGCTGCTGTCGAGGAACGGTTGACCTGGCAATGGAAGCTGGTTAAGCTGGGTAACGGAGAAGAGCTGAACAGACTTTTTTCTTGAGTTCTTGCTGAGCTATCAGTTCTCGATCATCAATAGCTTTGCTCTACACTTGCGATTACTCTACTATCTTGAGCAACCGTCTGTTACTTGGCCACTTGGAAGAAGAAACAAGGAGCTTGAGTCCATCAGTGAGAAGACACGAAGAAGGGAGTTCTTGCGTGAGATCTGCGCTGAGTGGAGCTTGGGAGAAGCTTGCTTGTGTTCTTGTGGTTCTAAGTGCTATGTAAGATCAATCTTGTGTTTCCTGTACTTTATACATGATCATTTTGAAACGCTGTGGAGAGGTTATTTCACCGAGAAGGAGGGTGCATTTTATCCGGATTTTCCGGGGTTTGATCTGCCGACGATCAAGGGATCGCCCGCTTTAAGGGCACGCCAAGGAGTAGGGGCAAGTTATCCGCGAACCTTGTAAATCCTCTTCTTAACATTCTTGCATTTGTTCTTAGTTAGGGTTTAGTTTTTTGCAACTCTGTTTTTGTTTGCTTCCGCTGTGCTACTAATCGTTTAAGTGCAGAAAACTTGAAAAGTGCTCAAAGTTAAGTGTCTGGCTACATTCACTCCCCCTCTCTAGCCATCCAAGTTCCAACAAGTGGTATCAGAGCATGGGGCTCTGTACAAGCGGATTAACAACCGAGAGCTATCAACAATGGCTTTGATAGAAGGTTTTTCCACCACCCGACCTCCCTTCTTCGATGGAAAAGATTTTCAATATTGGAGATCGAAGATGGAGTATTATCTAAAGATGGACATCAACACTTGGTTTGCGATGAAGGAGGGGTTTACCCCTCCAAAGGGTGATAAAGGCAAAGAACTAGAATCTTGGCGTTGGACGGTTGAACAAACCCGAAAGAGTGAAGCCGACGCGAAGGCGGTGGTGACCCTACAATGCAGCATGAACAAAGACCAACTAATCAAGGTTGATCCATTTACAAGTGCAAATGATTTGTGGAACAAGCTCATCGAACTCCACGAGGGTACCCGAGACTCAAGAATCGCCAAGAGGGGCTTGTTCCTCAACCAACTTCAAAACCTCTCCATGAAGGAGAATGAAACCGTAAGTGAGCTACATGGTAAGTTCAAGGAAGTCCTAAATGGTCTCCATTCTATTGATGAAAAGGTCGAGAATCGCGACCTTGTGAGGTATGTGTTAAAAGCATTTCCAAGGAATGCTTTGTGGTCATCCATGGTGGATGCCTACAAGTTTCCAAGGACCTATTAATTGTTAAGTTAGATGATTTATTTTGTGAGATGAAACTTCATGAAATGGCTAACAAAGGCCCCAAGGAGAAGGGGATTGCCTTAGTTGCAGGAGAAATGAACAAGAAGAAGAAGGAGAAGAAGAAGGAGAAGGAGAAGGAAGTCTCTTCATCCTCATCTTCATCCGAATCCGAGTCCGAATCTGAGGAGGATGGCAGCGGCTCTTCATTCTCCGAGATGGACAATTTCGTTAGAAGAATGATGAAGAGGAGTTGGCGCTTCATGGGTAAAGGTAACCCTAGTGAAATTAAGATTGATAAATCTAATGTCACTTGTTATGAATGTAGCAAGAAAGGGCACTTCAAGAGTGAATGCCCAAAGCTAAAGAAGAATGAGGAAAAATCCAAGAAAAATGAGGAGAAATCCAAGAAGAAGAAGAAGGCCTTGAAGGCCACTTGGGATGAATCCTCCTCAAGTTCATCCGATGAAGAGAAGGATGAGAAGAGTACACGGCATGTGGTACTCATGGCATTGGAAGATCAAGAGAGCAGTGATGAATCAAGTGACTTATCAAACGCGGCTTCATCATCTTCGGATGATTAAGAGGTAATCACTCCCGAACTTGATAAATGCTATATGACCATTGAATGCTTAACTGATATCTTGAAAAAGTCAAAAGCAAAAATTAAATCATTGAAAATTGAAGTTGAACAATTGAAGTCCTCTAGGGATGAGGATGTGGATGATCTACATGTAGAAATGCTTGAGGATGAGAATAAATCATTGAAGAGTGAAGTTGAGAAACTCAAGAGTGTTCTTGAGAAATTCTCAACAAGCTCAAAGACTTTAGACATGATCTTGAATGCCTAAAGGGCAGTCTACAATAGGGCCGGTATTGGTTACCGACCCAAAGAACCATCATTTGTGTCCTTAATGTCTAGAACTGATGTTAGACAATCTAAGACACCTAGGGTTCAAAGGAAAGTTGTCAAAGTATGGGTGCCTAAGCCTTGTTTAGTAGGTGCTTTAGGTCCCAATGTTTGGGTACCTAAATCTTCTATTTTTTGAATTGTGTAGGTTGTGATTGAGGGGGAGCATCTACCAACTTGGTTCATTGATAGTGGGTGCTCCAAACATATGACCGGGGATAAATCATTATTCACTACCCTACAATGCAAAAATAGAGATAATGTTTCATTTGATAACAATGGTAGTCTTAAGTTTATAGGAATAGGAGACATTCAAATATCCGAATGTCTTAGGATTAAGAATGTCCTTCTAGTCAAGGGGATGACTTTTAATCTCCTATGTGTCAGTCAATTGTGTGACACGGGTTACACAATTGACTTTCAATCAAGTCAATGTCTAGTTAGACAACATGACACCTTGGACACAGTACTAGTAGGCACAAGGATAGATAATATTTACCAAGTTTCATTTAAAAGTGTTACTAATGCTTTTGCTAAGTTTTTCATGTCAAAAGAAGAGGAGTCCACCCTTTGGCACCGGAGACTAGTACACGTGAACATGAAGAATATCCGGAAGTTGGCTAACAAGGGTTTAGTTCGTGGCTTACCAAGCATCAAGTATGAAAAGGACAAACTTTGTGATGCATGTCAAATGGGTAAGCAAACAAAATATGCACATAAAGGTAAAAGCACTGTAAGTACTTCTACCGCATTGGATTTACTTCATATGGACTTGTTTGATTGTAGCACTATTATATCATTGAATGGTAGTAGATATTGTTTTGTTATCATTGATGATTTTACTAGATATACATGGACATATTTTCTAAAATATAAGGACCAAACCTTAGATATTTTCATTTCTTTTTTAGAAGAGTTAAAAATGAGAAATCATCAACTATTAAAACAATAAGAAGTGATCATGGAGGTGAATTTCAAAACCAATGATTTTTAGAGTTTTATCAAGATAGAGGGTATAGACATGAGTTCTCCACTCCTATAACACCACAACAAAATGATGTTGTAGAGAGGAAGAACCGTGTTTTACAAGAGGCTGCACGAAGCATGCTCAATGAGTACTCACTACCGAGTTACTTATGGGCCGAAGTTATAAACACAGCTTGCTATGTGCAAAATTGAGTCCTCATCCATAGATTCTTAGGAAAGACTCCTCATGAACTTTGGTTTGGAAAACCACCTACGGTTAAACATCTTAGGGTGTTTGGCTGTAAGGTGTTTATTCTAAACACCAAGGATCACCTTGGAAAGTTCACGGCAAAGGCTGATGAAGGGATACTGGTTGGGTACTCCCTAGTTAGCAAAGCCTACCGAGTCTACAATAAGAAATCTAGATTGGTTGATGAATCTTCTGATGTTGTTTTTGAAGAAATTTCAAAAGCAAATGATCAACCAGAAGATGTCGATGAAGCTCAATTCGAACTTAGGAAACTAAGTTTGAATGAAAGTCCAAATGTCGTTGATGGTGATGAGTCTGATGACAGTGAGCCTAGACAACACATAGATCAGCCGGATCCTGAGGCTGAGCTTGTGTCTAGTGACATCACTCAAGAAGCACCACCAACACCAAGGCAAACTAGATTAGCCTCTAGTCATCCCCAAGACCAAATTGTTGGAGACATCCATCATGGGGTTAGGACTAGATCATTCTTTAGGAATCAGGCTAATGAGGTTGCCTTAATTTCAGAAATTGAACCTAGAAAAATTGACGAGGCATCAAATGATCCTAATTGGATCATTGCGATGCAAGATGAACTAGGTTAATTTGAAAGAAGTCAAGTTTGGGACTTAGTCCCTAGACCTAAGAAGACCACCATTATTGGAACCAAATGGGTTTTCAAAAATAAATTGAACCATAAGGGAGAAATCATAAGAAATAAGGCACGCTTAGTAGTCAAGGGCTACAGTCAAGTTGAAGGCCTTGATTATGATTATACCTATGCTCCCGTGGCCCGATTAGAATCCATCCGATTGATACTTGCATTTGCAGCACATCGGGGTTTCAAGCTATATCAAATGGACGTCAAATCGGCCTTTCTAAATGGTTTAATAAGGGAAGAGGTATATGTCGAACAACCTCCGGGGTTTGAGAGTTCCAAATTTTCATACCACGTGTTCAAACTCAAAAAGGCACTTTATGGCCTTAAACAAGCACCCCGAGTTTGGTATGAGCGGTTGTCAACATTCCTAATTGATAAAGGTTTTGTTAGAGGCCAAATAGACCCTACACTGTTTCTACGTAGAGATGGTGACAATATATTTGTAGCCCAAGTATATGTCGATGACATAATTTGTGGCTCAAACAATAAGGGTTATTTAAATGAGTTTATTGGACACATGGAGAGTGAATTTGAAATGAGTCTAGTGAGAGAGTTGACTTTCTTCCTTGGACTTGAAATCAAACAAACCCAAGATGGGATCCATGTGCACCAATCAAAGTATACTCAAGAGATGCTTCGAAAATTCAACATGAGTCATTCAAAAGAGGTAACTACTCCCATGGCAACAAACACAAGATTAGATAATGATGAGAGTGGTAAACCTGTTGATTTGACTCAATATCGGAGCATGATAGGTAGTCTGTTATACCTCACAGCTAGTCGACTTGACATACTTTTTGCTGTGGGTATGTGCGCTAGGTATCATGTTTGTGCCAAGGAATCTCACTTAATTGCTGTTAAGAGAATTTTGAGATACCTTAAGGGTACAATAGGAGTTGGTCTTTGGTACCCCCCCCATACTGAGTCATTTGACCTAATTGGCTATACCGATTCCGACTATGCTGGGTGCAAGTTGGATCGGAAAAGCACAAGTGGGGGTTGCCAATTCCTAGGATCATCTCTAGTTAGTTGGTCAAGTTGGAAGCAACATTGTGTTGCTCTCTCCACGACCGAGGCAGAATATATCGCCATGGGAGAGAGTATATCACAATTGTTGTGGATGATTCATACTCTAGAGGACTATGGATTAAGCTACAAGGGTGTGCAAGTGTTGTGTGACAACATTAGCACAATTAATCTAACCAAGAATTCGGTCCATCACTCTAGAACCAAACATATTGAAGTGTGTCACCACTTCATTAGAGATCATGTGACTAGAGGAGATGTTGTACTCTCATATGTAGAGTCTAAATCAAATCTAGCAGACATTTTCACTAAACCACTCCCCGAAAATGAGTTGGGAATGTGGCGCGCTTCATAGATTCATTCAAAACCCTTCATGATCAATTCGAATTGTTGGGAAACAATTGGGTGACTTCGGGACATCTCACACAAACTATAAGATTAACCAAAACGTTTTTGTTTTCTAGATATGGGGTGAGATGCTAGGATCAACTTAATTTCTCAAAATGTCAATGCATCCCTTGAGAAATTTGGTTGACGAGATAAAAATCACTACGGTGACCAAGTATGGGGAAAACCAATGCATAACATATGTGTACTTGGCTCCATGATCATACTTGGACATTCCAATCAAGGAAACTTGATTGGAGACTTGAATTTGATACACACTTGCTTGAAATTGCTTGAATGTTTGTTGATTGAGTTTAACTCCACTTGGGTGGAGCAAAGTGATTTGTCAAAACCATAAGGACCTTTGATTCTCCTTCAGGAATCAATTATAGTCAAGGGATCACTTCCAAGATCGATAACTTTCATCAGATCTTATCAGAAATCGTTTGGAAGTCTAAAACTGAAAATTTCATATCGTATCAGGGGAATTCAGGGAGCCTGATCAGTCACCGAACTGATCAGGAGTGTGTCTGATCGGACCTCGGACCAATCTAGTTCCTCTGTGGTGATCAGTCCACAGACCGATCAGAGGGGTCGCAGAACACTTCGCGAAAAATTGACCAAACATTCTATGTTGGCCTGGATCGGTCCCCAAACCGATCTGGTACCCTGTTGTGATCGGTTCACAGACCGATCAGGGGGCTCACAGCAAACCCTCCAAACCTACTGTTCGCTTCCTGATCGATCAGCCGATCGATCAGGGGCCTGCCTGATCGGTCACCCGACCGATCAGGACCAGGCCAGTCCGATCAGGCCTGAGCCTGATCGGTCTGGGTGCTATCAGATCGAATGGTGATCCGTTCAATCGCATTAAATTGTGGTTGGTGGACCGATCCACCAACCGATTAAATTCGTCTAAACCCTTTCTTCCCAAGCCCTAGTGCTGAAATCCTCTCTTGCGCGTGCGATCTAGTTCCTTTGCGAGAGCTCTTCCTGTGTCTCCTTCATCCTTGCGTGTGAGTTCCACTTCTCCTCGCGCGTGAGAGTTCTTCCTCTTGCTGTTGGTGTTCTCAGCAACTCCTAGCGGCAAGCTTGTCTCCGGCGAGGCAATTCTCTCTTGTGCAAGTTTCAGAAAAGTGTCTTCTCCAACCAACTCCACAAATGGCACCTAAGTAAGGGTTTCTTTCTTTCATCTTGTTGCTCCTTTCAAATATCATAATATGTGGTGAACTAACCGTGATGTTTGTTCTTGGGGTTTCCTTTGGGTGTGTGCCGTATGTGTCTTCCCGTGATCAAATCTTGATTCCTTGATTTAACCCTACTGATTAAACCCATATTCATATGATCAATTCCATCTTGTGTTATATTTTATTCTTGTGTCATGATCATGTTCACTTGTTTCACTTTATTTGATTCAAATTGTTGCCATGATCTATTCAAACCTATTAGAAAATCATGTAAGGGCAAAGAACCCGTGGAGGGAGGCTCAAAGGGCAAAGGCCCTTCTTCTTCCGCACCCTCCCGAAGGCCTCAGCCTTCATCCAGTTCTCGCTTCCCTAACACTGCCTGTGAGCAGGCATTTCAATCTCAAACCTTCAAGTTACTTTCTTGCCGGTCCATTGATGGACCCTTCCTAGCTGAGCACTGCCCCTCCATTATGGAGATAATCACCTTCTACAGCCTTGGCTTTCTCCTTTCCCTCGAAAGGACTATAAACTATGACCTTGTCTCGGAATTCTATAATAATCTTCAACAAGGGCCTCAAGGGGACTTTAAATTCACCACCCGAGTGGCCAAGAGAAATCTTGATTTCTCTTATGAAATCCTGGCGGAGTATCTGGGCAATCGTCGATCGCCTAACTTGTATTCTATCTATCCAGAGCTCCCTGACCCTTTGTTGGCTCCTTTTGTGGAAGTTACCCCCAACGACATTTACCAACATTTCTTTGGCCATCCTCGCCCAGCTGGTCTTGATGAGTTAGGGCCCGACTTTCCGACTTTTGCGGCCCTCCGTCTCTCCCCTGTTGATTACATTCTGTTCAAGATAATTACAAACTGCATCCTGCTGATCACTTCCAAACCCTTGACCGAGATCCGACCTTACCATTGCCTGATGCTCTATGGTATGCACCGCCGCATGGACTTTGACATCATAGAGAGTATTTTTCAGTCCATTATATCCTATAGAGAGCCGAGTCGATGCACTATCTATATGCCATTTGGTCATGTCATCACTGACTGGCTTCTGTCAGTTGGTGTTGATGTAACCAAGGGCAGAATAGTGCCCATGGTCAGACAGGATTGTCGACTTGGCCGACAGGCATTTGCCAAGTCTGGTATCATCATACGAGATCACGATGGGGCTCTGGTTGGGAAGGATGGGAGGGGTCTTGGCGAGCTACCTAGGGGAGTCGCACACTTTCAGGCACCAGCCGATGCTGCTGCACATCAGGAGGCTCCCGCTGCTGTTGCTGCTGACTATGACTATGAGCCGGATCCAGACCTACGCTGGCAGGTTTCCGAGCTGGAGCTCACTATACAGCACGATTTCCATGTCTCTGAGCTATGGCGCGAGGAGGTCTGGGCAGAGATTCGATCCTTCGATCGCCGACTTCACGCATTAGAGTCCAATGTCTCGGGGGTCCGTACTCTGCAGCAGACATGGTATGACGAGTGGCGCCGGCACACGTTTCCTGGAGATGCGCCCTCTGGTAGTGCTGCACCAGGGTCTTTTGTTCTTGATGATGCCACGATGGATGACCCTATGCATGATGACCCCCCCCCCCACCGATGGTTGATGTATTCTTCTTCTGCCGTTGACTTGACTATTTGACTATCTGGATTGTATGACTCTATGGCTAGATGCCTATGACTTGACTTTGATAGTTTTTGTACTATCTTTACCTTGACTTCGATGCGCTATGATGCATCTGACATTATGCTTGCTTATCATATTTGACTTACTCTATTTTGCTTATTGTTAGCTTATATGATTGTTCATAAAATTGCCATCGTTATACATGCCTTATTATGCGGTGCTATGATCATGCTTATGACTACCATGCTCATATGATACATATGATTACTTTGCCATGCTTTATATTTATCATATGTTTTCATATGCTTTCAAAATTATATCAAATCTTTTGTTGTTTTGGGATACCCCTAGGGTTGAGGGGGAGTATGTTTAAACTTAACAACTCGTCTACACCCTTTTCAGTGTTTGACAAAGGGGGAGAGTGAGGTTGGTTAAGTTTAGGATGATTATGAGTTTATTAATGGTTGTAGGGGGAGGATCCTGATTCTCCTACAATTCTGAGATTTGAGACTATTGGATTCAAATACCTAAACTTAAAATCGAGTTGTCAAACAACAAAAAGGGGGAGATTGTTGATGCAGTCTGGCCCTAATTGTTGTTTTGGTGTTGACACCGATTTTAGTTTTGGATGATAAGATGATTGGGATTAAGTCCTAGTCGTGGACTAGGCATACCTTGTGGGAAAATCCTAACCAGGAGGGCTAAGTTGGATGAAATTTCGATGAGTGAAGGCAGGTCCCGGTGAGTGAAGCCGGGTGACTGAAATCCCGGTGAGTGAAGCCGGGTCCCGGTGAGTGAAGCCGGGTGACTAAAATCTCGATGAGTGAAGTGGGGTCCCGGAGAGTGAAGCCGGGTGACTGAAAGAGTCCTGACTTGGAGGGTCAGGTCCTAGCCTGGAGGGCTAGGATGATGAAATCCTGGTGAGTGAAGCTAGGTCATAGCCTGGAGGGCTAGGTTGGATGAAATCCCGGTGAGTAAAGTCGGGTGACTGAAACCTTGGTGAGTGAAGCCAGGTCCTAGCTTGGAGGGCTAGGTTAAAGTCCCAGTGAGTGAAGCCAGGTCCCGGTGAGTGAAGCCGGGTGACTGAACCCCTGGTGAGTGAAGCCAGGTCCTAGCTTTGAGAGCTAGGTTGAAGTCCCAGTGAGTAAAGCTGTGCATGGCACAAGTCAAAGATGGGCCGGAGGCCTGTTCTCGTGACTTAGAGGAGATTTGACCTTGCCTGGATCAGTCTGGTAACTGATCAGGGAAGTTGGCACGGTGTTCCCTCGTGGATCGGTCTGGTGACCGATCAGGGAACACACAGTGAGCCTGGGAACCTACTGCCCAGCTCCTGATCGGTCCGGTGACCGATCAGTGAGTAGGCAATTCACTCACTGCTTGGCTCCTGATCAGTCTGGTGACCGATCAGGGAGCACACAGTGAGTTGAGCTCCCCTGCTGATCTACACTTGATCGGTCTGGTGATCGATCGGGAACACTATTCAGACCGTTCAGGTGAGCGATCAAGTGTCGCGGACTCTGTCTTATAACTGATCAGGCCGGAGCTTGATCGGTCAGGGAGCTTCCTGATCGGTCTGGTGACCGATCAGGTCACAGCCTGATCGTTCGAGTGACCGATCAGGCTCGTGTGACTGTGAAGTTAAGAAATCACCCTGCAAAGGGGTGGATCGGTCTGGTGATCGATCCACAACCTGGAATTGGTCTGGTGATCGGTCCCGGAGAAATCTCCATTCATAATTGAGCGTTGGGGACTGATCAGGATGGAGCCTGATTGGTCTGAACCCACCTTGATCGGTTTGGTGACCGATTAGGAGGCTTCTGATCGGTCCGGTGACCGATCACTTTAATTCAAACGCGCTATCAAGCATTCTGATCGCGTTCTGAACACTTCTGATCACCACTGATACTCCACTGATATGTTCTGATGCTTTGATCTTCTGTTGATTTGCTGCCCTAATGTGTTGCTAAGTGTGCAGGTGACTCAGGGATCATCCAAGGGAAGTCAAAAGATGGTTTTCACTATAGCAGTTTTGGCTGTTTTCTTCAGCAGGTTGCAACGTTCTCTAGAGTGAGCTGCAATGCTGAGGAGCAGATGACCTGGGGCTCGACTGGAAGGGATTCAGTGAGTTCAGAAGAGGTCAGGGATAGCTGGCAGTTGCAGGAGAGCAGTTGGGAGTTGTTGTAGAGGAACGGTTGACCTGGCGATGGAAGCTGGTTAAGCTGGGTAGCGGAGAAGAGCTGAACAGACTTCTTGCTTGAGTTCTTGCTGAGCTATCAGTTCTCGATCATCAAAAGCTTTGCTCTACACTTGCGATTACTCTATTGTCTTGAGCAACCATTTGTTACTTGGCCACTTGGAAGAAGAAACAAGGAGCTTGAGTCCATCAGCGAGAAGACACGATGAAGGGAGTTCTTGCGTGAGATCTGCGCTGAGTGGAGCTTGGGAGAAGCTTGCTTGTGTTCTTGTGGTTCTAAGTGCTAAGTAAGATCTTTCTTGTGTTTCCTGTACTTTATACTTGATCATTTTGAAACGCTGTGGACAGGTTACTCCACCAAGAAGGAGGTTACATTTTATCCAGATTTTACGGGGCTTGATCTGCCGACGATCAAGGGATCGCCCACCTTAAGGGCACGCCAAGGAGTAGAGGCAAGTTATCCCCGAACCTTGTAAATCCTCTTGTTAGCGTTCGTGCATTTCTTCTTAGTTAGGGTTTAGTTTTCTGCAACTCTGTTTTTGTTTGCTTCCGCTGTGCTACTAATTGTTTAAGTGCAGAAAACTTAAAAAGTGCTCAAAGTTAAGTGTCTGGCTACATTCACCGCCCCCCCCTCTCTAGTCATCCAAGTTCCAACAAGAACTACATTTGGTTATAAACTTTACTATACTCAAAACTGCTAAAATTTATTGGTTTTTACCTTCTTTTCTTAAAGGTTATAATGTTTACTTAACCTTAAATTGTGTTGTCATAAATCAAAAAGGGGGAGATTGTTGGTGCCGGAAACACCATATCGAACCTTGTTTTGATATTGGCAAAGGGTTCAAAGTTAAGTATTATTGGTGCTCTAACGATGTTACTCAAGTGTGCAGGAAAAATCCTAGGAACACTAGGCACGAAGTCCTAGTTCAAAGAATTGGCACTAAGTCCTGGCCGCAGGTTGGGCAACTAAGTCCTGACATAAGGTTGGGCAATAAATCCTGGTCGTGGACTGGGCACTAAGACCTGGCCGAGGGTTGGGCACCGAAGACTTGGTGAGTAAAGCTGGGCAGTAAGACTTGGTCGAGAACTGGGCACTGAAGACCTGGTAAGCAAAGCTGGGTACTATGTCCTGGTCACGGACTGGGCATGAAGACCTGGTGAGTAAAGCTGGGCAAAAGTCCAACCGGAGGAGCCGGTTTGCAAAAAGGTAAATTCTCCCGAGAGGAGTAGGTGAGGACGCGTTCCCCGTAGAGGGAGCATTAGGCATCGGTTCGACCTAGGGTTCCATTTGGGAGACCCAAAGTCAGAACCAAGACAGCTAAGGTTGTAAATAATAGCTAACATATTTGCATGTTGTGTTTTGGAACTAACCTTGGTTGCAGGGAATGAAGGAATGTTGCTTCTGTAGCTCAGGCGCCTCAATGGAGTGGGGCGCCTCACTGGGGCTAGGCGCCCGTATGGATACGGGCGCCCCAGTGTAAAGGCAAAAACCAAGCCACTACCGCGAAGCCTCTGGACCAAGGCAGCTCAAGCGCCCGTGAGGTCACGAGCGCCCCCATCAGCTTAGGTGCCCTAGTGAAGATGGTTAAGCATCAACACACATCGCTCTCAACGCTCCAAGACTTTTCGTTCAAGCGCTACGCTTCGACCAACTTCGACATCGAGATTCCAGCGCCGACGACGACCCTCTGCTCCGAAATTCGATCCACCTCAGGCGTCGATAACGAAAAGTGTTGTAAAGTTCATTTTCAATTGTATTTTCTATACTCAATTTGTAAAACCATTTTACGACTATAGAATTGCCCAAAGTAAACGGTCAAGGACCGTGGGCCTTGGAGTAGGAGCCTACCGCGACTCCAAACCAAGTAAAACCGACTTATGTTCACGTGTGTTCTGTTATTTTCCGCTGCGTAACTGCTCTGTTTTTATCCGAAAATTATTATCGATATTCACCCCCCCCTCTATCGAGTTTCTACGATCCAACAGAGAGATCATCGATAGAGGAGATGTGAGGATATGCAGAGTACCCACTGATGCTAACATCGAGAATCTTTTGACCAAGGCTTTGACACAGAAAAAGCATGATGATCACACTAGGTCACTGGGTATTAGATATTACAGTGATTGACACTAGTGTTAGTGGGAGATTATTAGTAGGTGCCATAGAGCAAATTATGTAATAATTGACTAAGGGCCTTTTGTATCATATTCTATCATTAATAAAAGCATGTTTGGTTATTATACTTACTTTATATTTGTGTCAAATAACTAAGTATAATAATGTCCTTGGGTAGTAGGTTCTTATCTACATCATATCGATTGGTTGAATCGATAGTGAGATAATGTAGAGAACATTACACTAAACCATTCCTATTCAAGCATTGATGATATTCAAGGACAATATTAATGCATGGAGACTAGTATGTAGGCTAATTGATGACTTAAGCTCACAAGTCATGGATATATGATATCAAGTTGACACATGGGTATACATTAGAGAATGTGTACTGAATTGACCCACCATGAAAAAGTTTTATAGATTGTCATATGTGTTGATGCAACAAGCATCAGTGATGTCCTCCTCTAAGTGTTTCAATGTTTAACAATATGCTTAAGTTAGTGATACATTGAACAAGGAAGGGTTAGTCAAGAAAGGAGTAACAAAGTGAAGAAAAGTTCTAGTTAACCTAGGCACGAAGTCCTGGTTCAAATAATTGGGCACTAAGCCCTGATCATGGATAGGGCACTAAGTCCTGGGCAAGGGCGGGCACCTAAGACCTGACCGAGGGTTGGGCACTAGGTCTTGATCATGGATTGGGCACTAAGTCATGGCCGAGGGCTGGGCACCAAAGTCCTAGTTCATGGAATTGGGCAATAAGTCCTGGTCGTGGACTGGGCACGAAGACCTGATCGTGAGATTGGGCAAAAGTCCTAGTGAGTAATGCTGGGCAAAAGTCCTACCGGATGGGCCGGGTGGCAACCGTCTCCTGAGAGGAGTAGGTGAAAGGCGCGTCCCCTCGTGGTGGGAACATAGGCGTCGTTTCGACCTATAGTTTTGTGAAAATCCGAAGTCAGAACCAATTCGTTAAGGCTAAGGTTGTGTATGTGTTTGCCTTGTATTTATGTATCTTGCGGGTACCTAAAATTGAAGACAAAGCAGGCAAACAAACACAAGAGGTGGCTGGGAAACAAGCTCCTAGGCGCCTGTGTGAACACAAACGCCCAAGAGAGGCAAGCGCCCAAGAGAGGCAGGCACCTAACTTAAAGTAGCTTGCTCTCAGGCGCCCTAGATGGAAGGCGCCTGAGAGCTCCTAGGCGCCCTGTATGGGTCAGGCACTTGGGAAGGGGCCTTATCAACTGCTGCGAGTTTCGAGCGAAGGATGAGGTTTGACCATGGTTATGAGGCGCCCCATAGCATCACAAGCGTCCCAGACCAAACTATAAAAGGGTCTTCGGCCCCTCAACTCAAAACACACATTCTACGATTAGTCTGAGCATTCCGAACGAAAGAAAAATGCTAACGACAAAGCTTTGTGATCAAGGAAGCTCCGGGAGGAAGTGTGCGACACTTCGGAGTTCCAAATCGGCCGAGTCTTCGACTCTTTTGTTTGGTTTGAATTTACAATTCTTCACTTATTTTTATCTATATTTTTTTATTGTAAATCTTGCACTGTAAGATGGGTTTCTCTGCCTCCGAAAAGTCAGGAAAGGAGACCATTAGTGGACAGGCGTTTCCCGTGCTTAGGCCTTGGACGTACTGACCCTGGGGGTTGGGAACCAAGTAAAAAATCCCATGTGCATTCTGTGTTGTCTTTTATTTTCGTTCCTTTTTATTTTCTGCTATGCTACTTACTCTGTGATTAGAACGAACATTCGAAGACGAGTTTTCCACAAGTTTCCGCAAAGTTTTAATGAGTCGATATTCACCCCCCCTCTATCGACGGCACAGGTCCCCACAAGTGGTATCAAAGCCAAGTTGCTCTTCACCGGACTAACAGCCGATGGAGCAAAGACGCCAGGAGTTGAGAGGGAGCCCAAGTGTGAATCAAGTACATTTCTTAAATGTCAATTTTTAAATTTCATATCACATGCTTTAAGTGCAGGGAGAGAGGACACTATAAAAATCAGTGTCCTACTCGTAAGACTCGAACTTCACCACCGGCAGCAAAGGAGGCACCAGCGCCCGGAGTCCGGAGGGAAAAATGTCAAATAAGGTGTTTCAAATGTCAAAAGTACGGACACTACAGGAATCAGTGTCCGTTCATGGTACGGAAAATTTACGTTCGTAAAAATTTTCAAATTACTGCACAACCTTTCAAGTATGTTAATAATTTAGATAAATCTATTGATTTTTCTGATAAACTAGATCTATTGCATAATCAACTTAGGGTATTGCATGATCAATTACCAAAGGTAGACAATAATAAATTATCAAAAATCAATTCTTTAATTGTCAATATCAATGCAATGATTTTTAAAATTAATTCTGATAATATTGAAGTTAATTTTGATAATATTGAAGTTAATTATGATAATATTGAAATTAATTTTGATAATGTTGGAATTAACTCTGAAAATGATATTGTAACTGATAATTCTTATAATGTTATATATTGATTTTGATGAGATAGAAATTAATAATTCTTTAATGTCTAATATTTCAGATAATATTGACAATATTCTTGAGGATAATAATGATATTTCTGAGAATATTAAAATTATTTCTAAAAATAGTGGAGATGAAATCTTTTTAAATAATAATTTAATTATTAATTTCTTGGATAATCCTGAAGAAAATTATAAAACATTAACTAATAGCCTAGAAAACTACTCCACTTATTATGAAGATATAAAAGGATATGATTTTGATGATGAGGAGGAAATTGAATTTTCTAGAATTAAGACTACAGTTAATAAAATTTATAAAAATTCCAACAAATCTGAATTGTTAGAAAAACTTAAAAAATAAAATAAAGAAGAAATAGTTGATAAGTCAGAAATTTTTGAAATCGTGAAAATGATAAAATTAAACCCACAACTATTAATTAACCTAGAAATTTTGAAACTTAAATCAAATTAAAACATAAAAACTTTAATTAATTTTTAATTAATTTTTAACCTTAATTTAATCCTTTAATTAACCTTAAATTAATTCAATTAGTACATAATTAGCCTAATTAAATCGTAATTAATTCTTAATTAATTTAACTTTAAGTAATCCTTAAATTATTCAATTAAATCTTAATTTTTACCTTAATTATTACAACTGTAATTAAATGCTAATTAAATTTTACATAATTTAATTCTTAATCAATTTAATTAATCCTTAATTAATTTAATTAATCCCTAATTAATTTCATTAATTAATCATTAATTAATTTATTCTAAATTAATTCTTAGTTAATTTAATCATCATTATTTTAACCATAATTTAATCCTTTATCAATTTAAATTTAATTAATTCTTAATTTATTTAACTTTAATTAATCCTTTATTAATTTAATATTAATTAATCCTTAATCAATTTAACTTTAATTAATTCTTAATTAATTCAACTTCAATTAATTCTTAATTAATTTAACTTCAATTAATTCTTAATTAATTCAAATTCAACTTCAATTAATTCTTAATTAATTTAATGTCAATTAACTTAAAACCAATTAATTCTTAAATAACTTAAACATAAATTAAATAAAATCTTACCTAAACTGCGATAATTAATTTAATAAAATTAAATATATCAAAGTGGATTGGCAAATTCACGGGTTCACACATGTATCAAATTGAGAATTTGATACATTATTAGAAACTTAAGTAAAATAATTTGAATTGTTTGACTCATGCATAACTGTCGTGCTCATGCATTTACTATTTTTTTTATATATATGTCATGACATTCATATTTAAATTTATGCATGATTTAGAACGGTTATAGGAGAAAAGACGGATTGAAACTTGAACAACCTAGTATTAGGTGGAGGTGAGATGATAGTATGTTAGGGAAGCCCTTCTAATAAGGTCAAGTAAGGTAAGGCGTACCCTACTTGGTGTGTTTAGTCTGGTGGAACTAGCCGAAGCTACCAATCCAAAACCTAAGCTAGTTAGACCAAAATTATTCAAGTAATTTAAAAATGAATTTTTGATAAAAGGCTTTGTCAAGGAAAGGGTTGTTGCTCCAATAAGGCTATGACCAAAGAAGACCTCTGTGCCTCACCAAGACCTGGAAGCCGATTATCGAAACTCAAATTCAATTTACTATTTGATAAATTTGAATCTAACACAAGTTTTAATTAACTCTTAGATTAAATTCAAAGAAAAATTACTCAAGCATCTCACAATACACCCATAAGGCAACCATGCTTGCTTGTACTGAGACATCTAGAATGGGTGAGATGTTAAAGACTAATAAATTGAAAATTGGTTTTCAAAAATGATTTCCCAAAATTCTTAGAATATTTTTTCTAAAAATCTATTTTTAAAATAGTGCTTTAACATAATAATATTTTTATGGATTTCATGCTTGTCTGATGGCTAATATATTATATGTTTTCAAAATTATATCTTTTTCAAAGATTTGTTTGACCTACACAATTAGACACAAGCCTTTTAGGTCAACACTAAAGTCCCTTAAGGCACTTAAATAAAGTCAAACGATGTCGGGTATAGGGGGAGTGTTGTTATTCTTTCAAAAGTGTTTCAAAAACCTTATGCTATCAAAATATATTATCATCTCAAAATAAGGTTTTCAAAAATTGGTTCAAAAACTTTGTTATATCACTATCTCTTTGAAAAATTATCATCATTTCAAAATATTTTTTGAAAACTATGTTGAAAAAATTCACTATCATTGCAAATTGTGTTTTCAAAAATTATCTCCTTGAAAATTACCATACTCAACATGTCATTCAAAATTGTTCTTTTGATTTTGATTAACCCTAAAGACACAGAGGAAATGTTCTTCATAGTCTACAAGGACTCCTAGGATGTGTCAATTTAGGGGGAGTCTATATCAAAAGAAAATTTATTGACAAGTATTTTTCGAATTTTTTTTTGAAATTATTAGATAATTCTTTTGGTTTGAACCAAACCCTAAAGACTTAGAGGAAGAGTACTTATAGTCAACAAGCTTCCTAGGACTGGGTCAAGTTTAGGGGGAGGTTAAATTAAAAGAATTATTGAATATTTCAAAATAATATGCTTTCGTGCACTGTATTTTCAAAATCCTTTTGAAAACATAAGTAATTTTTCTTTCAAAATACTATCATTTTTATCACTTTTGAATTTTTTTTTTAAATATTTTTGGAATACTTTTGGAAATAATATTTACTTGACTTTGGAGAATTTCCAGGGCACTTAGGGAAATGTCCTTGTAGTTAACAAGATTTTCTAGGATTGTGTCAAACCGGAAAAGAAACTAAGTCAAGTCAAATATTGTGTTTTCAAAAGTGCAAAATAATGTTTTCCAAGGTATTAATATTTTTTCAAAGTACTTATATTTTTTTAAAAAGTTCATTTCAAAGTACTTATATTTTTTCAAAAATGCATAATATTTTTTCAAAAGTACTAACATTTTTTCAAAAATGCATATATTTCAAAAGTACTTATATTTTTTCAAAAAATGCATAATATTTTTTCAAAAGTACTAACATTTTTTCAAAAATGCATATATTTCAAAAGTACTTATATTTTTCAAAAGTGCATAATATTTTTTCAAAAGTACTAACATTTTTCAAAAAGTACACAATATTTTCCAAAGTATAAATTTTTTTTTGCAAAACATTTCTTTTCAAAGTACAAATGCACTGTATTTCTCTAAGTGAATTTTTTTTTCTAAAGTCCATATTTCTTACATCTTTTATGAGTGCAAGTGTAAAAAAAAAAATCCTTCCAATTGAAAATTCTTCTAAGGTAATATTCTTTCTAAGTGGAAAATGTTCTAAGTTCAAAACATTTTCTGAAAGTCAAAATATTTTACTACAAATGCAAAATATTTTTTTCCAAATTGCACAATACTCTTCAAAGTGTAATGTTTTTATGGTGCAATTGAAGTACTTAGTGTTTCTTAACTAGATTTTCAAAGAATTATCCTACGTACTTTCAAAAGGAAAAATAATTTTTCATTGTTGGTGCAAGTATTGTTGTTGATTTTTGATGTATGACAAAAGGGAAGAGTGCGCTTAAGTTAGAAATTTTTAATTTTTTTTCTTCCCAAAGGATTAAAATGAAAATCAAAATGTATTTTCAAAAGGGGGAGGGTGAGCTTATGTTAGAAATTTTTTCTTTCTCCCAAAGGATAGAGAGCTGAAGGATCAAAATGTGTTTTCAAAACTTAGATCATTTCTTTTCATTTTATCCAAAGGTTTAGAACTTAGCCCTTTAATCTAATCTAACATAAGATATTGTCAAACATTAAAAAGGGAGAGATTGTTGGTGTAAGAAGCATCAGTGATGTCCTCCTCTAAGTGTTTCAATGTTTAACAATATGCTTAAGATAGTGATACATTGAACAAGGAAGGGTTAGTCAAGAAAGGAGAAACAAAGTGAAGAAAAGTCCTAGTTAACCTAGGCACAATGTCCTGGTTCGAAGAATTGGGCACTAAGTCCTGACCGAGGGCTGGGCACCTAAGACCTGACCAAGGGTTGGGCACTAAGTCTTGATCATGGATTGGGCACTAAGTCCTGGCCGAGGGCTGGGCATCGAAGTCCTGTTTCGTGGAATTGGGCAATAAGTCCTGGTCGTGGACTGGGCATGAAGTCCTGGTCATGAGATTGGGCAAAAGTCCTGGTGAGTAAAGCTAGGCAAAAGTCCAACCGGATGGGTCGGGTAGCAGCCGTCTCCTGAGAGAAGTAGGTAAAAGGCGTGTTCCCCCGGGGTGGGAACATAGCAACCGTCAGAACCAATTTGTTAAGGCTAAGATTGTATATGTGTTTGCCTTGTATTTATGTGTCTAGCAGGTACCTAAAATTAAAGACAAAGCAGGTGAACAAACACAAGAGGTGGCTGGGAAACAATCTCCTAGGCGCCTGTGTGAACACATGCGCCCATGAGAGGCAGGTGTTGGGACCGGGTGCATGTTGACATGGATACGGGTTCGTAGTTTTTAAAATTAATTACGTACAGTGGAAGAATTAACATAAATAATTTCTCAAATTATTTTAACCACGTATCTAGCATGCAACCTTATGATGTGTGGACATGATCATAAATTAAAATTTTGCAGAAAGTAAACTAATTTACTCAATACCTCGTGTAACTCGAAGTAAGGGACGAGATCCAACCGTAGCGTCCCTTGGAAGCTCCGCCTCTATTCGCGTCCACGCCGAGTTCTCTTAGGGATGACTTCGCAAAGTCACGAGTTTCGTGCCGACAAGAACTACTAGATTCTCTAAAGGCATGACAAGAATATCAAGAGAGAGAGATGGAAACTAACCACCAAGTAACGGAATCAAGATTCCGGGGAGAGGAAGGAGATGCGACCCGCTTCTTCTTCTTCTTCGGCACCTTCTTGGTGGAGATGGCTCACGGCAACTTGAAGGGGGCGCCGGCCCTAGAGGAGGTAGAGGGAGAGAAGGAGAGAGATAGAGAGCTCGCTACTTGATCTCTTCATTGGAATTCAAGCCTTACCTTGGTTCCTTTATATAGTAGCCTCTCCATCGCCAAGTCTCCCTTCTAACGGAATAAATTTTCATAAGAAATTTATCTTATAAATTTTCCTATCAATTATTCCGTTATGCCAAGTTTTATTATAACTAAATTTATAATAAAAAAACAAACACATCTCCCCTTTTATTATGAAATAAATTTTCACAAGAAATTTATTATATAAATTTCTTATGAATTATTCCGTTATCCCAAGTTTTTGTCATAACTTAATTTATAATAAAAACAACCATGTCTCCCCTTTTATTATGGAATAAATTTTACAAGAAATTTATCTTATAAATTTTTCTTATCATGGAAAAATCAATTCATAATTGATTTTATAAAATAAAATAAACCAATCCATGGTTCATTTTAATTTCCATAAAAAGAATAAATTTCTATAAATTTCTTTATCATGGTAAATCAATCCATTATTGATTTATAAAATAAAATAAACCAATCCAAGGTTTATTTTAATTTCCGTGAAAATAAATCTCTTTATATAAATTTCTTTATATAAATTTCTTTATCCATAATTTTATAAAACAAACCACGCGCGGTTTATTTTATAATTTGAACCAAACAATTTGGTTCTCCCTCTTATTGTGGCCGGCCAACCCTCTTTGGCCGGCCAAACCAAGCCGTCTCCTTGCGAATTAAACTCATTTAATTCGTCCAATAAGCCTTCAAAAGACTTAGCCATTCTAAGCTTCCGATGCGCCTCTGATAAATTCAGATTCGACTTATTTCTCTTGATCGGAAAATCTAATTTTCAACTCGTTTTAAATCCCTCGGATTACTCGTAGTGCGTGTGACTAAATAGGCTTTCAATTTATGTTGGCCGTCTATAATCAACCAATTATAGAACAATCATGAGTGGCACCTAGTAGTACATCATGACCCCCAATTAATCGAAAGATCAACGGTTGACCTCAGAAATAATTCTGAAACCCTTCAACAGCTATAATGAATCGTGCCTCATTCCCTTCACCATCTTATACCCACTTGGTTCAGGACATGGTATATATGTGTCAGTCCCCACTAGGCTGACTACGTCACACCTAGCCCAAGTAATGTCTTTCTCGTTCAATGGATTCTAATTACTCTCATGTATTTCAGAGACTCATACTCTGAACATATCATGCTTTGGCCAGAGGCTTTGAGTAACAATCCGACGATAGGCCTTGGGTATACATCCCCTCGCAAGGAGTGGTGAATCCTTTGTAGGCTGTTCAAATATCTTCGGGCACTTCGGCGTATACCCAACCATCCTGGGTCCACACCTCCTTGGAGATGCTTGCTTAAGATGTTAAAGTATAAGTCTCCATGACCAAGATGACTTGAACACCGCAAGTCAAAGGAACATCGCACTTAAGCTGTAGTAAGAACTTCACTGACATGTCTATATGTAGACTACCATGTGAAGTTTTACAGCCAGTCACTCCAATGAGCTAGTTCCCTTAACTAGCATTCATGTTTATCTCCGGACATCCCAATATCACCAGCCAGTGAGAATCAACTGATTAGAGAATAACCCATGCTAGTCTCAACAGAATTGATAGTGTCCGTATTTATCAATTCATCGACTAGGGACATTTTTCAATACTTCACAATTGCATATGTAGAGATAATCACTAGTTGTGAATTCATCACAAATTCTCTCATGTTGTGAATTGTATTGTGGACTTTCAGTAAATGAGTTTAAGATCCCAATCAAATACATAAACATGTATACTCAAATAGTGAATTTTCATTTATTAAAATAAATGTTTACAATCATAAGGCGATTGCCTTAGGACACTCCTCTCATATTACTAACAAACTCCCACTTGGCCTAATGCCAATCGCTACGGTATCCAATACCACAGGCTCTAACATGACCCTCAAACTTACTTTGAGGCAAGGCCTTAGTTAAAGGATCCGCTAAATTCCTTTCAGTGGGAATTTTCTCAATTTGTATGTCATTCCTACTTATAATCTCTCTAATCAGATGATAGCGGCGAAGCACATGTTTGGATCATTGATGAGACCTTGGCTCCTTTGCTTGTGCAATAGCTCCATTGTTGTCGCAATAAACCGGTATTGCTTCATCAATGGTTGGAACCACACCAAGTTCTGAGACGAACTTTTTGATCCAGACTGCTTCCGTAGTAGAATCCGCTACGGTGTTTTGTTTGGAACTCTTCCAACTTATTGCGCCTCCATTCAAAGTAAATACGTATCCAGACTGAGATTTGGAGTCATCCTTATCTGTCTGGAAACTGGCATCTGTATACCCACGTATTACCATATCTCCTTCTCCATATATTAGGAACACATCATTAGTTCTTCTTAAGTACTTAAGGATTGTCTTGAAAGTCGCCCAATGATCCATTCCTGAATCAGACTGGTATCTGCTCATGACGCTCAGACTATACAATACTTCGGGCCTAGTACATAACATAGTATACATGATAGATCCTATCGCGGATGCATAAGGAATCTTATTCATGCAAATCCTCTCGTCTTCTTTGCGTGGGCACATAGACTTTGAAAGGTTGATCCCATGCCCGATGGGAAGGTAACCTTTCTTCGATTCCGACATGCTAAACCTTGCTAGCACTCGGTCTATATATGTAGACTGCGAAAGACCAAGCAACCGTTTTGATCTATCTCTATAGATTCTAATCCCATGGATATAGGTTGCTTCTCCCAGGTCTTTCATGGAGAAAGTTTTAGACAACCAAATTTTAACCGACTGTAAGACTGATATATCGTTTCCTATAAGTAATATGTCATCGACATATAATACTAGGAATACGACTGCACTCCCACTAACCTTCTTGTACACACAAGATTCATCAGGATATTGTGAGAAATCAAACTCTTTGATTGTCTCATCAAAACGGATGTTCCAGCTCATGGATGCTTGCTTCAGTCCATATATGGATCGTCGAAGCTTGCATACTTTGGTTTTATCAACTGATGTGAAACCTTCAGGTTGTATCATGTATACATCCTCAAGCAGGTTTCCATTAAGGAAAGCTGTTTTCACATCCATTTGCCATATCTCATAATCATAATGAGCTGCTATGGCTAGGAGCATCCGAATGGATTTAAGCATAGCTACTGGCGAATAGGTTTCGTCATAATCAATTCCTTGTTTTTGACGATATCCTTTTGCCACCTAGCCTTAAAGGTGACAACATTACCTTCCATGTCGGGTTTCTTCTTGAAAACCCACTTGCACCCTATGGGCTTAATCCCTTCAGGTGGGTTAACCAAGTCCCATACTTGGTTTTCGTACATGGAATTCATTTCCAACTTCATGGCTTCAAGCCATTTGTCCCTTTCTGAACTTTTCAGACATCTTCATAACAAATAGGTTCGTCATCGTTAATGAGTAACACGTCGTTCGATTCACTTATGAGATATCCGTATCTCTCTGGAATATTGCGTGTCCTATCAGACCTACGAAGAGGTGGTGTTGTTTTAGGTTCAACTGATAGCTCATCATTATGAGTTATTGGTTGTGGGTCTAGACTAGGTGTCTCTGTAATGTCTATTGGAGTTTCTTGAACTTCATCAAGTTCAATGCCACTCCCACTATTTTCTTGTATAAGAAATTCTTTTTCCAGAAATACAGCATGCCTTGAAACAAACACCTTTTGTTCCAAGGGATGATAGAATTGGTAACCCTTTGTTTCCTTAAGGTATCCAATAAATAGACATTTATCAGACTTAGCATCCAATTTGTCTGATACAGTCCGCTTCACATAAGCAGGACAACCCCATATCTTAAGGTGAGTTAAGTGAGGTTTCTTACTATTCCATGTCTCATATGGAGTAGTAGAGATACTTTGGTCGGGACTCTGTTTAGCAAGTAAACAGCTGTCTTAAGTGCATAGCCCCAAAAGGATTTTGGAAGAGTTGCATTATTCATCATAGATCTAACCATGTCCATCAAGGTTCGATTGCGCCTCTCAGATACACCATTATGCTGTGGTGTATATGGCGGAGTCCATTGAGACAATATCCCATTGTCCCTAAGATAATCTTGAAACACTTGACTTAAGTATTCACCACCCCGATCGGATCGAAGTATCTTAATACTTTTGCCAAGCTGTTTCTCTACTTCATTTCTGAACTCTTTGAATTTCTCAAAAGCTTCAGATTTGTGTTTCATCAAGAACACATACCCGAATCGTGAGTGATCATCGATAAAGGTAATGAAGTAGCTATAGCCTCCTTGTGCAAGAGTTGACATTGGTCCACATACATCAGTATGTATTAGACCAAGCAATTCTCCCATTGGATTACCTTTTCCGGAAAAGGGTAATTTGGTCATCTTGCCTTTTAAGCATGATTCGCATGTATCAAATGAACCGGGTTCAAATGATTCCAGAATTCCACATCGGTGTAATTTGGTTATGCGTTTCTTACTTACATGGCCAAGACGACAATGCCACGTATAGGAGTCTATTCGATTATCTATTCGAGCACATTTGTTGCTTACTTTGATATTGAAAACGTCACCGGATAAATCTAACGTGTAGATACCATTGCACAAAGTTCAAGTCAAAGGAACATCGCACTTAAGCTGCAGTAAGAACTTCACTGACATGTCTATATGTAGACTACCATGTGAAGTTTTACAGCCAGTCACTCCAATGAACTAGTTCCCTTAACTAGCATTCATGTTTATCTCCGGATATCCCAATATCACCAGCCAGTGAGAATCAACTGATTAGAGAATAACCCATACTAGTCTCAACAGAATTGATAGTGTCCGTATTTATCAATTCATCGACTAGGGACATTTTTCAATGCTTCACAATTGCACATGTAGAGATAATCACTAGTTGTGAATTCATCACAAATTCTCTCATGCTGTGAATTGTATTGCGAACTTTCAGTAAATGAGTTTAAGATCCCAATCAAATACATAAACATGTATTCTCAAATAGTGAATTTTCATTTATTAAAATAAATGTTTACAATCATAAGGCGATTGCCTTAGGACACTCCTCTCATATTACTAACAAACTCCCACTTGGCCTAATGCCAATCGCTACGGTATCCAATACCACAGGCTCTAACATGACCCTCAAACTTACTTTGAGGCAAGGCCTTAGTTAAAGGATCCGCTAAATTCCTTTCAGTGGGAATTTTCTCAATTTGTATGTCATTCCTACTTATAATCTCTCTAATCAGATGATAGCGGCGAAGCACATGTTTGGATCATTGATGTGACCTTGGTTTCTTTGCTTGTGCAATAGCTCCATTGTTATCGCAATAAACCGGTATTGCTTCATCAATGGTTGGAACCACACCAAGTACCGAGATGAACTTCTTGATCCAGACTGCTTCCGTGGTAGAATCCGCTACGGTGTTTTGTTTAGAACTCTTCCAACTTATTATGCCTCCATTCAAAGTAAATACGTATCCAGACTGAGATTTGGAGTCATCCTTATCTGTCTGGAAATTAGCATCTGTATACCCACGTATTACCATATCTCCTTCTCCATATATTAGGAACACATCCTTAGTTCTTCTTAAGTACTTAAGGATTGCCTTGACAGCCGCCCAATGATCCATTCCTGGATCAGACTGGTATCTGCTCATGACGCTCAGACCATACAATACTTCGAGCCTAGTACATAACATAGTATACATGATAGATCCTATCGCGGATGCATAAGGTGTAGCGACCCGCCTTCTCCTACCTTAGACGGACCATTACTTGTCTACTTCTTGACTCTAATGCACTACTAAAAATGCGGAACTTTCCTTTTTGTTTGTATTTAAATCTATCTAAGAATGATATTCTAACTTTAATAGTCATGCATTTAAACTCATCACACAGGATTCTATAACATTACTAAAGCATTATGGAATATGAATGTAACTTTTCTAAGCATATTGAAAGCAATAAAAACTTAATTCAAAAGGAGACTAACAACATCTTGGCACATGCATCAAATAGCTCCATCAAAGTATCGATATTCAAAACTACCCACGCTCATACCCATCCAATGCAGTCATAAGGATATATACACTAAATAGAATGACGTGAAAAATATATTCTATAACATTTCTAGAACTTCATAGAATGTAAATCTTACTTTTCTACCAAATTTACAAGCATTTTAAGCACAATTAGGACTTAGTCCAAAAGGGAATAATAAGCTCAAGAATAAGTCAAAAATTCAATGTATCTACATGCTAAACTACTCATGCCCTTGCTCATCTAGTGCGTTCACAAAAGTATGCGTACTAATTGAAATGACATGGAATCTTCATTCTACAAAACTGAGCATGTAAAACTATTCGAAGCATAAATGTTTAATAACTCCATAACACAATAACTTGGAATTTAGAAACCTTAAACATTGCATTTCAAATAAGCTAAACTGTCTCGTCCCAAGGACCTCTCCAAGGTCAGCCACCACACACACATCACCCAGCACCGCCTCGTCGCCTTCCTTCAGAATTGCTTGCCCTTACCTTTACCTGCAGTAGGAGGAAATGCAACTAATAAGCATAAAGCTTAGCAAGTACTATCTAGCTCACAAAATCTCGAAATGTGCAAGCATGCTTTTTAAATAATGTGAAAACACAGGAGATACTTTTATGCTTAAAAGAAACACTGAAACATGTATAACTCAAAACATGCATACTCAAGCATTAATAAGTCTTAACTCACTTTTTCTTGGCTTAACTTGAAACTTTAGCAATTCTTTAACTTTAAATCTTTCTTTAACTTTTAGAAACTTCCTTAAACTTTAGAAAAATTTTGCTAAAGCATATACTTGAAAATAATAACTCACTTGGATCCACTTAAGACGTAAGTACCATCTTATGCGCGTTCCCTAAAAGGTTGGGGTAGCGAGCCACCAATCCTAATAGAGCAGACCTTGGTCTACCAGGGCCAAGACCTTGGAATTGGACACCTGGATTTCTTTAACGACGCCCTTGGACGCCGGGTACTGACCTTAGAAAATAAAATAGCTTTTCTCTCTTTTCTTTCTTATCTTTAAATGCCTTGGCATTTTATCGAACACCTTGTGTGCCCAAATCCCTAAGTCTTGACTTTTGGGGATTTCGTAAGGCCTTGGCCTTCTATTTTCTTTTGCTTTATCTTTCTTTTCTTTTCTTATAGATTCCTTAGACCCTACACTCACATAGGGTACTCTATCAAATATATATAAGCATAAACTGAACTAAGATCACATGCAAAATCTTAAACTAACGGTAAATATCTCTTTTAAAACTTTTAAGGGAAATTCTTGCGGAAAACCGCCTCTTACTGCAGGTGAGCAGTACTTACCTCGATATCTTAGACTTACAACGAAGAACGGCGTCGGAGGTTCCGGAGAAACTCGGAGTCTCGGAGATTTCTTCGCGCTCACGCGTTCCTCTCGTCGCGGGGATTCCGAATATCTGAAAATCTCTCGGAGGAGAGCCTTGGCCGGCCACCGGAGGAAAGCCCTAGGGCATGGTGTGGTTGGCGTGCGCACAAGAGAGGGGAGGGGGTCGGCGGATGGTGAGGAGGAGGAGAAGTTGCCAAACCAAAAAAATAAAAAGAACCACTTAAGTTCTTCTATTTATACCAAGGGGTATTTCGGTTCAACTTACTACTTAACTTAATATCTCTCTATTTTCTTTCAGCACACCCCTGCTGGGGCTCCTGGTTAACCCGACCAACTTAAGCCGTTGGTCCCATGGGGGGTCTCGGGTTCAAAACTCGTCCAGGCAATTTTTTGCCGAAAACTCTATTTCTTTTAATAAAAATACTAAACGGACTCGGAAAATTTCATAAAAATATTCTAAAAATTCCTAAAAATATCTAGAATATTTCTAAAATATTTTTAACTAATTTCAAGGACTTTAAGGACTTAAAAGGGAAATTTTGGGGCGTTACATAAAGAATCTTATTCATGCAAATCCTCTCGTCTTCTGTGCGCGGACACATAGACTTTGAAAGGTTGATCCCATGCCCGATGGGAAGGTAACCTTTCTTCGATTCCGACATGCTAAACCTTGCTAGCACTCGGTCTATATATGTAGACTGCAAAAGACCAAGCAACCGTTTTGATCTATCTCTATAGATTCTAATCCCATAGATATAGGTTGCTTCTCCCAGGTCTTTCATGGAGAACGTTTTGGACAACCAAATTTTAACCGACTGTAAGACTGATATATCATTTCCTATAAGTAATATGTCATCGACATATAATACTAGGAATACGACTGCACTCCCACTAACCTTCTTGTACACACAAGGTTCATCAGGATATTGTGAGAAATCAAACTCTTTGATTGTCTCATCAAAACGGATGTTCCAGCTCCTGGATGCTTGCTTCAGTCCATATATGGATCGTCGAAGCTTGCATACTTTGGTTTTATCAACCGATGTGAAACCTTCAGGTTGTATCATGTATACATCCTCAAGCAGGTTTCCATTAAGGAAAGCTATTTTCACATCCATTTGCCATATCTCATAATCATAATGAGCTGCTATGGCTAGGAGCATCCGAATGGATTTAAGCATAGCTACTGGCGAATAGGTTTCGTCATAATCAATTCCTTATTTCTGACGATATCCTTTTGCCACCAATCTAGCCTTAAAGGTAACAACATTACCTTCCATGTCGATTTTCTTCTTGAAAACCCACTTGCACCCTATGGGCTTAATCCCTTCAGGTGGGTTAACCAAGTCCCATACTTGGTTTTCGTACATGGAATTCATTTCCGACTTCATGGCTTCAAGCCATTTGTCCCTTTCTGAACTTTTCAGACATCTTCATAACTGATAGGTTCGTCATCATTAATGAGTAACACGTCGTTCGATTCACTTATGAGAAATCCGTATCTCTCTGGAATATTGCGTGTCCTATCAGACCTACGAAGAGGTGGTGTTGTTTTAGGTTCAACTGATAGCTCATCATTATGAGTTATTGGTTGTGGGTCTAGACTAGGTGTCTCTGTAATGTCTATTGGAGTTTCTTGAACTTCATCAAGTTCAATGCCACTCCCACTATTTTCTTGTAAAAGAAATTCTTTTTCCAGAAATACAGCATGCCTTGAAACAAACACCTTTTGTTCCAAGGGATGATAGAATTGGTAACCCTTTGTTTCCTTAAGGTATCCAATAAATAGACATTTATCAGACTTAGCATCCAATTTGTCTGATACAGTCCGCTTCACATAAGCAGGACAACCCCATATCTTAAGGTGAGTTAAGTGAGGTTTCTTACTATTCCATGTCTCATATGGAGTAGTAGAGATACTTTGGTCGGGACTCTGTTTAGCAAGTAAACAGCTGTCTTAAGTGCATAGCCCCAAAAGGATTTTGGAAGAGTTGCATGATTCATCATAGATCTAACCATGTCCATCAAGGTTCGATTGCGCCTCTCAGATACACCATTATGCTGTGGTGTATATGGCGGAGTCCATTGAGACAATATCCCATTGTCCCTAAGATAATCTTGAAACACTTGACTTAAGTATTCACCACCCCGATCGGATCGAAGTATCTTAATACTTTTGCCAAGTTGTTTCTCTACTTCATTTCTGAACTCTTTGAATTTCTCAAAAGCTTCAGATTTGTGTTTCATCAAGAACACATACCCGAATCGTGAGTGATCATCGATAAAGGTAATGAAGTAGCTATAGCCTCCTTGTGCAAGAGTTGACATTGGTCCACATACATCTGTATGTATTAGACCAAGCAATTCTCCCACTGGATTACATTTTCCGGAAAAGGATAATTTGGTCATCTTGCCTTTTAAGCATGATTCGCATGTATCAAATGAACCGGGTTCAAATGATTCCAGAATTCCACATCGCTATAATTTGGTCATGCGTTTCTTACTTACATGGCCAAGACGACAATGCCACGTATAGGAGTCTATTCGATTATCTATTCGTGCACGTTTGTTGCTTACTTCGATATTGAAAACGTCACCGGATAAATCTAACGTGTAGATACCATTGCACAAAGTTCTTATTCCATAAAGAACACCATTTAAAGTTATGTAACAATAATTGTTACTAAAAGTTAAATGGTAACCCTTTTCATTCAAGCATGAAATAGATACAATGTTCTTTATTAACGAAGGAACAAAATAACAATTATCCAATTCTAAGACATGTCCTATAGGGAGCTTTAGCAAATATGTTCCGATGGAAATAGCAGCAATCTTTGCTCCATTTCCAACTCGCAAATTCGCTTCTCCCTTGACGAGTCTTCTTCTATTCCTTAGCCCCTGTATGTCATTACATATATGTGAGCTACACCCAGTATCAAGTACCCAGGTGTACGAGGAAATAGAGTGACATTCAATAACGAAGATGCCTGAAGAGGATGGGGCATCGGATGCCTTCTTGTTCAAGGACTCAAGATAGACCTTGCAGTTTCTTCGCCAGTGGCCCTCCTTGCCACAGTGATGGCAAGTGCCTTTTGGTGCCATTTCAATCCTTTTATCCT
The DNA here is from genome assembly GCA_024364735.1 of Boesenbergia rotunda. NCBI lineage: Eukaryota > Viridiplantae > Streptophyta > Magnoliopsida > Zingiberales > Zingiberaceae > Boesenbergia > Boesenbergia rotunda. The sequence goes on along the minus strand of JAGFNQ010009332.1, from coordinate 235,029 downwards.
TAGTTAACTTATTGGTGTCCAAAATAGAAAGCAAATTCAGAGAATACATGATCGAGTGATTATCCTAAAAATTAAAATTGAGCTTATGTGAGAAGAATGATAAAGAATGCATCAACATACATTAATTAAATCCTATTTATTTATCGAATTGAATAACCCTTTTTGTCAATTCGGGAGATCGTAGGAACATCTCCAAATAGGTTGATATCCAACCATAGATAAGAACAACCATGGCTGTGGCCATCAAGTTATTCTTAGCTATGAAGGTAGGTAATTATACCGATTACATATCACATATGTGTAACTATCACTTTATGCTATTAACTAATTGAATGTTTGCATAAATTATTGGGTTGTTAACTCATTAACAAGTATGCAACAATATACATAGCACCCAACTGCACCTCTCTTTACATCGACCTTGGTTGTGGCACAACAAATCGATGCTCCAAGCTTAAGCCTGACCCATTAATCAAGATATAGTTTTAATATGGTTGGAGATCATTCAACCGTTTAGTCAGGCTTGGATGTGTCCAACAACCAAAACTAAGGATTAACCTCTGACTCCAACTATATTAATCATAAACTAATTCCATGGTTTGAACATGTTGAGGTTCAAGCCGGGCATGGATGTGTCCATCAACCCAAACGAGAAACAAAACTCCGGTTCTAACCATATTAATGGAAGGTGTTGGTCTTAATATTTTGTAAGGGGTTTTGGGTCTCATCCTTTCTTTTCTAAGCACATTCATGACATATAATTATGTCATGTACTAACGATTTCCTTAATAAAGTATGTATGTGACTTAATTTATCAAGTCTCATTAATTGAATTAGGAGCCGGATTTCCTAATTCTAATTTCATACTTTATTCAAGGAATTGTTTTGGGAAACAATTTCCTAAATGTCATAATCAATTTCGGAAATAATATGTTTAAGACTTTGATTTCTCTAAATCAAATCTTATTAAATTAAGAGACCAATTCCCTTAATTCAACCATATATTATTTTCATGAAAATCTCTTTTAAGAAAACTCTATAGGAAACCATTTTTCTAATTAATTTTGGAGACAACAATATGTAAGAGCATCACCTCTTAAATCAAATAAGGAAATTATCGTTTGAGAATCACCTCAAAATTTCCAAGATTTGATTACATTATTTTATTTATGGATCTATTAATTCCAACAAATTATTTTCTTTGGGTGGCTCCCTGAGGCTCAGATACCCAAAAAAAGGAATTTGTTGTAAATCTAATTTGGTCCGCTCCCCGAGGCGTAACCAAATTAAACATGACAATTTTATTCAAAATAGGAAATTAAATTACAACAACTAACTTTAAATTGGACGGCTCCCCGAGATTCAATCCAAAATAAAGAATTTTGTTAATATTTTAAAACCAATTCAAATTTAATTGTCAATTAATAATCCATAAATTTGTCTAGACTTTCTAGAATGAAAGTGCCCAAAATTGGTAGATTTCATTATAGGTTTTCAGAATAATTGTAAGTTTCTGGTACAAAGAAAACATACATATTTCTAAAATTGGAAAATTTCCAAAATAGGAAATTTCCAAAATTAGAAAGATTCTAAAAATGGGAAGTTTTCACAATTATCATAAAATTTCAAAAACTAGGATATTTCAAAAGTTTGCGAAATTTCATGAGGATTTCCAAACTTTGAAATTCCTAAATCTAAAATTTATCATAATTGGAAAGTTTCCATAATTGGAAAATTTTTCAAAATTGAGATCATGACAAAGTTTTTGCAAAACAATTATATGATTATGTCGAACACTAACCGGCTCTGATACCACTGTTGGGATCGGGTGCATGTTGACATGGATACGGGTTCGTAATTTTTAAAATTAATTACGTGCAGCGGAAGAATTAGCTTAAATAATTTCTCAAACTATTTTAAGCACGTATCTACCATGCAACCTTATGATGTGTGGACATGATCATAAATTAAAATTTTACAGAAAGTAAACTAATTTACTCAATACCTCGCGTAACTCGACGTAAGGGACGAGATCCAACTGTAGCGTCCCTTGGAAGCTCCGCCTTTATTCGCGTCCACGCCGAGTTCTCTTCGGGATGACTTCGCAAAGTCACGAGTATCGTGCCGACAAGAACTACTAGATTCTCCAAAGGCACGACAAGAATATCAAGAGAGAGAGATGGAAACTAACCACCAAGTAACGGAATCAAGATTCCGGGGAGAGGAAGGAGATGCGACCCGCTTCTTCTTCTTCTTCGGCACCTTCTTAGTGGAGATGGCTCACGGCAACTTGAAGGGGGTGTCGGCCCTAGAGGGTGGTAGGGGCGTCGGCCCTAGAGGAGGTAGGGGCGCCGGCCCTAGAGGAGGTAGAGGGAGAGAAGGAGAGAGAGAGAGGGCTTGCTACTTGATCTCTTCATTGGAATTCAAGCCTTGCCTTGGTTCCTTTATATAGTAGCCTCTCCATCGCCAAGTCTCCCTTCTAACGGAATAAATTTTCATAAGAAATTTATCTTATAAATTTTCATAACGAAATTTATCGCCATAAAAAGAATAAATTTCCATAAATTTCTTTATCATGGTAAATCAATCCATTATTGATTTATAAAATAAAATAAACCAATCCAAGGTTTATTTTAATTTCCATGAAAATAAATCTCTTTATATAAATTTCTTTATATAAATTTCTTTATCCATAATTTTATAAAACAAACCACGTGCGGTTTATTTTATAATTTGAATCAAACAATTTGGTTCTCCCTCTTATTGTGGCCGGCCAAACCAAAGAGGGTGGGGACCCTCTTTGGCCGGCCAAACCAAGCCGTCTCCTTGCGAATTAAACTCATTTAATTCGTCCAATAAGCCTTCAAAAGACTTAGCCATTCTAAGCTTCCGATGCGCCTTTGATAAATTCAGATTCGACTTATTTCTCTTGATCAGAAAATCTAATTTTCAACTCGTTTTAAATCCCTCGGATTACTCGTAGTGCGTGTGACTAAATAGGCTTTCGATTTATGTTGGCCGTCTATAATCAACCAATTATAGAACGATCATGAGTGGCACCTAGTAGTACATCATGACCCCCAATTAATCGAAAGATCAACGGTTGACCTCAGAAATAATTCTGAAACCCTTCAGCAGCTATAATGAATCGTGTCTCATTCCCTTCACCATCTTATACCCACTTGGTTCAGGACATGGTCTATATGTGTCAGTCCCCACTAGGCTGACTACGTCACACCTAGCCCAAGTAATGTCTTTCTCGTCCAATGGATTCTAATTACTCTCATGTATTTCAGAGACTCATACTCTGAACATGTCATGCTTTGGCCAGAGGCTTTGAGTAACAATCCGACGATAGGCCTTGGGTATACATCCCCTCGCAAGGAGTGGTGAATCCTTTGTAGGTTGTTCAAACATCTTCGGGCACTTCGGCTTATACCCAACCATCCTGGGTCCACACCTCCTTGGAGATGCTTGCTTAAGATGTTAAAGTATAAGTCTCCATGACCAAGATGACTTGAACACCGCAAGTCAAAGGAACATCGCACTTAAGCTGCAGTAAGAACTTCACTGATATGTCTATATGTAGACTACCATGTGAACTTTTACAGCCAGTCACTCCAATGAACTAGTTCCCTTAACTAGCATTCATGTTTATCTCCGGACATCCCAATGTCACCAGCCAGTGAGAATCAACTGATTAGAGAATAACCCATGCTAGTCTCAACAGAATTGATAGTGACTGTATTTATCAATTCATCGACTAGGGACATTTTTCAATACTTCACAATTGCACATGTAGAGATAATCACTAGTTGTGAATTCATCACAAATTCTCTCATGCTGTGAATTGTATTGCGGACTTTCAGTAAATGAGTTTAAGATCCCAATCAAATACACAAACATGTATACTCAAATAGTGAATTTTCATTTATTAAAATAAATTTACAATCATAAGGCGATTGCCTTAGGACACTTCTCTCATATTACTAACAGCAGGCACCTCACTTGAAGTAGCTTGCTCTCAGGTGCCCTGGATGGTAGGCGCCTGCGAGCTCCCCGGCCCTGTATGGGTCAGGCACCTGGGAAGGGGCCTTATCAACTGCTGCGAGTTTTGAGCGAAATATGAGGTTTGACCAGGGTTATGAGGCGCCCCATAGCATCACCGGCGCCCCAGACCAAACTATAAAAGGGGCTTCGACCCCTCAACTCAGAACACACATTCTACGATCAGTCTGAGCATTCCGAATGGATGAAAAGCGCTAACGACAAAGCTCTATGACCAAGGAAGCACCGGGAGGAAGTGCGCGGCACTTCGGAGTTCCAGATCGGCCGTGTCCACCGTTGATTTTGTTTATTGCTTGAACAGCACAACAATACAACAACAACAGTTTAATATAACTGTTGTGTATCGTTATAATAGACAACAGTTTATCACATCAGTTGTTATAAATCCCGCCTATAGACAACAGTTATTTTATAACTGTTGTCGTTGAGTATACATACGACAACATTTTGTTATTACTGTTGTCTTTTTACGTATACAGACCAACAACAACAACGGTTAATACTAAAATTGTTGTTAAATTGACATAAGACAACACTTTATCAAAAAACCGTTGTCGATTATGTGTTGTTGAATGCAAAAATTCTAGTAGTGCCTCCATTGACTCTCCTTGAGTGTTTGAATCCTTCCCTGTCACCTGCAGCTTAATCAGACCATTAGCACAACATATCACATAGAGAATCATGCATCAGAAGTTTAGCGCAGGCAAATTAGATCTGTGCAGACGTGTTCAGAATGTTTGACAGTGCATTTTGAATTAAAGTGATCGGTCACCGGACAGATCCAGGGCCTGTGGGTCGGTCACCAGGGCCTGTGGATCTGTCGCCGGACCATTCAGGAGCTGATCAGCGGGGGAACTCTGTTGGGTCTGGGTGCATGTTGACATGGATGCGGGTTCGTAATTTCAAAATTAATTACGTGCAGCGGAAGAATTAGCATAATTAATTTCTCTAAATCATTTAACCACACATCTAAGCATGCAATTTTATCTTGTGTAGACATGATCATATATTTAAAATTTTTGCAGAAACGTAAACTAATTTAAATATTACCTCGTGTCCCTTGAAAGCTCCGCCTCTATTCGCGTCCACACTGAGTATCTTTGGGATGACTTCGCAAAGCCACGAATTTCGTGTTCTCGAGAACTACTAGATTCTTCTAGAATGTGACGAGAAAAACCAAGAGAGAAGTCGGAAGACTAACCACAAAAGGATGGCCGGCTGGTGTTCCTTCTTGGGGCTGGTTGGCGCACGGCAAGAAGGGGAGAAGAGAAGGAGAGAAAGAGAGGGAGAGAGCCTATGCCTTCATCTCTATGATTCACACCCAAGCCTTGCCTTGGGTCCTTTATATAGTGACCTCTCAACCATCAAACCTCTCAAATATGGAATAACTTATTCCATCATGCCAAGTTTGATTTTATATCATGGTTAAAATCATATTTTAATTCAGGATAAAAATAAATCAAGTCTCTTCTCTCTTATGGAATAAATTTCCTTATCATGGTAAATCAATCCATGATTGATTTTATAAAATAAACCAATCCATGGTTCATTTTAATTTCTATGAAAAATAAACCAAACCTTGGTTTATTATATAAAAAATTTATATCATCCATAATTTTATAAAACAAACCACACTTGGTTTATTTTATAAATTGAACCAAAAACTTGGTTCTCTCCCTTTGTTGTGGCCGGCCAAGCAAAGAGGATGGAGGCCCTCATTGGCCGGCCCATCCAAGCCAAGCCCTAATGAATTAAACTTATTTAATTCATCTATTAAGTCTTCAAAAGACTTAGCCATTTTACACTGCCGACGCGTCTCTGAAAAATTCAGATTCGACTTATCGTTTGGCTCAACCAAACCTAATCTCTCTTGATTGGAAAATTGAATTTTCAACTCATTTTAAATCCCTCGGATTACTCGTAGAGTGTGTGATTAAATAGGCTTTCGATTTATGTTGGCTGTGTTAGTGATATGAGAGAAGTGTCCTAAGACAATCGCCTTATGATTGTAATCATTTACTTTAATAAATGAATATTCACTATTTGAGTATACATGTTCGTGTATTTGATTGATATCTTAAACTCATTTACTGAATGTCCGCAATACAATTCACAGCATGAGAGAATTTGTGATGAATTCACAACTAGTGATTATCTCTACATATGCAATTGTGAAGTATTGAAATTGTCCCTAGTCGATGAATTGATAAATACGGACACTATCAATTCTGTTGAGACTAGCATGGGTTATTCTCTAATCAGCTGATTCTCACTGGCTGGTGACATTGGGATGTCCGGAGATAAACATGAATGCTAGTTAAGGGAACTAGTTCATTGGAGTGAGTAGCTGTAAAACTTCATATGGTAATCTACATATAGATATGTCAATGAAGTTTTTACTGCAGCTTAAGTGCGTTGTTCCTTTGACTTGCGGTGTTCAAGTCATCTTGGTCATAAAGACTTATACTTTGACATCTTAAGCAAGCATCTCCAAGTAGGTGTGGACCACGGATGATTGGGTATAAGCCGAAGTGCCCGAAGATGTTTGAACAGCCTACAAAGGATTCACCACTCCTTGCGAGGAGATGTATACCCAAGGCCTATCGTCGGATTGTTACTCGAAGCCTCTGGCCAGAAGATCACATGTTCCGAGTATGAATCTCTCAGAAACATGAGAGTAACTAGAATCCGTTGGATGAGAAAGACATTACTTGGGCTAGGTGTGACGTAGTCAGCCTAGTGGGGACTGACACACATAGACCGTGCCCTGAACCAAGTGGGTATAAGATGGTGAAGGGAATGAGGCACGATTCATTAGAGCTGCTGAAGAGTTTTAGAATTAATTCTGAGGTCAACCGTTGATCTTTCGATTAATTGGGGATCATGATGTACTACTAGGTGCCACTCATGATCGTTCTATAATTGGTTAATTATAGACGACCAACATAAATCGAAAGCATATTTAGTCACACGCACTACGAGTAATCCGAGGGATTTAAAACGAGTTCAAAATTGGATTTTCCGATCAAGAGAGATAAGTCGAATCTGAATTTATCAGAGACGCATCGGAAGCTTAAAATGGCTAAGTCTTTTGAAGACTTAATGGACGAATTAAATGAGCTTAATTCGTGAGGAATAGGCTTTGGTTTGGCCGGCCAAAGAGGGTCCCCACCCTCTTTGGTTTGGCCGGCCACAATAAAAAGGGAAACCAAATTGTTTGGTTTAAATTATAAAATAAATCGAGCGTGATTTATTTTATAAAATTATGGATAAAGAAATTTATATAAAGAAATTTATAGAAATTTATTTTTTTTATGGAAATTAAAATGAACCATGGATTGGTTTATTTTATTTTATAAAATCAATTATGAATTGATTTTTCCATGATAAGAAAAATTTATATAATAAATTTCTTATAAAAATTTATTCCATAATAAAAGGGGAGACATGGTTGTTTTTATTATAAATTAAGTTATAATAAAAACTTGGCATAACGGAATAATTCATAGAAAATTTTATAAGATAAATTTCTTATGAAAAATTTATTCCGTTAAAAAGGAGACTTGGCGATAAAGAGGCTACTATATAAAGGTGCAAAGGCAAGGCTTGGAAATCAATTCAAGAGATCAAGGATTCTTGCCTAGCCTCTCTTCCTCTCCTTCTCTCCCTCTCCCTCCTCTAGTAGGCGCCGGCCCTAGAGGTCTCCCCTAGGGTTGCCGTGAGTCACCTCCACCAAGAAGGTGCAGAAGAAGAAGAAGAAGCGGGTCGCGACTCCTTCCTTCCTCCTGGAATCTTGATTCCATTTTTCGTTTGGTGGTTAGTTTTCCATCTCTCTCTCTTGATATTCTTGTCGTGCCTTTGGAGAATCTAGTAGTTCTTGTCAGCACGAAACTCGTGGCTTTGCGAAGTCATCCCGAAGAAACTCGGCGTGGACGCGAATAGAGGCGGAGCTTCCAAGGGACGCTACAGTTAGATCTCGTGCCTTACTTCGTGTTACGCGAGGTATCAAGTAAATTAGTTTACTTTCTACAAAATTTTAATTTATGATCATGTCTACACAACATAAGGTTGCATGCTAGATACGTGGTTGAAATAATTTGAGAAATTATTTATGCTAAACCTTCCGCTGCATGTACTTAAGTTTTAAAATTACGAACCCGTATCCATGCCAACATGCACCCGGTCCCAACAGGCTGTCTATAATTAATCAATTAATTATAGAACGATCATGAGTGGCACCTAGTAGTACATCATGATCCCCAATTAATCGAAAGATCAACGGTTGATCTCAAAAACAATTCTGAAACCCTTCAGCAGCTATAATGAATCGTGCCCCATTCCCTTCACCATCTTATACCCAATTGGTTCAGGACAAGGTCTATGTGTGTCAGTCCCCACTAGGCTGACTACGTCACACCTAGCCCAAGTAACGTTTTCTCGTCCTACGGATTCTAATTACTCTCATGTATTTAGGAGATTCATACTCTGAACATGTCATGCTCTGGCCAGAGGCTTCGAGTAACAATTCGACGATAGGCCTCGAGTATACATCCCCTCGCAAGGAGTGGTGAATCCTTTGTAGGCTGTTCAAACATCTTCGGGCACTTCGGCTTATACCCAATCATCCTGGGTCCACACCTCCTTAGAGATGCTTGCTTAAGATGCCAAAGTATAAGTCTCCATGACCAAGATGACTTGAACACCACAAGTCAAAGGAACATCGCACTTAAGCTGCAGTAAGAACTTCACTGACATATCTATATGTAGACTACCATATGAAGTTTTACAGCCAGTCACTCCAATGAACTAGTTCCCTTAACTAGCATTCATGTTTATCTCCGGACATCTCAATGTCACCAGCCAGTGAGAATCAGCTGATTAGAGAATAACCCATGCTAGTCTCAACAGAATTGATAGTGTCCATATTTATCAATTGATCGACTAGGGACAATTTCAATACTTCACAAATCCACATATAGAGATAATCACTAGTTGTGAATTCATCACAAATTCTCTCATGCTGTGAATTGTATTGCGGACATTCAGTAAATGAGTTTAAGATCTCATTCAAATACACAAACATGTATACTCAAATAGTGAATATTCATTTATAAAAATAAATGATTACAATCATAAGGCGATTGCCTTAGGACACTTCTCTCATATTACTAACAAACTCCCACTTGGCCTAATGCCAATCGCTATGGTACCCAATACCACAGGCTCTAACATAACCCTCAAACTTGCTTTGAGGCAAGGCCTTAGTTAAAGGATCTGTTAAATTCCTTTCAGTGGGAATTTTCTTAATTTGTATATCATTCCTACTTATAATCTCTCTGATCAGATGATAGCGGCGAAGCACATGTTTGGATCGCTGATGATGTTGATGCAGTCTGACCCTGATTGTTATTTTGATGTTGACACCGATTTAGGTTTGATTCAAGTTTGGTTGAATTCGGATTAAGTCCAGGTGGATCGGGAGATCACACGCTGGCATGTGAAAAGTCGTAACTTGGAGGGCTAGGTGATGGAAATCCCGGTGAGTGAAGCCGGGTCCTGGTGAGTGAAACCAGGTGGTGGAAATCCCGGTGAGTGAAGCCGGGACCTGGTGAGTGAAGTCAGGTGATGGAAATCCCGGTGAGTGAAGTCGGGTTCTGGTGAATGAAGCCAGGTGGTGGAAATCCCGGTTAGTGAAACTGGGTCCTGGTGAGTGAAGCCAGGTGATGGAAATCCCGGTGAGTGAAGCTGGATCCTGGTGAGTGAAGCCAGGTGATGGAAATCCTGGTGAGTGAAGCCGGGTCCCGGTGAGTGAAGCCGGGTGACCGAAACCCTGGTGAGTGAAGCCAGGTTCTAGTGAGTGAAGCTAGGTTGAAATCCTGGTGAGTGATGCTGGGTCCTGGTGAGTGAAGCCAGGTTAGATGAAATCCTGGTGAGTGAAGCCAGGTCCTAGCTTGGAGGGCTAGGTGTGGAAAAGTCCTAATTCGAAAGGGTTGGGTGAAAAGTCCTAGCTTGGAGGGCTAGGTGAAAAGTCCTAACTTGGAGGGTTAGGTGCAAATTCCCAACTTGGAGGGTTAGGTGAAAAATCCTTAGCTTGGAGGGCTAAGGTGGATGAAAACTTAGCTTGGAGGGCTAGGTTTGAGCCCCTGGATCGGTCTAGTGATCGATCAGGGAAGCTGGCACGCTGCTCCGTCCTGGATCGGTCTGGTGACCGATCCAGCAATGACTGATCGGTCTGGTGACTGATCAGGGAGCACACAGTGAGGTTGGGAACCTATTGTGCACCTCCTGATCGATCTGGTGACCGATCAGGGAGTATGCGTTTCACTCACTGAACGGCTCATGATAGGTCTGGTGACCGATCAGGGAGCGAACAATGAGTTGAGTTCCCCTACTGATCAGGCTCTGAACGGTCTGGGGACTGATCAAAGACTTAGGACTTAATTTTCGAAGTTACTGTTCACACAGACTTGGACCGATCAGGATGGAGCCTGATTGGTCTGGGAGTGGCCTGATTGGTCTGGTGACCGATCAGGCTGGAGCCTGATTGGTCTGGGGACCGATCTGGAGTGTGCAGCAGATTGCTGGATAGGTTTGGGGACCAATCAGGAGTATGCAGAAGACTGCTGGATCGGTCTGATGACCGATCAGGCTCCTCCCTGATCGGTCTGGGGACCGATCAGGAGTAGAACTTTAATTCAAATACACTGTCAGAAGTCTGTTTTCACTGCTGATTCTCTGCTACTTGCTAGTTTCTTTTTGATATGCATTGCTAAGCCTCTGTTGGAGTGTGCAGGTGATAGCAGGTGATTCAAACACTCAAGGAGGGTCAATGGGAGACTTTCCTTGGAGCAGGTTTGGATCTATTGTGTTTTCAGGTCTCAACGGCGTCTGGCGCAACTGGCAACTGATGAAGGCGCGACTGGCAACTGACGGAGGCTCAGCTGGAGGAGTGTCCAGTGGACTGAGTGCTCAGAGAGGTCAGTGGGTCAGGGTGTGAGTCAGTGGTGCTGATGGAGCTGGCAACGTTGAGCAGGAGCTTAAGAGACAAAGCTGGATGCAGAGGAGCAGAGGCGAACAAGACAGAAACATGGGAAGTTTGGCTGGGCTGTGTTCGTACTCTCTGTTGCTTTGTGCTTGAGCGATCTTGTTACATCTTTGTGAGCTTGTCTTCTCGAGTGTCTCTGTGCTTAACTTGTATCTTCTTGAGATCACTTGTAGAGAGGTTTCTCCACCGAGAAGGAGGCTGCTACTATTCGGAGTTCACCGGGGCTTGATCTGCCGACGATCAAGGGATCGCCCACCTCACAGGCACGCCAAGGAGTAGGGGCAAGTTATCCCCGAACCTTGTATATCGCTGTGTTAGCGTTGGTTTGATTCCTTTCTCTATTTTATTCTTCCTGTTGCATTTTGTTTCCGCTGCTACTAATCTGATCACAGGAAGAAAGTTCAAACAAGAGGGGGCGATTTGAGTGTCTGGCTATATTCACCCCCCCTCTATAGCCATCCGAGTTCCAACAGATGAGACCTTGGTTCCTTCGCTTGTGGAATAGCTCCATTGTTGTCGCAGTAAACCGCTATTGCTTCATCAATGGTTGGAACCACACCAAGTTCTGAGACAAACTTCTTGATCCAGACTGCTTCCTTTGCTGCTTCCGAAGCTGCAATATATTCCGCTTCCGTGGTAGAATCCGCTATGGTGTCTTTCTTGGAACTCTTCCAACTTATTGCGTCTCCATTCAAAATAAATACGTATCCGGACTGTAATTTGGAGTCATCCTTATCTGTCTGGAAACTGGCATCTGTATACCCACGTATTACCATATCACCTTCTCCATATATTAGGAACACATCCTTAGTGTTTCTTAAGTACTTGAGGAGTGTCTTGACAGCCACCCAATGATCTATTCCTGGATCAGACTGGTATCTTCTTGTGACACTCAGAGCATACGATACATCGGGCCTAGTGCATAACATAGCATATATGATAGATCCTATCGCGGATGCATAAGGAATCTTACTCATGCAAATCCTCTCATCTTCTGTGCGCGGGCACATAGACTTCGAAAGGTTGATCCCATGCCTAATGGGAAGGTAACCTTTCTTGGATTCCGACATGCTAAACCTTTATAGCACTCGGTCTATATATGTAGACTGCGAAAGACCAAGCAACCATTTTGATATATCTCTATAGATTCTAATCCCAAGGATATAGGTTGCTTCTCCCAGGTCTTTCATGGAGAAAGTTTTGGACAATCAAATTTTAACTGACTGTAAGATTGATATATCGTTTCCTATAAGTAATATGTCATCGACATATAACACTAGGAATAGGACTGCACTCCCACTAACCTTCTTGTACACACAAGGTTCGTTAGGATTTTGTGAGAAATCAAACTCATTGATTGTCTTATCAAAACGGATGTTCCAGCTCCTGGATGCTTGCTTTAGTCCATATATGGATCGTCGAAGCTTGCATACTTTGATTTTATTAACTGATGTGAAACCTTCAGGTTGTATCATGTATACATCCTCAAGCGGGTTTCCATTAAGAAAAGCTGTTTTCACATCCATTTGCCATATCTCATAATCATAATGAGCTGCTATAGCCAGGAGCATCCGAATGGATTTAAGCATAGCTACTGGCGAATAGGTTTCGTCATAATCAATTCCTTATTTCTGACTATATCCCTTTGCCACTAATCTAGCATTAAAGGTAACAACATTACCTTCCATGTCGCTTTTCTTCTTGAAAACCCACTTGCACCCTATGGGCTTAATCCCTTCAGGTGGGTTAACCAAGTCCCATACTTGATTTTTATACATGGAATCCATTTCCGACTTCATGGCTTCAAGCCATTTATCCCTTTATGAATTTTTCAGAACATTTTCATAACTGATAGGTTCATCATCATTAATGAGTATCACGTCGTTCGATTCACTTATGAGAAATCCGTATCTCTCTGGAATATTGTGTGTCCTATCAGACCTACGAAGAAGTGGTGTTGTTTTAGGTCCAACTGATAACTCATCATTATGAGTTATTGGTTGTGGGTCTAGACTAGGTGTCTCTGTAATGTCTATTGGAGTTTCTTGTACTTCTTCAAGTTCAATGCTACTCCCACTGTTTTCTTGTAAAAGAAATTCTTTTTCTAGAAATAAAGCATGCCTTGAAACAAACACCTTTTGTTCCAAGGGATGATAGAATTGGTAACCTTTTGTTTCCTTAGGGTATCCAATAAATAGACATTTATCAGACTTAGCATCCAATTTGACTGATACAGTCCGCTTTTCATAAGCAGGACAACCCCATATCTTTAGGTGAGATAAATAAGGTTTCTTACTATTCCACGTCTCATATGGAGTAGTAGAGACTAGCTTGGTCGCGACTCTGTTTAGTAAGTAAACAGTTGTCTTAAGCGCATAACCCCAAAAGGATTTTGGAAGAGTTGCATGATTCATCATAGATCTAACCATGTCCATCAAGGTTCGATTACGCCTCTCAGATACACTATTATGCTGTGGTGTATATGGCGGAGTCCATTGAGACAATATCTCATTGTCCCTAAGATAATCTTGAAACTCTTGACTCAAGTATTCACCACCCCGATCAGATCGAAGTATCTTAATACTTTTGCCAAGCTATTTTTCTACTTCACTTCTGAACTCTTTGAATTTCTCAAAAGCTTCAGATTTGTGTTTCATTATGAACACATACCCGAATCGTGAGTGATCATCGATAAAGGTAATGAAGTAGCTATAACCTCCTTGTGCAAGAGTTGACATTGGTCCACATACATCAGTATGTATTAGACCAAGCAATTCTCCCACTGGTTTACCTTTTCCGGAAAAGGGTAATTTGGTCATCTTGCCTTTTAAGCATGATTCACATGTATCAAATGAACCGGGTTCAAATGATTCCAGAATTCCACATCGGTGTAATTTGGTCATGCGTTTCTTACTTACATGGCCAAGACGACAATGCCACGTATAGGAGTCTATTTGATTATCTATTCGAGCACGTTTGTTGCTATCTTCGATATTGAAAACGTCACCGGATAAATCTAACGTGTAGATACCATTGTATAAAGTTCCGGTCCCATAAAGAACACCATTTAAAGTTATGTAATAGCAATTGTTACTAAAAGTTAAATGATAACCCTTTTCATTCAAGCATGAAATAGATACAATGTTCTTTATTAACGAAGGAACAAAATAACAATTATCCAATTTTAAGACAAGTCCAGTAGGGAGCTTTAGCAAATATGTTCCGATGGTAACAGCAGCAATCTTTGCTCCATTTCCAACTCGCAAATTCGCTTCTCCCTTGACGAGTCTTCTTCTATTCCTTAGCCCCTGTATGTCATTACATATATGTGAGCTACACCCAGTATCAAGTACCCAGGTGGACGAGGAAATAGAGTGACATTTAATAACGAAGATACCTGAAGAGGATGGGGCATCGGATGCCTTCTTCTACAAGGACTCAAGATAAACCTTGCAGTTTCTTCGCCAGTGACCCTCCTTGCCACAGTGATGGCAAGTGCCTTTTGGTGCCTTTTCAGTCTTTTTGGCCTTTTTCTTCTTTCCCTTATTCTGTTCTTTGGGCTTCCTCTTAGAGCCTTCTTTGAGGAACCAACTAACAGTACCGTCTTCTAATCCTGCTTTACAGAAGGCTCTATAGTCTTCAGCAGGTTGAGCAACTCAGGAATGGTAGTCTCCAGCTTGTTCATCCGATAGTTCATCACAAATTGTGAGTAACTCTTGGGCAAACAATGCAGAATTAAGTCAACACTTAGTTCGTGATACATTGCAAATCCGAGTGTGCCTAGTCGCTCAATGTACCCCAACATCTTCAACACAAACTGTGAGACAGAAGTGCTTCCTGCATCTTAGAGGTGAAGAGGAGTCTGGAGACCTTGAACTTTTCGGATCTCGCCTGCTCGTCAAACAGCTCATGAAGATGGAAGATGATGGTATGAGCATCCATATGCTCATGCTGCTTTTGCAGCTCAGGTACCATAGCGGTCAGCATGATGCAACTCGCAAGTTTAGAATCGGCCACATGTTTCTGATATACCACTAACTGGTCTGGAGTTGCACCTTCTGGAGGATGGTTGGGAAGTTGTTCTTCAAGGACATAAGCAAGCTTTTCTGCCTTGAGGACTATCCTCAGGTTTCGAAGCCAGTCCATGAAGTTTGGCCCAGTCAGCTTATTGGTGTCCAAAATGGAACGCAAATTCAGAGAAGACATGATCAAGTGATTATCCTAGAAATACAAATTGAGCTTATGTGAGAAGAATGATAAAGAATGCATCAATATACATTAATTAAATCCTATTTATTTTTCGAATTGAATAACCCTTTTTATCAATTCGGGAGATCGTAGGAACATCTCCAAATAGGTTGATATCCAACCATAGATAAGAACAACTATGGCTAGAGTCCATCAAGTTATTCTTAGCTATGAAGGTAGGTAATTATACCGATTACATATTATACATATGTAACTATCACATTATGCTATCAACTAATTGAATATTTGCATAAATCATTGGGTTGTTAACTCATTAACAAGTATGCAATAATATACATAGCACCCAACTGCACCTCTATTTACATCGACCTTGGCTGTGGCACAACAAATCAATGCTCCAAGCTTAAGGCTGACCCATTAATCAAGAAATAGTTTTAATATGGTTGGAGCTCATTCAACCGTTTAGTCAGGCTTGGATGTGTCCAACAACCAAAACTAAGGATTGACCTCTGACTCCAACTGTATTAATCATAAACTAATTCCATGGTTTGAACATGTTGAGGTTCAAGTCGGGCATGGATGTGTCCATCAACCCAAACGAGAAACAAAACTTCGGTTCTAACCATATTAATGGAAGGTGTTGGCCTTAATATTTTGTAAGGGGTTTTGGGTCTCATCCTTTTCCTTTTAAGCACATTCATGACATATAATTATGTCATGTTCTAACAATTTCCTTAATAAAGTATATATGTGACTTAATTTATCAAGTCTCATTAATTGAATTAGGAACCGGATTTCCTAATTCTAATTTCATACTTTATTCAAGGAATTGTTTTGGGAAACAATTTCCTAAATTGTCATAATCAATTTCGGAAATAATATGTTTAAGACTTTGATTTGTCTAAATCAAATCTTATTAAATTAAGAGACAGATTCTCTTAATTCAACCACATATTATTTTCATGAAAATCTTATTTAAGGAAATAAACTCTATAGGAAACAATTTTTCCTAATTAATTTTGGAGACAACAATATGTAAGAGCATCACCTCATAAATCAAATAAGGAAATTATCGTTTGAGAATCACCTCAAAAATTTCTAAGATTTGATCACATATTTTATTTATGGATAATTAATTACAACAAATTATTTACTTTGGGTGGCTTCCCGAGGCACTCCCCAAAGAAAAGAAATTTGTTGTAAATCTAATTTGGCCTGCTCCCCGAGGCATAACCAAATTAAATTTGACAATTAAAGAACTTGTTAATAATATAATTTGGATGGCTCCCAGAGGCCTACCCAAATCAATTTTAACAATTCATATTCAAAATAGGAAATTAAATTATAACAACTAACTTTAATTTGGGTCGCTCCCCGAGGCACTCCCCAAAGTAAAGAATTTTGTTAATAATTTAAAAACCAATTTGAATTTAATTGTCAATTAATGTTTCCATAAAATATCTAGACTTTCATGAAAAGAAAGTGCCCAAAATTACGAGCTTTCCATAAATGGAAAGTTTCCAAAATTAAAAGGTTTTCAGAATTATTGTAAGTTTCTGGTACAAAAAAAACTTACGTATTTCCAAAATTAGAAAAATTTCAAAATTAGGAAATTTCTAAAATTGGAATGTTTCCAAAAATGGAAAGTTTTCACAATTATCATAAAATTTCAGAAACTGAGATATTTCAAAAGTTTGCGAAATTTCATAAGGATTTCTAAATTTTGAAATTCCTAAATCTAAAATTTACCATAATTGGAAAGTTTCCATAATTGAAAAATTTTCCAAAATTGAGATCATGACAAAGTTTTCCGCAAAACAATTATATGATTATGTCGAACACTAACCGACTCTGATACCAATGTTGGGACCGGGTGCATGCCAACGCGGACACGTATTGTAATTGTTACATAATTACATGTAGCAGAAACAAAAGCATGAATAATTTCCTAAATTATTCTAACACATATCCTAAGCATGCAATGTGTTCACATAATCGTAATATAAAATTTTTGCAGAAAAGGAAATTACTCTACAAATTACCTTGCGTAACTTGGAAGAAGGGACGAGATCCAACCGTTAGCGTCCCTTGAAAGCTCCGCCTCTATTCGTATCCACGCCGAGTATCATCGGGATGACTTCGCTAAGCCACGAGTTTCATGTTCACGAGAACTACTAGATTCTCCGTGAACACGACGAAAACCGAGAGAGTAATCAAATTGAAAGACTCACCACCAAGGTTGGCCGAAGAGGAAGATCGTCGCAAGGAAGAACTTCGTCGCCTTGATGCTTCTCCTTGTGCTCACGGCAAGAAGAAAGAAGGAAGCCTATGGCCGACCAAGAGAGAGGGAGAGAAGAAGAGGAGAGAGCCCAAGCAATTCTTGGACGGATCATCTTCCATGGCACCCCTTGGGTCCTTTATATAGGGAGAGGTTTCTTAATTCCCAAGAAAACCTCTCCTTGATTATGGAATAATTTCTCAATCAATCCATAATCAAGGCTCTCATGATCAAGCTTCTTCTTCTTGATTATGGAATAATTTCTCATCCATAATCAAGTTTCTCTTTCTTTTGGCATGATTATATAAAATTTATAAAACAAACCAACCATTGGTTTATTATATAAAATTTTATAAAACAAACCAACCATTGGTTCATTATATAAATTTTATTAAACAAACCAACTCATGGTTCATTATATAAAAATTTATATAAAATTTATATAACCTTTTATAAAATAAACCAACCTTTGGTCTATTTTATAAAACAAACCAAAATAGCCTTATCCTCTTATGGTGGTGGCCGGCCATGACAAGAAGAGAGGAGGTCCCCTTCCTTGGCCGGTCCATCTAACCCCAATTGGATCAAATCCCTTAATGAATTAAACTTATTTAATTCACCCATTAAGTCTTTAAAAGACTTAGCCATTCTATGCTTCCGATGTGTCTGAAATAAATTCAGTTTTGACTATTGTTTGGACTTACCAAAAATAGTCTATCTCGATTGGAGAATCCAATTCTCAACTCGTTTTAAATCCTTCGAATTACTCGTTATGCGTGTGACCAAATAGGCTTTCAATTTATGTTGGTCGTCCATAATTAACTAATTAATTATAGAACGATCATGAGTGGCACCTAGTAGTACATCATGATCCCCAATTAATTGAAAGATCAACGGTTGACCTCAGAAATGATTCTGAAACCCTTCAGCAGCTATAATGAATCATGCCCCATTCCCTTCACCATCTTATACCCACTTGGTTCAGGACATGGTCTATGTGTGTCAGTCCCCACTAGGCTGACTAGGTCACACCTAGCCCAAGTAACATTTCCTCGTCCTATGGATTCTAATTACTCTCATGTATTTAAGAGATTCATACTCTGAACATGTCATGCTCTGGCCAGAGGCTTCGAGTAACAATCCGATGATAGGCCTCGGGTATACATCTCCTCGGCAAGGAGTGGTGAATCCTTTGTAGGTTGTTCAAACATCTTCGGGCACTTCGGCTTATACCCAATCATCCTGGGTCCACACCTACTTGGAGATGCTTGCTTAAGATGTCAAAGTATAAGTCTCCATGACCAAGATGACTTGAACACCGCAAGTCAAAGGAACATCGCACAAGCTGCAGTAAGAACTTCACTGACATATCTATATGTAGACTACCATATGAAGTTTTACAGCCAGTCACTCCAATGAACTAGTTCCCTTAACTAGCATTCATATTTATCTCCGGACATCTCAATGTCAATGGTGTCCGTATTTATCAATTCATCGACTAGGGACAATTTCAATACTTCACAATTGCACATGTAGAGATAATCACTAGTTGTGAATTCATCACAAATTCTCTCATGCTGTGAATTATATTGCGGACATTCAGTAAATGAGCTTAAGATCTTAATCAAATAATCATGTATACTCAAATAGTGAATATTCATTTATTAAAATAAATGATTACAGTCATAAGGCGATTGCCTTAGGACACTTCTCTCATATCACTAACAAGGCGCCCCAGTTAGCTCAGACGCCCTGGTAGAGGGGATATGCGCTGGCCAAGTCTGCGGATTGAGTTTCGCACAGTGAGGGCCACGTGTCAGGCGCCCCCTTCAACATTGGCGCCCCAGCTATGAGTATAAATATGGGTTCACCCCCTTGGCTTCAGAACAATATTTTTCCTATGCATTCTTTCAAGCGCTCTGCTCCAAATGCTCCGTGCTTAAGACTCAAGCGCCAACGACGACCCGCGGCTACGACACTCCTATCTTCCGGTCGTCGGTATAATTTTAGTTTAAGTGCTGTAATTTTTAATTCTATATTCGAACTTCAACTTGTAATTATTTTACCAAATATAGAATTGTTCGTCGTAAACATTCAAGGATCTTGGGCCTTGAAGTAGGAGCCGGCCGTGACTCCGAACCAAGTAAAAACCAACGTGTTAGCGCTGTTTTTCTTTTCCGCTGCGTAAATTACTCTTAAGTTTTTTGAAAAATTTGTCGATCGATATTCACCCCCCTCTATCGATTCTAACCGATCTCACAAGTGGTATCAGAGCGGGTGGCTCAAACTTGGTGCAACCACCAGTTGAGCATTTTTTCGGATTTTAGAATTTTAAATATTTCTTTTCGCTCGTATTTTTCTCGTTAATCGAGGTTGGTGCAACACCACTCAATTTTTCTTTATTATTTTTTTTCCCGCACTACTAATCCAAGACTAAGTCTTGGAACGAGTTTCTGTCAATTCTTTTTCAGTTAAAAATTAAATGATCATGCAAGAAGGGTACAACATTGCCAGACCACCACTCTTCGCGGGAGAAGATTTCTCCTATATTGGAAGAGTAGAATGGAAGTCCACCTGAATACTCAGGTGGACATGTGGATCATCATCCAGTCTGGGCTAGAGATACCTAAGAACGCACAAGGCATGGTACAAAGCTACACTGAGTGGGACGGTCCACTCAAGAAGAAAATCGAGGTCAATGCAAAAGCTACTCAAACCTTACAATGCGGCCTGACGAAAGAAGAGCTGAACTGTGTTAGACCCTTCAGCAGCGTAAAGGAGCTCTGGAACAAGATGATAGAGCTACACGAAGGTACGTCTGATACACGAATCAGCAAGAGGGATCTGTTGCTAAACAGACTCTACACATAAAAATGCACGACGGAGAATCGGCAGCACAGCTCCACACTAGGATCTAGGAGTTGATGAACAGGCTGTACACTATAGGTTACAAGGTCGAAAATCGTGACCTAATCAGGTATACCTTAAACTCGTTCCCGAGAAACTCACTGTGGGTATCTATGGTAGATGCCTACAAGGTTTTAAGGAATCTATCTGAGATAAAATTAGATGAGTTATTTTCTGAGTTAGAATTACATGAACAGACTAATACTACTTTGGTTGTGAAGGGTATAGCGTTTATTGCAGGTAAAACTCAAGGAAGAATTCCGAAAAAGAAGCCTTAACCAGTACCCGAGTCTGACTCAGACTCGGAATCAGACGACAGTGAAGGGGATCGTCCAAAACTGGTTCGGCTAGCTCGCGACTACTACAAGGAGCTTAAACACCAAACGAACAAGAAGAAGTCAAGCCAGAGAAAGGAAGATCCAACAGAACTCTCGACGAGCCAGAAGAGCAAGGGCAACATCACCTGCTACGAGTGCAACAAGAAGGGACACTTCAGATCAGAATGCCCCAACCTAAAAGAGAACAAGAAGGCGCAGAGGAAGAAGGCTCTTCAAGCCACCTGGGACGAGTCATCCTTCGAAGAAGAAGAAGAAGCTCCGTACGCGAACCTACTTGCCTTGGCCGCCTCGAAAGACGTCGACTCCGGAACAGAATCGGAACCAGACGAGGACGTCAACACCGGAAAACTCAAAATCTCGGAGGACGGACAAATCACTATAAGAGGTTATCCATAATCTGAATTGTACGATTTAATTTCTTACCTATCACGCAAATTGGCAAAAGCCAACATCTAGGTTGAAACCCTCCGACAGGACGTCAACTTGAGTTCCTTGACCGAGCCAGTTCACGAAGGAAACTCAACTCAAGTTCAAAAACTTGAGGAAGAGAATTCCTCCTTGAAAACTCAAGTGAAGGAACTCAGGGTTGCCTTAGAATGATTCACTTCGGGTTCCAAGGGTCTTGACATGATTCTTGGAAAATAGAAGTCCATTCTTAATTAATCCGGACTAGGTTATCGAACCAAATCGTGACAAAGGTCGTATTATGCTGTATTGAACCAACCTAGAACCCGAGTCTAAGCATGGGTCCCTAAGCTATGTTTAAACAAACAAGCTGGACCAAACTAGTATTGGATCACTAAGGACAAGATTCACATCTTGCCTAACCCTTATCGAGGCTTCAGTCCAGGGGGAGCCAATCTAAAAACCATATTTATAAGTAGATGATTTTTTTGCTTGCTTGTTGCATGTTTATTTTCTGCAATTTGCTTATTATCCTTAGACTTAGGAATAGTTTAAGGACAAAAGATTTATTTGAAATTTGAACAACATAGTATTAGGTGGAGGCGAGATGATAGTATGTTAGGGAAGCCTTTCTAATAAGGTCAAGTAAGGTAAGACGTACACTACTTGGTCTGTTTAGTCGGGTGGAACTAGTCGAAGCTACCGATCCAAAACCTAAACTAGTTAGACTAAAATTTTTCAAAAAGTAATTTGAAAATGAACGTTCGGTAAAAGGCTTTGTCAAGGAAAGGGTTGTTGCTCCAATAAGGCTACGGCCAAAGAAGGCCTCTATGCCTCGCCAAGACCTGGAAGCCAATTATCGAAACTCAAATTCAATTTATTATTTGATAAATTTGGATCTAACACAAATTTTAAATTAAATCCTAGACTTAACATCTTTTCAAAATCAATAATCTTAACTCAATAATTTTTTTTCAAAATTAATTCAACATTTTCAAAATTAATTATCTTTCAAAAATTTAAACATCTTTTTTAAAACCTGTCTCACAAAACCCATAAGGTTAACATGTTTTATAACATTAGATGTGAGTGAGACAAACTAGGTACTGAAATTCAATTTAAGCTATCCCTACCTCTAATGGATCCAAATCAATACATACTTTATGTGTAGGAACATAAAGATTTGGACCAATGGATATTGGATAGTGGATGCTCCAGACACATGACTGGCTATAAATTAAAATTCACCAAAATCAAGTTCAAGAACCTAGGCTCAGTAGCATTTGGCAACAATGCTACACTCAAAGTAATTGGGTTAGATAATATTGAACTTAATTCTGATTTCATTATTAAGAAAGTACTATTGGTTGAAAATTTCAAGTTTAATTTGCTTAGCATTAGCCAACTCTGTGATACTGGTTACATAGTTACTTTCACCAACTCTGACTGCCTTATTAGAAACCCCAAGACTCAGAGATAACACTTAAGGGTACTAGAAAAAATAACGTTTACACTATTAATTTACCTATACTACCCAAATGCTATCTAACTCAATTAGAAGAATCTAACCTTTGGCATAGGAGATTAGGTCACACTAATACCAAATTAATTTCAAAAATAACTCAACTTGTTTTAATTAAAGTGTACCTAAAATCAAGAATTTTGAAAATACAATTTGTAACTCATGTAAACAAGGCAAACAAACTAAGTCAACTCATAAACCAACCCAATCAAACTTAACTCAAACCACACTTGAGCTCTTACACTTTGACCTACTTGATTCACATGGAGCCAAGTCACTAAGCGGAAATCGGTACTACTTAGTAATCATCGATGATTACTCTAGGTTTACTTGAGTTAGGTTCTTGAAAACTAAGGATGAAACCTTTAATTCATTTAATGACTTATGCAAAATGATTGAAAATCAGAATGATACTAAAATTAAAAGACTAAGGAGTGATTATGGGGGAGAGTTTGAAAAAAAAATTTGAGGAATTTTGCAAAGTCAATGGGTATATCCATGAGTTTTCCTGTCCTAGAACTCCCCAACAAAATGGGATAGTTGAGAGAAAGAATAGAACCCTTCAGGAAGCCGCTAGAACCATGCTCAACGAATATAACCTAGTTAACTAATTTTGGACAGAAGCGGTAAATATAGCCTGTTATATTCAAAATAGGGTATTAATTAATAGAAGACACAATAAGACACCCTATGAACTTTATTATCATAGATTACCTAACTTACACTATTTAAGGGTTTTTGGGTGCATAGTCCACATTTTGAATACTAAGGACTACCTAGGTAAGTTCCAATCAAAGTCAACCCCAGGGATTTTCTTAGGATATTCAACAACTAGTAGAGCTTATAGGGTGTATAATAACCAAACTCACAAAATTGAGGAAACTACCAATTTAATCTTTGACGAAGATGTTGAACCAAAATCTTACAATCAAAATCTAAACCAATCAAATCTTGATAAAGAAGACAGTGAACCATTAATTAAACCATCAATTAACCACTGATTGAACCATTAAATGAACTATCAATTGAACCAACTACTGAGGTATCAACTGAACCAACCCAAGTAGTTGAACCAAACTGTCCAGCCGGACCTGAGGCTGAACCTAGCTCTAGAAGAACAAAAAAACCCAGACTCAATCATCCATCTGATCAAATCATGGGTGATCCAACTTTAGGAGTCAGAACTAGGTCTTCTTATAGAAATCTTAGTCAGATCACACTTATTTCAAAAAATGAACCTAAGACTATAGAAGAAGCCCTACCTGACCCATATTGGATCATCGCAATGCAAGAGGAGCTAGCCCAATTTGAAAGAAACCAAGTCTGGAAATTAGTACCTAAACCTGAGGGAAAGTCAGTTATAGATACTAAGTGGGTATTTAGAAATAAATTGAATGATTAAGGGGAAATTGTGAGAAACAAAACCCGCTTAGTAGCTAAAGGGTTTAGTCAAGTCGAAGGGTTAGATTATGATGAAACCTATGCCCTAGTAGCCAGACTTGAATCAATTAGGATGTTACTAGCCTTTACAACCCATAGAGGGTTTAAACTATACCAAATGGATGTCAAGTCTACCTTTCTTAATGGGTTCATAAAAGAAGAAGTTTATGTAGGGAAACCCCTAGGATTTGAGGACTTAGACAAACCTAAATATGTATTCAAGCTTAGGAAAGCCCTTTATGGGTTAAAACAAGCACCTAGGGCATGGTATAAACGATTATCAACCTATTTAATTTCTAAGGGATTTAACCAAGGTCAAATTGACTCTACATTATTTGTTAAAATCTTAGAAAAAGATATATTTATTGCACAAATATATGTTGATGATATAATATTTGGATCTACAAATTCTAACTTTTTAAAAGAATTTGTCAAATTATGGAAATCGAATTTGAAATGAGCTTGGTAAGTGAGCTCAACTTTTTCTTAGGTTTACAAATTAAACAAACTAGAGATGGTAATTATGTTCACTAATCCAAATATGCAAAGGAACTAATAAAAAAATTTAAAATGGATAATTCTAAAAGTTTAAGTACTCCTATGGCTACTAATGTTAAAATAGATAATAACCCTGAGGGTAAACCTGCTGACCTAAAATTATACCGAAGTATGATTGGTAGCTTACTGTACTTAATTGCTAGTAGACCTGACATCTTATTCGCTGTAGGAATGTGTGCTAGATACCAAAACTGTGCTAAGGAATCCCAATTAGCATCCCTAAAAAGAATTCTAAGGTACATTAAGGGTACCCTAAATGTAGGGATTTGGTATCCTAGGACTTCCACTTTTGAATTATTAGGATATTCTGACTCTGATTATACTGGATGTAAGTTAGATAGGAAAAGTACAAGTGGAAGTTGCCAACTATTATGACATAGTCTAGTCAGTTGGTGCAGTAGAAAGTAACACTGCGTAGCTTTATCCACAACCGAAGCAGAATATGTTGCCCTAGGAGAGTGTGTGACACAACTGTTATAGATGATGCACACTATTAAAGATTCCCAGCTAGACTACACCCAAACCCAAGTTTTTATTGACAACATTAGTTCAATAAATTTAACTAAGAATCCAATTCAGCACTCCCGAGCTAAACATAATGAAGTTAAACATCATTTTGTAAGGGATCATGTAGCCAGGGGCCAAATAGTACTTATGCATGTGGACTCAAAATCCAATTTAGTTGACATTTTTACCAAACTCTTACCTGAATCTGAGTTTAGCTCACTAAGAAGGCAGTTAGGGTTGTGCTAAGTAGAATAGGATTGTTCTATATTTTTTTTCAAAAATCTGTTATTTTTAATATTTTTTCAAAAAATTAGCATCTAATTTTAAAAAAAAATCATTTCCTTTATCAAGTCTTAAAATTTAAAATGATTTTCTGACTTAGTATTTTTCAAAAACTTACCCCCTTCAAAACTAGGGGTTTTTTTTCAAATGGACTTAGCCTAGGCTAGAATTGCATGCACCTATAGATCTAGCAGCCAGCATCTCATAAGCACCTTAGGGTACATTTTGATTGATAACCTAGACTGGGTTGAGATGCTTAGGTCTATGTCTTGGCTCAAAATACTTTAAGTCAGTGCATCTATAGCAGTTGGGGTAATAAATACAAATTGAACAGCAATCAAGTTAAGTGTCAAGCATAGAAAATCTAACTTGGTCAAATCACTTAACTTACTAACCCTAGTGAAAACTGCTGTTATATAACATTTAGTAAGTAGCTAACAGGGTTAGACAGGACCCGAACAAGATCGGTTTAAATTGGTTTGGACCTTTTATTTTCTTGAGTTCACTAGAGTTGGTTCAATACGTGCTGAAAATTCTTGTTACTAACTCTGATTCAATTTGAAGTTGCAATTAATTTTCAATTTTTTTGATATATAACAAAGGGGGAGAGAGAAAAAGAGAGTAAATAAAAATTTTCAAATCTCTAAAGTTTCAAAATTCTTTATCTCTTTCAAAAAGTAAAGTTGAACCTTTAAATGCAAAATCTCTGCATTTCTCTGCATTTGTTTTTTGCAAAATCTCTAAGTGTATTTTTTTTGCAAATGATTCTAAGTAAAGCTTTTTCTTAGTAAACAAATTTTTAAAAATTTCTTAAGTTTTTTTGGTAAATATTCTCGAAGTATTTTCCAAGTAAATTTTTCTAAGTGTGCAAAAAACTTTCCTTAGTAAACAAATATTTTTCAAAAAATTCGCGAAGTGCACAAAATATTTTCTAAGCAAATTTTTCTAAGTGTACAAAAGTCGAAACTTTTTAAGGGAAAATTTTTGGCTAAGTAAATTTTTTTTAAGGAAAACTCTTTCTCAAATGGAAATTTTTTTGGCTAAGAATTTTTTTTTCTTTGCAAAAATTGTTTTAAAGTGAAGTTTTTACAGAGCCTTTTTGAAATAAAAGTTTTTTTGTAAAACTTTTCAAAAGTAAAAATTGTCTAAGTGTAACAGGTTTTTTTGCAAATGCTTTGCTGGATTTTCAAAACACTTAGTCAAAACAAAATATTGGATTTTCAAAACACTTAGACAAAACCAAATTGCTTTGCTCTGTTTACAAAACACTTAGAAAATTCAAAACATTTAGAAGTTTTTCAAAACTGCATATCATTGAAAATTTCAAGGGGAGAACTTTTTCAGGGGGAGCTTATATTTTTAGATTAACATGTTTATCAAATGTGCTTTAAATGTTTTTTTAACTTAACTTTTTGAACCGTGTTGCCACAAATCAAAAAGGGGGAGATTGTTAGTGCCGGAAGCACCAAAGTCATGTTGAGGCAATCTGTGATCCGGAGTGATCATGAGTTTTGATGTTTGGGCAAAGGGTTTAAGTTAGGTTTACCCCTGTGTATTTAATATGTGTATGTGAGTATGCAGGTTACACATATTGTCTTGACCGGACGACCTCGGTACGGTGAAGGGAGGCATGAAGACAAGCTGGAGGTTTGTGTGCACCCGAGGGACCTTGGTAGAGCAGGGACGATGAACTGAGGGGTGCATACTTCGAGGCATGCATGAAGGATGGCATGGAGGCAAGATGGAGGCTTGCATGCATCCAAGGGATGAGAGCCGAAGATAAAGAGGGCACGAAGGCAATAGTCGAGGCTGCTGTAGAGGAGTCAGTTGAGTCGTGAGGGTACGAGTGTTGTGTGATTGTACTCGGGATATCCTAGGGTTTGAGTGCGGAGTGAAATGTACTCGGGAAGGGTAACCTTAGGTGTGTGAGTAGACCAGTCGACTACCCTGGAAGGGAGTCGACTGATGAAACTCACAGAATGGTCTCAGGCCTGGACCAGTCGAATGCCCTAGGAGCAATCGACTGGTAGCGGCTGGTGAGCTGGCAGAATTCGAACATTGGGGGTGTCAACGGTCGAATTCTGAGTGGGGGCAGTCGACTGCCCTGGGAGCAGTCGATTGCCAGCGAGGGTTTCAAGCCCGAGTTCTATTTAAAGAGAACTCGGTTTGGGCTGGGGTCTCGACGAAACATGCTTGGTTAAGGCTTGTTAGTAGTCTTTGGTGCTCAGAGTCTTGTCCAAGTTTGTGGTGAGGTTTCTCCACCCACAAGGAGCGACAAGAGCTAGCCGGAGGTTATCCGGGGAGTGATCCAACGATGGATTTTTGGATTAGTCACCCGTCCAGGGTGGATACCAAGTAAAATTGGTTTGTTAGCATTGTTCTTTACATTGTTAGTTTCATTTTTATTGTATATTCCGCTTGCGCAACTAACAACGTAGGTAAAAGAATCAAGAATTTGCTATTCACCCCCTCTAGCGTACGGAATCAATCCTACAAGTCAAACCTATGTTTTGATAATGGCAAAGGGTTCAGAAGTTAAGGTTTTGTTGTGATCTGACAATGCTAATCAAGTGTGCAGGAAAAGTCCTAGGTACACTAGGCACGAAGTCTTGGTTCTAAGAATTGGGCACTAAGTCCTGGCAGCGGGCTAGGCACCTAAGTCCTGACAAAAGGTTGGGCAATAAGTCCTGGTCGTGGACTGGGTACCGAAGACCTGGTGAGTGAAGCTGGGCAATAAGTCCTAGTGGCAGACTGGGCACGAAGACCTGATCCGGGGGATTGGGCAAATGTCCAACCGGAGGAGCCAGTTGACAAAAAGGTAAACTCTCCTGAGAGGAGTAGGTGAGGACGCGTTCCTCGTAGGAGGGGACATTAGGCATCGGTTCGACCTAGGGTTCCATTTTAGAAGCTGAAAGTCAGAACCAAGACAGCTCAGCCTGTTAATTATACTTAAATTCATATCATTTATATGTTATTTGTGTTTTGGAACTAACCCTGATTACAGGAACGAAGGGATGGAGGTTTCTGCTCCTACGCCCCTCAATGGAGTGAGGCGCCCTGTTCGACCAGGCGCCTGTGTTGAGACAGGCGCCCCATACAAAGGGTATTTCCATAACCACTCGAAGCAAAGTCTCAGAACAGCAACAGAGGCGCCTGTGTTAACACAGGCGGCCCAGTTAGCTCAGGCGCCCTGGTTGAGGGGATAAACGCTAGCCAAGTCTGCGGATTGAGTTTCGCGCAGTGAGGGCCACGTGTCAGGCGCCCCCTTCAACACAGGCGCCCCAGCTACGAGTATAAATAGGGGTTCACCCCCTTGGCTTCAGAACAACAATTTTCCTATACATTCTTTCAAGCGCTCTACTCTAAACGCTCCGTGCTCAAGACTCAAGCGCCAACGACGACCCGCGGCTATGACACTCCGATCTTCCGGTCATCGGTATAATTTTAGTTTAAGTTATGTAATTTTTAATTCTATATTTGAACTTCAACTTGTAATTATTTTATGAAATATAGAATTGTCCGTCGTAAATGGTCATGGACCGTGGGCCTTGGAGTAGGAGCCGACCGCGACTCCGAACCAAGTAAAAACAAACGTGTTAGCGTTGTTTTTCTTTTCCGCTACGCAAATTACTCTTAAGTTTTCTGAAAAATTTGTCGATCGATATTCACCCCCCCCCTCTGTCGATTCTAACCGATCCCACACTCCTCTCCTTGGCTTGCGGCGCCGCCACACCTCACCTTGCGCCGCCTCCCATCGGCTGCCGGCCACTCCTCCCTTGCCGCTGAGCACCACAAAAGGAAGAGGAAGACTCGTCCTTGTCTATGTGAAGCTTGGTCGAGTGGTGGTGGAGAAGGAAGGAAGAAAAGAGAAGGAGAACCTCCTCCTTGCTTTTGCGTCGACCGGATGCCCTAGTTGAGAGAAGGGAGAGAGGAGAGGAGAGAAGCCTTGGTTGTTGGTCAATTGGATTAAGTCTTGGTTTCTTGATCCCATGGGGTATATATAGGGCTAAGGTAGGGACCAAGAGGAGGAGATGGGTCTTGGCCCACTAATGGATCTAAAACCAATCCATTAATGAAGATCCATTCCTCTAAAGGATCTCCATTGAACTTCCTCACCAACCCCCATATTCTCATATGGACTCCACCAATTATGAGTACATCCATCCCCCTGTGTTTAAGATATCGTATGCCCGTCGATTAATTTAAATTACTGACAATTTTAATTAATCAACTTCTAACTCCTTGACTAGTACCACTAAACCTTATCATCATGTTGGATCAAATCCACCTGCAAGGTTTAACATGATGAACCTTATGAGCTCATCAAGGGGCATCATCATCTCGACTCACCAGGACACGGATTCCGTCAATAATCAATGACACACCATATAATTAATATTATTTCCCAACTTACCAGGCCTATCGATTTAGCATAATAAATCTCACCCATTGATAAATCAAAGAAATAATTATTAACTATACGTACACTCACCAGGTACCGGTAGATAACACCGCTAAACATGTTACAACGACAAAAGAAAAAGATATACCTGAATCATTCCTCTGATGGCAGGGACAATCCGCCTTCCAATGCCCAGCCTGCTTGCACGTGAAGCACTTGCCTTTCGGCTTCTTCACGAGACTCTGAGGTCCCTGTAATCCTACTACTTTCTTTACCCCAGCTTGTTTCTTCTTCTTCTTGCCTTTCGATTTAGAAGTAGAAACCCCTTGAGCAATGAAAGTTTGTGAACTCTGAGGAGAAAACCCTTCTGCCGCCTAGAGTTCTGTCAGAAGTTCCACACACGAATATGTACATTTGTTCATATTGTAGCTTAGGCGAAACTTCTCAACACTTTTTGGTAGAGATTGGATGATGAGATCGACCTGGGTTTCCCATCGATATGCTCCAAGGATTTCCATCTCCTTTAGCCAGGCCATCATTTTGAGAACATGTTCCCTTATGGGCATACCCTCAATCATGGTGGTCGTCGTCAAGTTCTTCATGACCTCTTGCCTAGTGGCCCGATTATGATGTCCGAAGAGTTCGTTCAGATTGGATGATTTATCACTGGTAATGGAAGAAGCATGATGTTGATGACTCTGAGTCATCTCGTCTGCTTCTAACCATTGCCTAAAATATTCCATCTCCTCTTCATCATTAATCTCACTAGGTTTTTCAACATAGAACTCAACAAGCTCACATTTGGATTCCTCGGTAGTTGCGACAAAGTCCAGGTTTAATTCTCAACCTTTATTATTAGGGGTATTAAGTTGGTTTTCTCTTAGAATTAAATCAAGTGGGTCTAGATCCATTTTGAAAATACCTGAGAATCACAACAATCACATACTTTATATTTCGAAAATAAATTGATTCCTCAAAATAATAAATTTGAAATCAACCAATACCTCAAAACACCGAGCATTTCGTATGCCACGATGGTGTGGACGTATACAAATTCTACATTTGTAAAAGGAGGGTTTACCCATTAATTTTATTATCTTGTCAACCTAACTTTTTGATAAATAAAATTAATAGTTGGTCCTCTTCGACCCTACAAATAATAGCAGTGACTCTGTTGGGGAGAATACTATTATTTGCATCTAAGTATTTACCATTACATGATACTAAGAAAATTACCTCGGATTATGTGTCTTCCATTGGGGAAAATTACACGCTCCTAAATAATCTCCTATAATCTTGTTTGACCCAATGATCCGCAGAACAAGCTCATCTGATAGGGAGGAAGGCACTCAGAGCCGACGCGCAGACTTGTCCGCATCACTTGTCAAATTAGTAATGGAGGTCGCGAGACACTTAGGGTCTCTCTCCCACTTAGTAATTTATAATGAGAAATTTTCATGCACAGACACGACAAGCACATAAACCAATACAATAAACAAGAAAAATCCTAAATTTTTAAAACTATCATGGCCTTGGTCTCCAATGCACCTCCAGTCGTGTCACCAACTCGTCCACTCCTCCCTATCTGTAGCGACCCGCCTTCTCCTGCCTTAGACGGATCGTTACTTTTGTCTACTTCTCGACTTCTATGCACGACTAAAAATGCAGAAATCTTTTTTTTTCTTTTTAATCTATTTAAGAATGATATTCTAACTTAAATAGTCATGCATGATACCATGTCATACTTTCTTTCTCAAAAACTCGTAAGAAAATACTTATTGAAACTTGCCTCGCCCAACTCAGCTTACGGGTATCAGTCGACTGATACTGTACCAGTCGACTGATAAGTCTGAAACTTGTTTTTCAGATTCGAAGCCTTGTTTCAAAACTCCACCAAACCTATACTTTCGAGCCATATAAAATCATGACACCATTTCTATACTCTATACCAGTTTTCTAAACAATTTAGCCCATCAAAACGAATCCATAAACTTGAATTTAGGACTTTTGCGGAATTTAGCAAGTTATGAAAAATCTACATAGATTTTAAGCTAGAGTTTGTACCAAACTTAACTTCTAACCATTGAAACTCATCACACAAAATTCTGAAACATCCCTAAGGCATTATCAAATGAGAAAGCAACTTTTCTAAACATACTTAAGCAATAAAACTTGATTCAAAGGGAAATTAATACTATCTTGGCACATGCATCTATTTCTCTAACAAAGTATCAATATTTCAAACTACTCACACTTCTACTCATCCAATGCAATCATAAGGATATGTATGCTAAATGAAATGACATGGAATCTTTACTCTAAGAAATTGAGCATGTAAAACTATCCAAAGCTTAAATGTTCGCTAAACTCCATAAAGCAAGAACTTGAAATTTGAATAAACTAAAACATTGTAATTCAAATAACTAAATTGTCTCGTCTCAAGGATCTCTCCAAAATCAGCCACCACACACACTTTACTCAGCACCGCCTCGTCGCCTTCCTTCAGAATTGCTTGCCTTTACCTTTATCTGCAGTAAGAGGAAATGCAACTAGTAAGCAAAAAGCTTAGTAAGTACTATCTAGCTCACAAAATCTCGAAATGTGCAAACATGCTTCTTGAACAATATGAAAATCATATGAGATACTTATATGCTTGAAAGAAAACTAAGAACATGTATAACTCAAAACATGCATACTCAAGCATTAATAAATCTCAATTTACTTTTCTTGGCTCAACTTGAAACTTTAGCTATTCTTTAACTTTTTGAAAACTCTTTAAACTTTAGAAACTTTGCTAAAGCATATACTTGAAAATAATAATCACTTGGATCCACTGAAGACGTAAGTACCATCTCATGCGCGTTCCCTAAAAGGTTGGGGTAGCGAGCCACCAATCCTAATAGAGCAGACCTTGGTCTACCAGGGCCAAGACCTTGGAATTGGACATCTGGATTTCTTTAACGACGCCCTTGGACGCCGGGTACTGGCCTTAGAAAATAAAATAGCTTTTCTTTCTTTTCTTTCTTATCTGTAAATGCCTTGGCATTTTCTCGAGCACCTTGCGTGCTAAAATCCCTAAGTCTTGACTTTTGGGGATTTCTTAAGGCCTTGGCCTTTTCTTTTCTTATCTTTATCTTCTCTTTTCTTTTCTCATAACTTTCTTAGCCCCTAATCTCACATAGGGTGCTTTATCAAACTTATACAAGCATATAATGAACTAAGATCACATGCAAAAACTTAAAAAAAGGAAATATCTCTTTTAAAAACTTTTAAGGGAAATTCTTGCGGAAAAACCACCTCTTACTGTAGGTGAGCAGTACTTACCTTGGTTTCCTTGAACTTACAACCAAAATTGACGTCTAGGGCTCGGGAGAAGCTTGAAATCTCTATGAACCGTCCGCGCCTACGTGTTCTTCTCGTCGAGACGGACGAAACGCTCCGTCTCCTTGGTTCCCTCTTGGCCGGCGCCCCCTTGGAAGAGGAGAGGAAGTCTCGGCTTGGTGTTGGCGTGTGCACAAGAGAGGGGAAGAGGATTCCCGTGCGTGTGTCGCGCGGCTAGGGTGAGGAAGAGAGAAAACCAAAAATCCAATTTCCTCTCTTAACTTATCTATTTATACTATCTTTATGGAAAAAACGTAACTACTCTATAAATATATTTCTCTCCACCTTTTGTTGTG
Source organism: Boesenbergia rotunda (assembly GCA_024364735.1). NCBI lineage: Eukaryota > Viridiplantae > Streptophyta > Magnoliopsida > Zingiberales > Zingiberaceae > Boesenbergia > Boesenbergia rotunda. The sequence continues at coordinate 201,391 of JAGFNQ010009332.1, read as the reverse complement.
CTTGATACCCTAGCCTAGCCGGTCACGCGCGCGCTTTCTCTTCCGGTGGTCGCGGGTTCGAACCCCCTGCTGCCCTTTAACGTTTTTCCTTTTTTTTAAAAATACTAAACGGACTCGGAAAATTCCATAAAAATATTCTAAAAATTCCTAAAAATATCTAGAATATTTCTAAACCATTTTTAAATAATTCTAAGGACTTTAAGAACTAAAAATGGGAATTTTGGGGCGTTACACTATCCATGCGTAAGCCTCCACGAAGGGATCTCTGAGCCGAGATGAGAAGTTAATTATTGACATCCATCGATTCTATACTCCACGAAGGAGTCTACATAAAATCTAGATTGAAAGCAAATAAAAGCTCGGCTAAACAGGTGTCGTATTTAATTATAAAAAATTAAATACCTGTCTAGCCTCGTCAACCCCGAGGATTCAAATAATTACAATAATGCACAATTCAATCACACACAAATTATTTCAGCCATGATAGTTGGAATCTAGTGCCTGCAACAAAAATTTAGCCTATGCACATCCACATATTATCCGACAAAAATAAAATACATGATAATGAGCAAAAAAGTAATTGAATCCTAAATACACAAAACCGGAAACCTCAGCTCTGATACCAATTGATGGTTGTGGATAGCTCGACGGGTTTTCTAAGTGAACATGGGGTCGCCCATGAGAGACCCCTCTATGTCTATGAATGAAAATTTAATCCGAATGGAGACCTATCTCCCAAACGACCGTCTCGTCGTCGTACTAATTGGTTTGAGTTATAACTTAGCCAAACTTGAAGGTAAGACCTTGTAACTCGCCTAACCAATTGGTCGCAGAAAAGACAACGAGCGAATCGTCGATTTTTGTATTTATCTTTGGGATCCATGACATAATTAATTATCATACAATTAATTAACGAATAATTAATGAACAATGATAACTAATTAAACACCACATAAAATAATAAGAATAAAGGAGCCAAGGAAGATATTATACATCTTCTTTTACCTCGCAGTCTTCTACCATATGACCCTCCCCTCTTGGACGTCGTGTGGGCGATGATCTACCAAGATCCGGAATCACCAAAGCCTCCAATTAATCCTCCTTCTTCTTCCTTATTCCTTTGCACCAACAAACCCTAGGTCCTAGGGTTTGCGTCGGCTACTCCACCTCCTCCCTTGGTCCCACCTGTTGATGCAGTCTGACACTGATTATTGTTTTGGTGTTGACATCAATTTTAGTTTATGTTGATGATTATGATTATGATTGGGTTTAAGTCCTGGTCGTGGACTAGGCATACCTAGTGGGACTAGGTTTGACAAAATCCTAGCTTAGAGAGCTAGGTGTGGAGAAATCCTAACCTGGAGGGTTAGGTGTGGAAAATCCTAGCTTGGAGGGCTAGGTGTGGAAAAGTCCTAACTTGGAGGGTTGGGTGAAAAGTCCTAGCTTGGAGGGCTAGGTGAAAAGTCCTAACTTGGAGGGTTAGGTGAAAAGTCCCAACTTGGAGGGTTAGGTGAAAAATCCTAGCTTGGAGGGCTAGGTGTGGAAAAGTCCTAACTCGAAAGGTTGGGTGAAAAGTCCTAGCTTGGAGGGCTAGGTGAAAAGTCCTAACTTGGAGGGTTAGGTGAAAAGTCCCAACTAGAGGGTTAGGTGAAAAGTCCAAGCTTGGAGGGCTAGGTTGGATGAAATCCTAGCTTGGAGGGCTAGGTTGGAGCCCCTGGATCGGTCTGGTGACCGATCAGGGAGATTGGCACGGTGCTCCTTCATGGATCGGTCTGGTGACCGATCCAGCGATGACTGATCGATCTGGTGACCGATCAGGGAGTATGCGTTTCACTCACTGCACAGCTCCTGATCGATCTGGTGACCGATCAGGGAGCTCACAAGTGGGTTGAGTTCCCCTGCTGATCTGCTCCTGATAGGTCCAGTGACTGATCAGGGAGCATCCAGTAGGTTTTTGGCAAACCTACTGATCGGCTCCTGATCGGTCTGGTGACCGACCAGGGAGAAACTGTGACCAATCAAGCTGGACGATCAACTGTCGCGAGGTTCCTCACCTTGACCGATCAGACTGGAGCCTGATCGGTCTGGGAGCAGCCTAATCGGTCTGGTGACCGATCAGCCAGTGGATTCCGAGCGGGATTGTGGCAAGCTAATTGCAGGATCGGTTTGGTGACCGATCTGGTGACCGGTGAGAGTGACCGATCAAATGAGCTTGCGATCCCATGATTCTCACTGTGGACCGATCAGGCTGGAGCCTGATCGGTCTGGGATAGTTCTGATCGGTCTGGTGACTGATCACTTTAATTCAAATTGCATTGTCAGACGCTCTGATCGCATTTGAACGTATCTGATTCTCTACGCTTAACATCTGCTACTTGATTTTCTGATTGATATGCTATGCTAATGCTCTGATTAAGCTGCAGGTGACAGGGATGGATTCAAACACTCAAGGAAGAGTCAAAGGAGGCCTTTCCTTGGAGCAGGTTTGTCTATTTGCCATCTCAGGTTGCAACGGGCGCTAGCGCTGGCTGGAGCTGCTGACTGGGGCTAGGCTAAGGGAAGCTCAGGGAGTCTAGGAGAGCTTAGCATGCTGGTGGTTGCAGGTGAGCAGCTGGAGGCTGCAGGGAGATGGCTGTGACCTGGCGTTAGTGGAGAAGACTTAATTAAGCGGCATAGCGGTGAAGTGGAAGATAGACTTCTCACTAGAGCTTACTGCGTCTTCTTCATACTGCATTCCTGTGCTTGTGCGATTACTTCCATCATCTCTTGAGCAAGCAATTGTGATCTTTGAAGCAACCATCTGTTACTTGGGCACTTGAAAGAAGGAACAAGGAGCTTGAGTTCATGAGCGAGAAGACACGAAGAAGGGTGTTCTTGCGTGAGATTTGCGCTGGGTGGAGCTCGGGAGAAGCTTGCTTGTGTTCTTGTCTGTTCTAAGTGCTAAGTAAGATCTTTCTTGTGTTTCATTGTGCTTAAAACTATATCTCTGTTGAAACGCTGTGGAGAGGTTACTCCACCGACAAGGAAGTTGCATTTTATCCGGTGTTCACCGGGGCTTGATCTGCCGACGATCAAGGGATCGCCCACCTTAAGGGCACGCCAAGGAGTAGAGGCAAGTTATCCCCGAACCTTGTAAACCCTCCTTGTTAGCGATCTTATTAGTTGTTTTAGTTTGTTTCTGTTTTCTGCATTTATGCACTTCTCTGTTTCCATTGTTTCCGCTGCTGTGCTACTAATCGTGAAGTGCAGAGAAACCCTCAAGCGAAAGAAGTTTGTGTCTGGCTATATTCACCCCCCCCCTCTCTAGCCATCCAAGTTCCAACAAGTGGTATCAGAGCTTGGGGCTCTGTACAAGCGGATTAACAACCGAGAGCTATCATCAATGGCTTTGAGAGAAGGATTTTCCACCACCCGTCCATGTAACGACCCGGCCCGTTTGGCGGCCCATTTAACGGCCCATTACCGGCCCTCACGACCGTCGTACCGTTGACCGTCGACCGTGCCGTTACCAATACTAGGTCTTCCCACTTCCTGGGCAGTGGATTTTTGCCTTCCCAGGATTCGAACCCTAGACCCAGGCTTAAATCTAGTTCTTTATGAATCCTGAATACCAATTGAGCTAAGCTCAATTGGTATTCAGGATTCATAAAGAACTAGATTTAAGCCTGGGTCTAGGGTTCGAATCCTGGGAAGGCTAAAATCCACTGCCCAGGAAGTGGGAAGACCTAGTATTGGTAACGGCACGGTCGATGGTTGATGGTACGACGGTCGTGAGGGCTGGTAAATGGGCCGCCAAACGGGTCGGGTCGTTACAGTCCACCCTTCTTCGATGGAGCAGATTTCCAATATTGGAGATCGAAGATGGAGTACTATCTTAAGATGGATATCAACACTTGGTTCACTGTGAAGGTGGGGTTTACCCCTCCAAAGGATGATGAAGGCAAAGAACTCGAATCATGGCGTTGGTCGGCTGAACAAACCCGAAAGAATGAAGCCGACGCGAAGGCGGTGGTGACCCTACAATGTGGCATGAACAAAGACCAACTCATCAAGGTTGGTCCATTTTCAAGTGCAAAAGACTTGTGGAACAAGCTTATAGAACTCCACGAGGGCACCCGAGATTCAAGAATCGCCAAGAGGGATTTATTCCTCAACCAACTCCAAAACCTCTCCATGAAGGAGAATGAAACCGTAAGTGAACTCCATAGTCGGTTCAAGGAAGTCCTCAACGGTCTTCATTCCATAGATGAAAAGGTCGAAAACCGCGACCTTGTGAGGTACGTGTTAAAAGCATTTCCAAGGAATGCTTTGTGGTCATTCATGGTGGATGCCTACAAAGTCTCCAAGGATTTATCAATTGTTAAACTAGATGATCTATTTTGTGAAATGGAATTACATGAAATGACTAACAAAGGCCCCAAGTAGAAGGGGATTGCCTTAGTTGCAAGGGAACGATCAAACAAGAAGAAGAAGGAGAAGGAAGTCTCTTCATCTTCATCCTCTTCCGAATCCGAGTCCGATTCCGAGGAAGATGGCAGCGGGTCTTCTTCCTCCGAGATGACAAATTTTGTGAGAAGGATGATGAGAAGGGGTCGACACTTCAAGGGTAAAGGTAACCCTAGTGAAGCTAAAGTTAATAAGTCTAATGCTTCTTGTTATGAGTGTGGCAGGAAAGGGCACTTCAAGAGTGAATGCCCAAAGCTAAAGAAGAAGGAGGAGAAGTCCAAGAAGAAGGAGGATAGATCCAAGAAAAAGAAGAAGGCCTTGAAGGCCACTTAGGATGAATCATCCTCAAGTTCATCCAATGAAGAGAAAGAGGAGAAGAGTACACGGCATGTGGCACTCATGGCTCTTGGAGGAGAAGAAAGCAGTGATGAATCCTTCGACTCCTCAAACGCGGCTTCATCATCTTCAGATGATGAAGAGGTAACCACTCCGAACTTGAGAAATGTTATAGAGCAATTGCATGTTTAACCAATATATTGAAGAAGTCAAAAAATAAGGTTAAATCATTGCAATTAGAAATTGAACAATTGAAGTCATCTAGGGATGAGAACATAGACGACTTGCATGTTGAAATGTTAGAGGATGAGATTAAATCTTTGAAAATTGAGATTGAACGTATGAAATCCTCTAGGGTTGAGGATGTAGATGATTTGCATGTTGAATTGTAAGAGGATGAAAATAAATCACTAAAGAGCGAAGTTGAGAGACTCAAGAATATTCTTGAGAAGTTCTCAACAAGTTCAAAGGCCCTAGACATGATTTTGAATGCCTAAAGGACAGTCTACAATAGGGCCGGTATTGGTTACCGACGCAAAGAACCTTTATTTTTGTCCTTAATGTCTAGGACTGGTGTTAGGCCACTTAAGACACCCAAGGTTCAAAAGAAAGTTGTCAAGGCATGGGTGCCTAAGTCTTGTTTAGTAAATGCTTTAGGTCCCAAGGTTTGGGTACCTAAAACTTCTATTTTTCGAATTGTGTAGGTTATGATTGAGGGGGAGCATCTATCAACTTGGTTCGTTGATAGTGGGTGCTCCAAACACATGTCCGGGATAGATCATTATTTACTACTCTTCAAAGAAAAAGTAGAGGTAATGTTTCATTTGGTAACAATGGTAGTCTTAAGGTCATAGGAATAGGAGACATTCAAATATCCGAATGTCTTAGAATTAGGAATGTCCTTCTAGTCAAGGGAATGACATTTAATCTCCTAAGTGTCAGTCAATTGTGTGATGCGGGTTACACAATTGATTTCAAATCAAGTCAATGTCTAGTTAGATAATATGACCATGTTGACACGGTACTAGAAGGAACAAGAATAGATAACATTTACCAAGTTTCTTTTAAAAGTGCTATTAATGCTTTTGCTAAGTGTCTCATGTCAAAAGAAGAGGAGTCCATCCTTTGGCACCGGAGACTAGCACACGTGAACATGAAGAACATCCGGAAGTTAGCCAACAAGGGATTTGTCCGTGGCTTATCAAGCATCAAGTATGTAAAAGACAAACTTTGTGATGCATGTCAAATGGGTAAGTAAACAAAATCTACACATAAAGGTAAAAGCGCTATAAGTACTTTTACCGCTTTAGATTTACTTCATATGGACTTGTTTGATTGTAGCACTATCATATCTTTGAATGGAAGTAAATATTGCTTTGTTATCATTGATGATTTTACTAGATATACATGGACTTATTTTCTTAAATATAAGGATCAAACCTTAGATGTCTTCATTTCTTTTTGTAGAAGAGTTGAAAATGAAAAATCATCAACAATTAAGACAATAAGAAGTGATCATGGAGGTGAATTTCAAAACCAACGATTTTTAGAGTTTTGTCAAGATAGAGGGTATAGACATGAGTTCTCCACACCTAGAACACCACAACAAAATGGTGCTGTAGAGAGAAAGAACCGTGTTTTACAAGAGGCTACACGAAGCATGCTCAATGAGTACTCACTACCGAGTTACCTATGGGCCGAAGCTGTAAACACGGCTTGCTACGTGCAAAATCGAGTCCTCATCCATAGGTTCTTAGGTAAGACTCCCCATGAACTTTGGTTTGGGAAACCACCTACAGTTAAACATCTTAGGGTGTTTGGTTGTAAGGTGTTCATCCTAAACACCAAGGACCATCTTGGAAAGTTCACGGCAAAGGCTGATGAAGGGATACTGGTCGGGTACTCCCTAGTTAGCAAAGCCTACCGAGTCTACAATAAGAAATCTAGATTGGTTGAAGAATCTTCTGATGTTGTCTTTGAAGAAATTTCAAAAGCCAATGGACAACCAGAAGATGAAGTCCAATTCGAACTTGGGAGACTAAGTTTGAATGAAAGTCCAAATGGTGTTGATGGTGATGAATCCGATGACGGTGAGCCTAGACAACCCATAGATCAGCCAGATCCTGAGGCTGAGCCAGGGTCTAGTGAAACCATTCAAGAAGCGCCACCAACACCTAGGCAAACTAAATTAGCCTCTAGGCATCCCCAAGACCAGATTGTTGGAGACATCCATCATGGGGTTAGAACTAGATCATTCTTCCGGAATGAGGCTAATGAAGTTGCTCTAATTTCTGAAATTGAACCTAGGAAAATTGATGAAACATTAAATGATCTCGATTGGATCATTGCAATGCAAGATGAACTAGGTGAATTCGAGAGAAGTCAAGTTTGGGACTTAGTCCCTAGACCTAAGAAGACCACCATTATTGGAACCAAATGGGTCTTCAAAAATAAATTGAACCAAAAGGGAGAAATCATAAGAAACAAGGCACGCTTAGTAGCCAAGGGCTACAGTCAAGTTGAAGGTCTTGATTATGATGAGACTTATGCTCCCGTGGCACGATTATAGTCATCCGATTGATGCTTGCATTTGCAGCACATCGTGATTTCAAGTTATATCAAATGGACGTCAAATCGACCTTTCTAAATGGTTTAATTAGAGAAGAGGTCTATGTTGAACAACCTCCGGGGTTTGAGAGTACCGAATTTTCAAACCACGTATTCAAGCTCAAAAAGGCACTCTATGGCCTTAAACAAGCACCCCGAGCTTGGTATGAGCAGTTGTCAATATTCCTAATTAGAAAAGGTTTTGTTAGAGGCCAAATAGACCCTACACTATTTCTACGGAGAGATTGTGACAATATTTTTGTAGCCCAAGTATATGTCGATGACATAATTTGTGGCTCAAATAACAAGGGCTATTTAAATGAGTTCATTGGACACATGGAAAGTGAATTTGAAATGAGTCTAGTGGGAGAGTTGACTTTCTTCCTTGGACTTGAAATCAAACAAACCCGAGATGGGATCCATGTGCACCAATCAAAGTATACTCAAGAAATGCTTCGTAAATTCAATATGAGTGATTCAAAAGAGGTAACCACTCCCATGACTACAAACACAAGATTAGACAGTGATGAGAGTGGTAAACCTGTTGATTTGACTCAATATCGAAGCATGATAGGTAGTTTGCTATACCTCATTGCCAGTCGACCTGATATACTTTTCGCTGTGGGTATGTGCGCTAGATATCAAGTTTGTGCCAAGGAATCTCACTTAATTGCTGTCAAGAGAATTTTGAGATACCTTAAGGGCACAATAGGAGTTGGTCTATGGTACCCCCGTACCGAATCATTTGATCTAATTGGCTATACCGATTCCGACTACGCTGAATGTAAGTTGGATCGGAAAAGCACTAGTGGGGTTGCCAATTTTTAGGATCATCTTTAGTTAGTTGGTTAAGTCGGAAGCAACATTGTGTTGCTCTCTCCACGACCGAGGCAGAATATATTGCTATGGGAGAGAGCATATCGCAATTGTTGTGGATGATTCATACTCTAGAGGACTATGGATTGAGTTACAAGGGTGTGCAAGTGTTGTGTGACAACATTAGCACAATCAACCTAACCAAGAATCCAGTCCATCATTCTAGGACTAAACATATTGAAGTGCGTCACCACTTCATTAGAGATCATGTTGCTAGAGGAGATGTTGTACTCTCGTATGTAGAGTCCAAATCAAATTTAGCGGACATTTTCACTAAACCACTCCCCGAAAATGAGTTTAGCTTCTTAAGAAGGGAGTTGGGAATGTGTCATGCCTCATAGGATTGAATTGCATTCAAAACCCTTGATGATCATTTCAAATTTGTTGGGAAACAATTGGGTAACTTTGGGGATATCTTACACAAACTATAAGGTTTACCAAAATGTTTTTGTTTGCTAGAAATGGGGTGAGATGTTAGGATCAACTCAATTTCTCAAAATGTCAATGCATCCCTTGAGAAATTAAGTTGACGAGATAAAAATCACTTCGGTAACCAAGTATGGGGAAAACCAATGCATAACATATGTGTACTTGGCTCCATGATCATACTTGGACATTCCAATCAAGGAAACTTGATTGGAAACTTGAATTTGATACAAACTTGGTTGAAATTGTTTGATTGATTGTTGATTCAGTTTGGCTCCACTTAGGTGGAGCAAAGTGATTGTTAAACCCATAAGGACCTTTGATCCTTGTTCAGGGATTAATTTTAGTCAAGGGATCACTTCCAAGATCGATATTCTTCATCAGATCTTATCAGAAATTGAAGAGAAGTCTGAAACTGAAAGTTTCAGATCGTATCAGGGAATATCAGGAACCCTGATCAGTCATTGGATCGATCAGGAGTAGAGCTGATCGGTCCCCGAACCGATCTGGCTCCCTCCTGTGGTGATCGATCCACAGACCGATTAGAGGGGTCACAGAGACTTTGCGAAATTTTGTCTACACATTATGTGCTAGCCTGGATTGGTCCCCGGACCGATCTGGCACCCTGTGGTGATCGGTCCACAGACCAATAGGGGGGCTTCCAGAATACCCTTCAAACCTACTGTTCGCTTCCTGATCGATCAAGCCGATCGATCAGGAGCCTGCCTGATCGGTCACCCGACCGATCAGGACCAGGCCAGTCCGATCAGGCTGGAGCCTAATCGGTCTGGGCGCTCCCAGATCGAACGGTGATCCGTTCAATCGCATTAAAGTCTGGTTGGTGGACCGATCCACCAACCAATTTAATCACGTTTCTCTCCACTTCCCAAGCCCTAGTCGATCAAAACCCCTCAGCGCCGAAACCTCCCTTCCTTCTTCCTTGCGTGTGCGATCTCCCTTCACTTGCTGTGCGTGAGTCTCTCCAGCGATCTCCTCTGCGAGTGAGATCTTCTCCTTCTGCGCGAGAGTTCTTATTCTTGCTGTTGGTGTTGTTAGCAACTGCTAGCTTTTACCTGTGTTGCGATTCTCTCTTGCGCAAGGTTCAGAAAGTATTTTCCTCTCAACCAAATCTCCATGACACCTAAGTAAGTTTGTGTTTCATGTTATCTTACAGATTACTTCATCAGTTATGTATTTGGGTTAATCATAATGTGTCTTCTGTCTTGTGTCGTGACCCTGCCGTGACTTTCCTTGCCATGTTACTGATTAACTCTAATCATCTTTGATCAATGCCTTACCCTTATGTTCACTCGATTACTCTACCCATAAGATCAAATCTTTCTGTCCTTTGATTATTGATCACATCTTACTCCATTGATTAAAACTATGTTCATTTGCTCATTTCCTGTTATGATTAACTTGATCAATATCTTAACCATGTGATCCTTTATTCGTGATGGTATCAATATTCGCATCTGTGTCTTGATTTCACTTCATCTTGATCAAATCTATTGCCTAGATTTATTACAATCCATTAGAAGATCATCCAAGGGAAAAGAACCTGTAGAGGGCAGCTCGAAGGGCAAAGCCCCTTCTTCATCCGTGCCCTCCCGAAGGCCTCAACCATCCTCGAGTTCTAGATTTCCCAATGCATACCTAGATCAAACCTTCCAAACTAGAACCTTTAAACTTCTACCTTGCAGATCGATTGATAGGACTTTCTTATATGAGCACTGCCCCTCTATTAAAGAGGTGGTTGATTTCTATAATCTTGAATTTTTCCTTTCTCTCGAGCGGACCATAAATGTTGATCTTGTGTCTGAATTCTACAACAACTTGCAACCAGGACCACAAGAAGGTTTTGGGTATACAACTCGGGTAGCCAAAACCAACCTTAACTTTACCCATAAAAACTTTTCAGAATTTCTTAGTTGTCGACGATCATCTAATTTTTACTCTATCTATCCTGCGATCCCGGACCCGTTACTGCCTCCATTTGTGGGAGTCACCCCCGACTCGATCTACGAGTATTTCTTTCGACACCCTAGGCCAGCTGGCCTCGATGAGTTAGGGCTTGACTTCCCGACCTTTGCTACTCTTTGCCTTTCCCCTGATGATTATATTCTTTTCAAGATAATCACAAACTGTATTCTGCCGATCACTTCCAAACCTCTCAGTGAGATCCGTTCTTATCATTGTTTGCTACTCTATGCGATGCATCGTCATCTGGAGTATGATCTCACGGCATGCCTTATCTTTTCCATCATAGCATATAGCAAGCCCGGATAGCGCATAATCTACATGCCATATGGACACATTATCACTGATTGGCTCCAGTTAGTCGGTGTGTCCAAGGGCCGGACGATGTCGATGGTTCGCCAAGACTGCCGACTTGGGAAACGTGCGTTTGCCAAGTCTGGTATTGTTGTCAGACCTCAGGGCCAGGGTCTCATGTGGAAGGATGGGCGGGTCTAGGGGAGCTACCATGGGTGGCCTACGCACAGGTACCAGCAGCTCCGGCTGTACATCTTGAGGCGCTCACCGCAGCAGATTATGAGTATGATCCAGATCCCGATCTACGATGGCAGATCGTAGAGCTCGAGCAGTCCATGGACCATCGATTACATCTGTTGGAGCTCAGGCAGACAACATTTCAGACGGAGCTCCGATCCGAGATTTCTGGTCTGCGTCCAAGTCAGGAGGCGTATCAGTCTACGATGCTGACCCAGCAGCAGTCCTGGATCGAGGAGTGGCACGTGTGGGCGGCTGGTCATCCATACCAGTCTGCTCTTCCTAGGGATGCGCCCTCTGGCAGTGCTGCACCAGGGTCCTATATACCTGCTGATACGACCGATGATCCGATGCAGGACGATGACCCCCCCACTGACGATTGATTGTCCTCTGCTTGTACTTTGTGGTATTTGACTATTTGACGGATTTGTCCGTCCTGACTATTTGCCTATTATGGCTTGATGGTGACTGTGATGCATTATATGCGTCTATTTATTTGGTCTTGTTGACTTTTCAGGCTATGTTTTAGCCATTCCTTCTATGACTAGATTTTGCTATGATTATGCTTTGTCATGCTTTATATGATTGCAATGATTATGCTTTGCCATGCCATATATAATTGCTATGATGATGCTTTGCCATGGTTATCGTTGGTTGGTATGATTGGTCAAAATATTGCTATCATTATGTATGCCTTATTGTGCATGATTATGCTATGCTCCATGTTCATATGATACATATGCTTGTTTTGTCATGCCTTATCTTTATCATATATTTTCATATACCCTCAAACTTTTCACATCTTATGTTGTTTTGGGATACCTCTAGGGTTGAGGGGGAGTATGGTTAAACTTAACAGCCCCTCTAGACCCTTTTCGATGTTCGACAAAGGGGGAGAGTGTGGTTGATTTTGGGATGATTATATCGCAGGGGGAGGATCCTGATTCCCCTATGATTCTGAAATTTGAGGATAATGATTTCGAATCCCTAAACTTAAAATCGGATTGTCAAACAACAAAAAGGGAGAGATTGTTGATGCAGTCTGACCCTGATTATTGTTTTGGTGTTGACATCGATTTTAGTTTAGGTTGATGATTATGATTATGATTGGGTTTAAGTCCTGGTCGTGGACTAGACATACCTAGTGGGACTAGGTTTGACAAAATCCTAGCTTGGAGGGCTAGGTGTGGAGAAATCCTAACCTGGAGGGTTAGGTGTGGAAAATCCTAGCTTGGAGGGCTAGGTGTGGAAAAGTCCTAACTTGGAGGGTTGGATGAAAAGTCATAGCTTGGAGGGCTAGGTGAAAAGTCCTAACTTGGAGGGTTAGGTGAAAAGTCCCAACTTGGAGGGTTAGGTGAAAAATCCTAGCTTGGAGGGCTAGGTGTGGAAAAGTCCTAACTCGGAAGGTTGGGTGAAAAGTCCTAGCTTGGAGGGCTAGGTGAAAAGTCCTAACTTGGAGGGTTGGGTGAAAAGTCCCAACTATAGGGTTAGGTGAAAAGTCCTAGCTTGGAGGGCTAGGTTAGATGAAATCCTAGCTTGGAGGGCTAGGTTGGAGCCCCTGGATCGGTCTGGTGACCGATCAGGGAGATTGGCACGGTGCTCCTTTGTGGATCGGTCTGGTGACCGATCCAGCGATGACTGATCGATCTGGTGACCGATCAGGGAGTATGTGTTTCACTCACTTCACAGCTCCTGATCGATCTGGTGACCGATCAGGGAGCTCACAAGTGGGTTGAGTTCCCCTGCTGATCTGCTCCTGATCGGTCCGGTGACCGATCAGGGAGCATCCAGTAGGTTTTTGGCAAACCTACTGATCGTCTCCTGAACGGTCTGGTGACCGACCAGGGAGAAACTGTGACCAATCAAGCTGAACGATCAACTGTCGCGAGGTTCCTCACCTTGACCGATCAGACTGGAGCCTGATCGGTCTGGGAGCATCCTGATCGGTCTGGTGACCGATCAGCCAGTGGATTCCGAGCGGGATTGTGGCAAGCTGATTGCAGGATCAGATTGGTGACCGATCTGGTGATCGGTCAGGGTGACCGATCATACGAGCTTGTGATCCCATGTTTCTCACTGTGGACTGATCAGGCTGGAGCCTGATCGGTCTGGGATAGTTCTGATCGGTCCGGTGACCGATCACTTTAATTCAAATTGCATTGTCAGACGCTCTGATCGTGTCTGAACGTATCTGATTCTCTGCGCTTAACATATGATACTTGATTTTCTAATTGATATGCTGTGCTAATGCTTTGATTAAGCTGCAGGTGACAGGGATGGATTCAAACACTTAAGGAAGAGTCAAAGGAGGCCTTTCCTTGGAGTAGGTTTGTCCATTTGCCATCTCAAGTTGCAACGGGCATTAGCGCTGGCTGGAGCTGCTGACTGGGGCTAGGCTGAGGGAAGCTCAGGAAGTCCAGGAGAGCTCAGCAAGCTGGTGGTTGCAGGTGAGCAGCTGGAGGCTGCAGGGAGATGGCTGTGACCTGGCGTTAGTGGAGAAGACTTAATTAAGCGGCGTAGCGGTGAAGTGGAAGATAGACTTCTCGCTAAAGCTTACTTTGTCTTCTTTATACTGCATTCCTGTGCTTGTGCGATTACTTCCATCATCTCTTGAGCAAGCAATTGTGATCTTTGAAGCAACCATCTATTACTTGGGCACTTGAAAGAAGGAACAAGGAGCTTGAGTTCATCAGCGAGAAGACACGAAGAAGGGTGTTCTTGTGTGAGATCTGCGTTGGGTGGAGCTCGGGAGAAGCTTGCTTGTGATCTTGTCTGTTCTAAGTGCTAATTAAGATCTTTCTTGTGTTTCATTGTACTTAAAACTATATCTCTGTTGAAACGCTGTGGAGAGGTTACTCCACCGAGAAGGAGGTTGCATTTTATCCGGTGTTCACCGAGGCTTGATCTGCCGACGATCAAGGGATTACCCACCTTAAGGGCACGCTAAGGAGTAGGGGCAAGTTATCCCCGAACCTTGTAAACCCTCCTTGTTAGCGATCTTGTTAGTTGTTTTAGTTTGTTTCTATTTTCTGCATTTCTGCACTTCTCTGTTTCCATTGTTTCCGCTGCTGTGCTACTAACCGTGAAGTGCAGAGAAACCCTTAAGCGAAAGAAGTTTGTGTCTGGCTATATTCACCCCCCCTCTCTAGCCATCCAAGTTCCAACACCACCGGCCACCACCAATCTCCAAGGAGCGCCAGCCATAAGAGAGCTGAGGTATAGGTGAAGAAGAAGATGAAGAAGTGGAAGAAGAAGAGAGAAAAAGGTCTCCTCTTCTTCCCACACAAACCCGCAGCCACTTCTCCTCTTCTTCAAACACACCAACGCCAACAAGGGAGAAGCCTTGTTTTCCAACTGCCAACCACCTCTCCTCCTTGCTCACAGCTTGTGCACGCCAAGGAAGAAGATGTTGAGAAGAAAGAAGAAGAAGGAGAAGAAACTGATTTCTTCTCCTCTTCACAGCCAGCGCCGCAACTCAGCCAAAAGCCATCGCTGGCAGCCCTTCTCCCTCCCTTCTACTCCTCGCCGAGCACCAAGATGCTCCTCCAAGACCTGCTGTTCCTTCACGCCAAAGTGGAAAGAGATGAAGATGAATGAAGGAGAAATCACCTTCCTTTTTCCTCCTCTTCACCCGGCGCCAATCAACCCTAGGAGAGAGAGAGTAGGGGGAGAAGGTTAGGGTTTTGGGTTGTGGTTTTGGATGATTAATTCTGGATTAATTAGCTTTGGTTTCATGATATCATGGGGTATTTATGTTGAGGCAATCAACCCAAGAATGATTGGGAAGATCATGGTTTTGATGTGTGTGTCAATAAGTTTAAGGTTAGGGTATTATGTTGTATTTGATATATGTGTCATTGAGTTTGCAGGACATGGAGAGTCACACATGGAGAACATATCCGAGGGAGGAGAGTCGAGGGAGGAGGACTCCAAGGGCAAGCCGGGAAGTAGACTTCAAGAGCACACGTGAAGGGTGGCATGGAGGCAAGCCAAGGGAAGGCTTGTGTGCACATCCGAGGGACGAGAGCCAGAGGAAGATGATGTTGGTGCAGGCAGCACCTAAGTCGAACCTGGATTTTGATAACTGGCAAAGGGTTCAGAAGTTAAGATGTTATTTGTATCTAATACGTTTTCTAAGTGTACAGAAAAGAAGTCCTAGGTACACTAGGCACGAAGTCCTGGTCGAGGACTGGTCATGAAGTCCTGGCAAGGAGCTGGGCACTGAAGACCTGCTCAGAAGGTGGGCACGAAGTCCTGGTCGAGGACTGGGCACGAAGCCCTGGCAAGGAGCTGGGCACCGAAGACCTGCTCGGAAGGTGGGCACGAAGACCTGGTCAGGTGCACCGGGCAAAAGTCCAACCGGAGGAGCTGGTTGGCAAAAGGTAAACTCTCCTGAGAGGAGTAGGTGAGGACGCGCTCCCCGTCGAGGGAACAGTAGGCGTCGGTTCGACCTAGGGTTCCATTTAGGAGACCCAAAGTCAGAACCAAGACAACTACGGCTGTAAAAACTAATGTATATTCTTGCCTTGTTTGTGTTAGTACTAACCTTGAATGCAGGGACCGAAGGAGTATGTTTCTGCAGCTCAGAACGCCCTAAAGGAAAGGGGCAGTAACCTGGGCTAGGCCCCCGGGAGGTCCCGGGCGCCCAAGGTCAAAGCCAAACGAACAGCTAAGCAAGAATCGCTTCGGAAGCTTACTGGGACAGGCGCCCTCAAGGTCCCGGGCGCCCTGGATGTCTCAGGCGCCCTGGGTCCAAGCCAACCAGTGATCGAAGCGAAATCAGCCGCGAAGCCAAGCAGACCAAGTCAACCGGGGCACCCCCAGTGTCCCGGGCGCCCCCGTCAGCTCCATGGCCGATTCTGGAGGGATAAGCGCTGACCGAGTTGCGGACGAGATTTCTCGGATCCGAAGGCACGTGTCAGGCGCCCCCAGCGTCCAGGGCGCCCCCAGGAGTAGTATAAAAGGGGCTCGACCCCTAAGGCTTCAACAATAGTTTTTCCAACGCCTCTACTCTCTTCGTTCAAGCGCTTTGCTCCGGCAAACTCCGTTCTCGACATTCTAGCGCTGACGACGACCCTCCGCTCCAAAGTACGATCTACACCGGGCACCGGTAACAAAGAGTACATTTGTTTAGTTACTACACTCATATTGTAATAATTTCTGTAACATTTTTGCGCTAATATAGAATTGCCCGTAGTAAACGGTCAAGGACCGTGGGCCTTGGAGTAGGAGCCGAGCGCGACTCCGAACCAAGTAAAACCACTTGAGTTCTGTGTGTATTTTATTTAAATTCCGCTGCGTACTTTCTCTTTTCAATCCGAAACATTTTTCACGATATTCACCCCCCCTCTATCGTGTTTACTCGATCCAACAGATGACTTCAAGGGGCGAGCCAAGGGAGTGAACTGAAGGCAATCGACTGGCCAGCGGGTAGTCGACTACCAAAACTCATAGAAGGTTTTCAGACTTCTACCAGTCGACTAGCCCAGGGGCAGTCGACTGGTGACCCCCCAAAAACTAGTCGTTGGCTGACATTTATTTCTAGGCCAGTCGACTGCCCTAGGGGCAGTCGACTGGTGTGGCGCTGGATAGCATGCGAAGCTGTCCTGTTCTCTTATAAAAAGAGGACTTTTCTGCACGTGAACGGTATGATTTTGTACTGTAACGAAGTGTTGTTCATGCATAGAGTCTTCAGACCTTCCTCTCTCTCTATTCATTGCATTCTATAAAGAGGAAGACAACGCCTTTGTAAAGGTTTCTCCACCTAAAGGAGACTTTTCATAGTGGAGGTAGAGTACTCGCGTGGATCTTTGGATTAGTCACCTATTCGGGTGGATACCAAGTAAAAATACTCTGAGTTAGCATTGTTGTTTTGTCTTTCTCATATTTTGTTTGTATTGTGCTAACAATTTTGTAGAGAAATTCAACAAAGTGCTATTCACCCCCCTCTAGCAACGCTCTTCGATTTATCAATTGGTATCAAAGCCGGTTCGCTTCGGAAGAACTCACTGTCGACCGGAGTAAAGTAAATGGTGTTTCAAGAGGGATACAACACTGCACGACCACCATTCTTCGACAGGAACGACTTCACGTACTGGAAAGGTAGAATGCAATACTATCTAATGAATGACATTGAAAACTGGATTAGTGTTGTAGATGGATTCGATGCACCCGTCGACGAAAGAGGAGAGCCACTGCCAATGAGATCGTGGTCGAAGGATGTCATGAAGAGGGCGCAATCAAATGCCAAGGCCACCACCACACTTTAGTGTGGGCTCTCGAAGGAGCAACTCAACAAAGTGGGGTCATTCAAGAGCGCCAAAGAGTTGTGGGAGAAACTCGTTGAACTGAATGAAGGGTCCAACGAGTCCAGAAGGGCAAAGAAGGACTTGCTTGTTGCTCAACTCCAGTCCCTATCCATGAAGACCAACGAAACTGTTAGCCAGCTGCATGGAAGGGTGAAGGAGATCATCAACGAACTCCATGTGATTGGAGAGAAGATTGAAAACCGGGATCTGGTAAGGTACGTTTTGCAATCTTTCCGAAGAATAATTTTGTGGGCATCAATGGTTGATGCCTACAAAGTATCAAGGGATTTATCTATAGTTAAATTAGATGATTTATTTTGCGAATTTGAATTGCACGAACAAGCTAATGTGTCAGCCAAAGAGAAACGTATAGCCTTTATTGCAGAAAAGGAGAAGAAGAAGAAGAAGAAGGTGGTCTACTCCTCTTCATCCGACTCAGAGGAGTCCAGTGCCTCTATGGATAGCGACCAAGAGGCCTTCATGGTAAGAAAAATTTGTAGGGCTTTTAAAAGTTTTTCTAACAAGTCTTATGCTAGGAAAGAGTCTAAGAGCAAGGGCAAGGCAAAGGACATCATTTGCTACAACTGCCACCAAGAGGTACACATGAAGAATGAGTGCCCTCAACTAAAGAGAAGAGATGAAAAGAAGAAGGAGAAGAAGAAAGGTGACAAGAAGAGGTCAAAGGGAAAGGAGAAGAGTGCTACCAACCTCAAGGCGACTTGGGATGATCCATCATCCTCGGAGGAGGAAGAGGAGCACGTGTCTCACTTTGCGCTTATGGCAATGGACCATTTAGAGTCATCTGATGATGAGAGAAGCTCGAGCAGTGAAGATGAAAGCGCTTCATCATCATCATCCGAGTCAGAAGCTTCGGTAAGTGAGGTATACAGCTTACCCTCCTCTACCTTAGTTAAAATTATTTCTAGTACCAATATGGACTTAGCTAAAGCTAGAAGTAAAATTAAGGACTTGAAAGATGAAATTGTCATGCTTAGAGTAGAGTCTACAAAGCTTAAAGAAGATTTGCCTGCTTGCTCTCTTATATCACATGATTCATGCTTTTGAAATTGAAAATAGGGAACTAAAGAACAAGGTAGAGGACCTCACAAAGGCACTTAGAAAATTTCAAGTGGGCTCTAGCAACTTAGATATGATAATTAACAGTCAGAGTCATTTATAATAAGGCCGGATTAGGATATAGGCCAAAGACCAAGGAAGTGGCCTTTGTCTCACTCATGGGTAGGATTGGTGCATCTAGGAGACAAAGGACTAAGGGAAACATCAAGAAGGCGTGGGTACCTAAGAAATTTTTAAATGATGCTTGTGGATCAAAAATCTGGGTACCAAAAGAGTGTGATTTCCATGTTGTATAGGTGAAGGTGAAGGAGGCCTCAACCATGTGGATAGTAGATAGTGGGTGCTCAAGACATATGACTGGAGATGTGAGCAAGTTCACTACTATTAGCTACCTAAGAGAAGGGACGGTCTCCTTTGGAAATAGTGGGAAACTGAAAATAATTGGTAGGGGCACCATTGAGGTATCTCCTACAATCTCTATCCATAAGGTACTTTTAATTAAAGACATGAAATTTAATTTACTTAGTGTAAGTCAGTTATGTGATGCGGGCTATAGGGTTGAATTCCATGCTAGGAAGTGCCAAATTAAACAAAATGAGTCCAATAATGTCATATTAGAAGGGTATAGGGAGGTCAACCTTTATTATCTTGATCTTACTTATGCTACTAACAATTTGCCTAAGTGTTTCATGTCTAAAGAAGAAAAAGGGTGGTTGTGGCATCGAAGACTTGGGCACGTGAACATGAGAAGCATTGCAAGAGTGGCCAAGGAGGAGTTAGTGAAGGGGCTAGCTATGATCAAGTATGAGAAGACCAAACTGTGTGATGCATGCCAAGAGGGTAAGCAATCAAAATCATCACACAAAGGTAAAACCCTAACCACTACTACTTTACCTTTAGAGCTTTTACATATTGACTTGTTTGATTGACATAGCACTCCCTCACTAGTAGGGAGTAAATATTGTTTAGTTATAGTAGATGACTTCTCTAGGTTTACATGGGTATTCTTTTTGAAACATAAGGACGATACCTTAGAAATGTTTATAGGGTTCATTAAAAGGGTAGAAAATGAAAAACACTTCAAAATTAACCGAATTAGGAGTGACCACGGTGGGGAGTTCCAAAATTCAAGTTTCTCGCAATTTGTGTAGAAAATGGGTATAAGCATGAATTTTTATGGCCAAGGACTCCTCAACAAAATGGGGTAGTTGAGAGGAGAAACAGAGCCCTACAAGAAGCTGCTAGGACTATGCTTAATGCATATTCCCTTCCTAGCTACTTTTGGGCCGAAGCGGTTAATACCGCTTGTTACATTCAAAACCGAATTTTGGTACATAGGTTCCTAGGCAAAACACCCTTTGAGTTGTGGAATGGGAGAATTCCACAAGTCCACTACTTTAGGGTCTTTGGATGTAAGGTTTATATTTTAAATACCAAAGATGACCTAAGGAAGTTTGAGTCAAAAGCCGATGAAGGAATTCTAGTTGGTTATTCATCCACTAGTAGGGGTTATAGAGTTTACAACAAAAGGACAAAGGTGATTGAGGAGTCCTCTAATGTTGACTTTGATGAATCGACAAATACTTACCCTAGGAAAGCCTCAATTGATAAGGATATAGAGGAATGTCAACCTCTTGCCCAAAAAATTCAAGACCTACATTTGGAGGGCAATGATCAAGGGGGAGTAAGAAGTACCCTAGAGGATGAGGAACAAGTAGTCAATGAACTCACAACCTCTAGGCCCTTGAGACATCATCAAAATCACCCTATTAACCAAATAGTGGGTGATGTCACTCAAGGAGTAAGGACTAGGTCCTATTTTAGAGACTAAAGTAGTCAAATTGTCTTAATCTCTCAATTAGAACCTAAGTCTATTGATGAAGCATTGGGAGATATAGATTGGGTCTTAGCCATGCAAGAAGAGCTAAATCAATTTGAGAGAAGTGAGGTTTGGGATTTGGTTCCTAGGCCCAATGATTGCACCATTGTAACCACAAGATGGGTCTTTAGGAACAAACTAGATGATCAAGGCAAAATCACTAGGAACAAGGCTAGATTGGTAGCTATGGGGTTTAACCAAGTTGAGGGATTGGATTATGATGAGACTTATGGCCCCGTAGCTAGATTAGAGTCCATTAGAATTCTACTAGCCTATGCCGCTCACATGGGTTTCACACTTCACCAAATGGATGTGAAGTCGGCATTCCTTAATGGGATCATTAAGGAAGAGGTTTATGTAGAACAACCCCCCGGGTTTGAGAACCCTAACTATCCAAGACACATTTACAAATTGAGAAAAACCTTATATGGATTGAAACAAGCTCCCTGGGCTTGGTATGAAAGGCTTTCTTCATTTCTAGTGTCTAAGGGGTTTAGGAGAGGAACAATTGACCCTACTTTGTTCCTAAAATTTAAGGATAAGGACATATTTGTTGCCCAAGTATATGTAGATGATATCATTTTTGGGTCAACAAATAATGACTTCCTACATGAATTCATCAAATGTGTAGAAGATGAATTTGAGATGAGTCTTGTAGGAGAGTTAGCCTTCTTTTTAGGACTTTAAGTTAAGCAAACTAATGAAGGAACACATGTATTTCAAACTAAGTATGCTAAGGAAATGCTAAAGAAATTTGGTCTATAAAATGCTAAGGTAGCATCTACACCCATAGGAACCAATGTGAAAATTGATAGTGACCTTGAAGGGAAAATGGTCGACTCAAAGCAATATAGGAGCATGATTGGTAGCCTATTGTATCTAACCGCTAGTAGACCAGCTATACTATTTGCGGTAGGTATGTATGCAAGGTACCAATCTTGTGCCAAAGAGTCTCATTTGGTTGTAGTTAAGAGGATCCTAAGGTATGTTAAAGGTACACTCAATGTCGGGCTTTAGTATCCTAGAACCCCTAATGTTGATCTTATTGGATACACCGACTCGGACTATGCGGGATGCAAGCTAGATAGGAAGAGTACTAGTGGAGGGTGTCAATTCCTTGGGTCTTTCTTAGTTAGTTGGAGTAGTAGGAAATAACCATGCGTTGCCCTATCAACAACGGAGGTAGAATATGTGGCAATGGGTGGTTGTGTTTCCCAACTACTTTGGATCATGCACACTTTAGAAGATTATGAGTTACATTATTCCAAGGTCAAAGTCTTGTGTGATAATGTAAGTACAATCAATTTGACCAAAAATCTGGTTCACCACTCTAGAATAAAACACATTGAAGTGAAGCATCACTTCATTAGAGACCATGTGGCAAGGGGAGACATAGAATTACACTATGTTGAGTCCAAGTCAAACCTTGCCGACATTTTTACCAAGCCTCTTCCCGAATCGGAATTTACATCCCTAAGAAGAGACCTTGGAATGTGTTTGTAGAAGTATAGGATGAACCTTGGAGCAATAGATTGAGAAAAGTGTGCTTGATCCATTAGGATGATACAAAATGACTCACTTGTGCTTGTGGCATAGTGTTGGGTCATTAGAGGTATCACATTATCAAAAATAGACCAATTATGGGGAAGGCAAATGTTTAATTAATGGATACTTTGCCCAAAGATTATAGTTGGACATTTTGAACTTTTGAAAACCATTTTATGTTTTATATGCTTTGCCATACTTTTAAAAGATATATGATTGCAAAATTAAGTTGTGATTTTGATACAAAAAGTAGTGGTTTTCAAGGATTTTGAGATTTTATCAAAAGTCAAGCATGTTTAAAATTTTATATGGACTGATATTTTTCCTTGATAGAGTATATTATTTCAAACATGCCTGCAAATTTTTATAATTTTTGGAATTTTCTTGAATTTTTTGGGCGTTTCTAAAATTCGGCTCAGAAGCTGAAAATGAACACTGGTAGAGTATCAGTCGACTGCCCCTTGGGGCAGTCGACTGGCACGCCTGATATCAGATTCTGAGATTTTTTTCAGAAATCCAAGTTTCTCTCTTTTGATGCCATGGGTTTGGGTTGCTTGAGGCAATTGTTTTGATGGTGTCAAAGGGGGAGAATGAATGGTTTAAGTTAGATTTTTGACTTAAAATGGGTAGTTTAAGTTAGTTGTTTAACTTAAATCTTGGATGATTAAAAATGGATGAAGACATGGGTTAAGGGGGAGGCTACCTCTTAGGTTTTGATATGTCTTACATTTTTAATTAATGTTGCTTAGTGTTAAGTTGGGCTTGAAACTTAACTTGGATTATAAGTAGAATTGAAAATGGGAGAAGACATGGATTAAGGGGGAGGATACCTCTTAGGTTTTTGATATGTCTTATGTTTTTCAATTGCTACTGTTATTTACTTTGTTGACTGGTATTTTTATCCCTAAACTTAAACATATTGCCACACATCAAAAAGGGGAAGATCATGGTTTTGATGTGTATGTCAATAAGTTTAAGGTTAGGGTATTATGTTGTATTTGATATATGTGTCATTGAGTTTGCAGGACATGGAGAATCACACATGGAGAACATATCCGAGGGAGGAGAGCCGAGGGAGGAGGACTCCAAGGGCAAGCCGGGAAGTGGACTTCAAGGGCACACGTGAAGGGTGGCATGGAGGCAAGCCAAGGGAAGGCTTGTGTGCGCATCCGAGGGACGAGAGCCAGAGGAAGATGACTTCAAGGGGCGAGCCAAGGGAGTGCACCTGAAAGCATACGTGAAGGAGAGTGTTTGAGTAGTTGTAAGTGAGTGGGCAGTCGACTGGCCAGAGGGTAGTCGACTGCCAAAACTCACAGAAGGTTTTCAGCCTTCTACTAGTCGATTGGCCCAGGGGCAGTCGACTGGTGACCCCCCAAAAACTAGCCGTTGGCTGACATTTATTGCTAGGCCAGTCACTGCCCCAGGGGCAGTCGACTGGTGTGGGGTTGGACAGCTTGCGAAGCTGTCCTATTCTCTTATAAAAAGAGGACTTTTCCGCACGTGAACGGTACAGTTTTATACTGTAACGAAGTGTTGTTTGTGCATAGAGTTTTCAAACCTTCCTCTCTCTCTATTCATTGCATTCTGTAAAGAGGAAGACAACGCCTTTGTAAAGGTTTCTCCACCTAAAGGAGACTTTTCATAGTGGAGGTGGAGTACTCGTGTAGATCCTTGGATTAGTCACCCATTCGGGTGGATACCAAGTAAAAATACTCTGAGTTAGCATTGTTGTTTTATCTTTCGCATATTTTGTTTGTATTGTGCTAACAATTTTGTAGAGAAATTCGACAAAGTGCTATTCACCCCCCCTCTAGCAACACTCTTCGATCTATCAATTTATATGGCTACAATAGGGACCATGAGAAGGAGTTGGATCTTGGTCGGCTAATGGATCCAAACCCGATCCATTAATGAAGAACAATTCCACTTAAGGCCCCTCATTGAATCACCTCACCAACCCCCATATTTTCATATGACTCCACCTATTATGAGTACATCCATCTCCCCATATTTAAGATATCGAATGCCCATTGATTAATTTAAATTACTGACAATTTTAATTAATCAACCTTAAACTCCTCGACTAGTACCACCCAACCTTTTCATCATGTTGGATCATAGTCCACTTGCAAGTTTTAACATGATGAACCTTATGAGCTCATCAAGGGGGCATCATCATCCCGACTCACTAGGACACGGATTTCGTCTATAATCAATGACACACCATGTAATTAATATTATTTCCTAACTTACTAGGCCTATTGATTTAGTAGAATAAATCTCGCCCATTGGCAAATCAAAGAAACAACTAATAAGTACTGTTAGATCGTTATTGTCTTGCTAGAGGGGGGTGAATAGCAATTTTTGATTTCTTCTACCTACACGTTATCAAGCGCAAGCGAATAAACAAATACAAACAAAACAATGCTAACACGTTACCGTTTACATGGTTTGGAGATGATGCTCCTACTCCACGATTGTCCGTAAGGTGGACGATCTCTTGATCCTTCGGCAGATCACTCCCCGGATGCCCTCCGGCTAGCTCGTATAGCTCCTTGTGGGTGGAGAAACCTCGCCACAAACTCGGACACACTTCTGAGAACCAAATACTACTAACAAGCTCTACCCAAGCTTGTTTTGTCAAGAGTTCCCAACCCAAACCGTGTTCACTTAAATAGAACTCTAAGCTGAAACCCTCACCACCAGTCGACTGCTCCCAGGGCAGTCGACTGGTCCCAGCCAAACAGCAAGCCAACGGCTAGCTGTAACGGCTAGTTTTTGACTTTACCAATCGACTGCTCCCAGAACAGTCGACTGGTCCAGGGTTAACTCCCTTCTGTGAGTTTCTATGACCTTTATCAGTCGACTGCCCTAAGGGTAGTCGACTGGTCCACCCTCATGTTAGTATTGTGAGAGAAGTGTCCTAAGGCAATCGCCTTATGATTGTAATCATTTATTTTAATAAATGAATATTCACTATTTGAGTATACATGTTTGTGTATTTGATTGAGATCTTAAACTCATTTACTAAATGTCCGCAATACAATTCACAGCATGAGAGAATTTGTGATGAATTCACAACTAGTGATTATCTCTACATGTGCAATTGTGAAGTATTGAAATTGTCCCTAGTCGATGAATTGATAAATACGGACACTATCAATTCTGTTAAGACTAGCATGGGTTATTCTCTAATCAGCTGATTCTCACTGGCTGGAGACATTAGGATGTCAGGAGATAAACATGAATGCTAGTTAAGGGAACTAGTTCATTGGAGTGACTGGCTGTAAAACTTCATATGGTAATCTACATATAGATATGTCAATGAAGTTCTTACTGCAGCTTAAGTGCGATGTTCCTTTGACTTGCGGTGTTCAAGTCATCTTGGTCATGGAGACTTATACTTTGACATCTTAAGCAAGCATCTCTAAGAAGGTGTGGACCCAGGATGGTTGGGTATAAGCCGAAGTGCCCGAAGATGTTTGAACAGCCTACAAAGGTTTCACCACTCCTTGCGAGGAGATGTATACCCAAGGCCTATCGTCGGATTGTTACTCGAAGCCTCTGGCTAGAGCATCACATGTTCAGAGTATGAATTTCTCAGAAACATGAGAGTAACTAGAATCCGTAGGACGAGAAAAACATTGCTTGGGCTAGGTGTGATGTAGTCAGCCTAGTGGGGACTGACACACATAGACCGTGTCCTGAACCAAGTGGGTATAAGATGGTGAAGGGAATGGGGCACGATTCATTATAGCTGTTGAAGGGTTTCAGAATAATTTCTGAGGTCAACCGTTGATCATTCGATTAATTGAGGATCATGATGTACTACTAGGTGCCACTCATGATCGTTCTATAATTGGTTAATTATAGACGGCCAACATAAATCGAAAGCCTATTTAGTCACACGCACTACGAGTAATCCGAGGGATTTAAAACGAGTTAAAAATTAGATTTTCCGATCAAGAGAGATAAGTCGAATCTGAATTTTTCAAAGACGCATCGGAAGCTTAAAATGACTAAGTCTTTTGAAGACTTATTGGACGAATTAAATGAGTTTAATTCATATGGTCTTGGCTTGGGTTTGGCCGGCCAAAGAGGGTCCCCACCCTCTTTGTTTGGCCGGCCACATCAAAAGGGGAGAACTAAATTGTTTGGTTCAATTTATAAAATAAACCAAGTGTGGTTTGTTTTATAAAATTATGGATAAAGAAATTTATATAAAGAAATTTATATAAAGAAATTTATTTTCATGGAAATTAAAATGAACCATGGATTGGTTTATTTTATTTTATAAAATCAATAATGGATTGATTTACCATGATAAAGAAATTTATATAAAGAAATTTCTTTCCATAAGAAAAGGGAGACATGGTTGTTTTTATCATAAATTAAATTATGATAAAAACTTGGCATGATGGAATAATTCATAAAAAAAAATTTATATGATAAATTTCTTATGAAAATTTATTCCATAAAAAGGAGACTTGGCGATTGAGAGGCTATTATATAAAGGAACCAAGGCAAGGCTTGGAGATCAATCTAAGAGATCTAGAAATAAGCCCTCTCTCTCTCTCCTTCTCTCCCTCTCCCTCCTCTAGTGCCGCGGGCCCTAAAAGGAGGACCCTTTTATTGCCATGAGCTTCATCCACCAAGCAGCTGCCGAAGAAGAAGAAGAAGCGGGCATGACTCCTTCCTTCCTCCCGGAATCTTGATTCCGTTCTTCGTTTGGTGGTTAGTCTTCCCATCTCTCTCTTGGTATTCTTGTCGTGCCTTTGGAGAATCTAGTAGTTCTTGTCAGCACGAAACTCGTGGCTTTGCGAAGTCATCCCGAAGAAAACTCGACGTGGACGCGAATAGAGGCGGAGCTTCCAAGGGACGCTTACGGTTGGATTTCGTCCCTTCCTTCGAGTTACGCGAGGTACTAAGTAAATTAGTTTACTTTTATAAAATTTTAAATGTATGATCATGTCTACACAATATAAGGTTGCATGCTTAGATGTGTGGTTAAATAATTTATGAAATTATTTATGCTAAACCTTCCGCTGCACGTAATTATTTTTAAAATTACGAACCCGCATCCATGTCAACATGCACCCGGTCCCAACACCTCACACCTAAGGTTTCCCTTCCCGTGTACACTTCTCTAAGCACTCGAACCCTAGGATTCCCCGAGTACAATCACTCAGCACTCGTACCCTCACGACTCAACTGACTCCTTACCAGCAGCCTCAACTATTGCCTTCGCTCCCTCTTCATCTTTGGCTCCCGTCCCTCGAATGCACACAAGCCTCCAGCTTGCCTCTATGCCATCCTTCATGCATGCCTCGAAGTCCGTGCCCCTCAGCTCATCGTCCCTGCTATCCATAGTCCCTCAGGTGCGCACACAAGCCCGCAGCTTGTCTCTATGCCACCCTTCACCGTATCGAAGCCGTCCAACTAAGACAATATGTGTAATCTGCACACCCTGCACACTCCAATACACATATTAAAATATAAGGGTAAACCTAACTTAAACTCTTTGCCCAAACATCAAAATACATGGTCACTCCGAACCATAGATTGCCTCAACAATCTCCCCCTTTTTGATGTTTGGCAATTCGTTTAAGTTAGGGAAAACAAATAGCAATAACAATGCTAAACAATCATTTGGACTTATGTTGCCAAGACTCCACCTTAGACTTACACCGCCAATGCATATGCAATGCAAACAATCATGGATCCTATCCTAAGGCATCCCACACCTAACCCTCCCAAAAGTTAGGACTTTTACCATGACGGGCTTTTTAAAACCTATCCCAAGGCTCCCCCTACATTGATATTACAAATGATTTTTAAGAATCCCTCCAAGGTCCCCCCCCTTACGCCAAGAATAGAGCAACAATGCTCTCCCTTTACCTAAGCTCCCCCTAGCCTAGGATTTCTTGTAAAGGCGTGTTTGATTTTCCAAATTAAACCCAACACTTCTCCCACTTTACCATACATCAAAAAGACCCCAACAATATCTCAATCATTGAATCTTTTAGCCCCTAATGATCATAAACACAATGTACTAGCCCCCCATACACTTGTTTCGCACCATTTGGACACTTTTCAGTTGTTGAACACCCAATTCAGCATGTATCAGTCGACTGCCCCCACTCTGAAAAACCCAATTTCAGCTTTCTGAATCCAAATTCAGAAATGCGCCAGAAATTTCACAAATCTCCAAAAATTCCTAAATTTTATGGAGAGGTTTGTGGTACCTATACCTACTTGGAAAAAATACATTCAAAAATATATCTATCACCATTCCCAAGTTTGACACAAAACCCAAAACTACCTAATTAGTTCAATGAAACCTTGACCTAAAGTCCTAGTTTTGGTTTCCTCATGATGTCTTTGCCCATGCCAACCCACAATACATCCCTAGCACTGATTTATATGGCATTTACACATCAAAAATCAACTTTCATGCTATATGACCCCAATGTCATATTTCCACGCATGAAACTCAACACCACCGTGCCAAACCCCAAAAATTGAGACTCAAGTCCGTCTCTAATTCTTTTGGCACATCCTATGGTCTATCTAGACCTCTAGGAGTAACCCTCCCAAGATCCATTCACCATATATCTCAAAGACTCCTAGAGCTCCCCCTTGAGCTCTTAGCCCTAGCCACCTCCCTAGGTGACTTAACCAACACTAGACTACACCGGTGTTCCCCCGGTGACTCTTGGTCTACAAAGTTTACCTTCTTAACCTTAGACACATTATCCTTGGTTAAGTCCTTATTTTTCCCTTTAAATGACACCCCCTTGCCATTTTTGGACTTCTTCTTCTTGCCATAATCATATGCTACCCTAGCATGCTTCTTTCCATTGGTATTGGAGACCTTAGACCGGTATCCCAACCTCGATTTATCATTGCTGGGTTTTAGGCTACCCAACATCATATCTAAACCCTTAGATCCAACCGTGAATCTTTCTAGGATTTTCTTCAACTTATCAAGTCTTGCCCTCAAGGCTTGATTTTCCCTTTCTAGGCTTTTAACCCTAGAATCCACATGTCCACCTTGGACATCCCTAACCTACCCACCTTTTTAGGCATATGTCTCCCCTTCTTGGGTTTTTTGCCTTGATCCTTAGGTGTAGCGGTCTTAGATTTATCATGATGCATGGTTTTTCTAGATTTTTGGTCTACAATACTAATCATACTCCTATCATGATATTTAAATCCTAAGTTATGCATAGATAAATAATTGACACTATTTTTAGCATGCATGGAGGAACTTAAGTTTGAATTGCATTTCAATTTAAAGTTAGGGATTACCTCCCTTACCCTTGTAGCTTCCCCTTGATGTGAGCTCCTCTTCTTTTCTTCTTTTTTTCATTTTCTTAAATGTCTAATTTCTTGAGCTCTCCTTTTCTTAGATATTTGGTGTGATAGTGCCCTAGCTCTCCACATGTGAAGCATCTAATTTTCTTTCTTTTCTCTTGAGCTTCTCCATTCCTACAACCCATGTTAGATTTAAAAGACATTGAAATGAGTTTAGGATTTACCTCCTTTTTCATACCATTTGGACACTTGTCCTTGTAGTGTCCCTTTTCATTACACCCAAAGCAAATGATGTGGTCTTTTGTTCTTGCTTTGGTGGAGGTAGGAGCTTCTTCTTGCTCCAGTATATGAGGGTCTCTCCTCCCCCTCAATCCTTGAGGTTGGCACCTCTTCTTCTTCTCTTGATGAGGTGGATGATATTTCACTTAATTGTGCCTCTTCACTTGATGAGGTTAGCAATTCTTCATCTTCTTTATCTTCTTGGACCATTGAGCTTCTTCATCTTCTACTAATTTGGCTTGTGTAGATTTTTTATGGTACTCTTCCATCTTGTTCCATATCTCATATGCATTTTTCATATTTACCTACAACACTCAACACATTTTTAGGCAAAATATCAATTAATATCCTAATTACCTTCTCATTTGACTTAAATTGAACTTGTTGCTCCTTGGTCCAATATCTAGGTCGAAGCTTCTTCCCGTGCTTGTCTCTTGGAATTTCAAAGGGCTCTTCTAGCACCATTATGCATTCCCACTCTATTCCAAGCCAAGTCTTCATCCTTGTCCTCCAATATTCGAAGTCTTCATGATCATACGGAGGCAGCGTGTTGATATCATCCCCTAGCTTGTTTTCCATCATTCTTCTCCTCTAGCTTGTGCTCCTTTGGCAGTTATTCCAACAAGAGCGGTCCTTCGCTCTGATACCACTTATTAGATCGTTGTTGTCTTGCTAGAGGGGGGTGAATAGTAATTTTCGATTTCTTCTACCTACACGTTACCAAGCGTAAGCGGAATAAACAAATACAAACAAAACAATGCTAATGCGTTACCGTACGTGGTTCGGAGATGATGCTCCTACTCCACGGTTGTCCGTAAGGTGGACGATCCCTTGATCCTTCGGCGGATCACTCCCTGGATGCCCTCCGGCTAGCTCATGTAGCTCCTTATGGGTGGAGAAACCTCGCCACAAACTCGGATATATTGGTGCAGGAAGCACCTAAGTCAAACCTGTGTTTTGATAATGGCAAAGGGTTCAGAAGTTAAGGTGTCATTGTGATCTAACAAGCTTACTGAGTGTGCAGGAAAAGTCCAAGGTACACTAGACAAGAAGTCCTGGCAAAGGGCTAAGCAAGAAGTCCTGGTTAAGGACTGGGCAAGAAGACCTGATTGGAAGTTGGGCAAAGAAGTCCTGGTTGAGGACTGGGCAAGAAGTCCTGGCAAAGGGTTGGGCACCGAAGACCTGACCGGAAGTTAGGTACGAAGACCTGATCAGGTGGATTGGGCAAAAGTCCAACCGGAGGAGCCAGTTGGCAAAAGGTAAACTCTCCTGAGAGGAGTAGGTGAGGACGCGTTCCCCGTACGAGGGAACAGTAGGCGTCGGTTTGACCTAGGGTTCCATTTGGGATACCCAAAGTCAGAACCAAGACAGCTTAGGCTGTAAATAATGGCTAACATGTTTGCTTCTTTTTGTTTTGGAACTAACCTTGGTTGCAGGGATCGAAGGAGTGCATTTCAGCAGCTGAGGCGCCTCAATGGAGTGAGGCGCCTCACTGGGGCTAGGCGCCCGGATGGACACGGGTGTCCCAGTGGAAGGCTAAACCAAAGCAACAAGGCAAATTGCCACGATGTCTCTAAACCATGCTTAGCTCAGGCGCCCGGGACCATACGGGCGCCCCCATCAGCTCAGGCGCTCCTGTGAGATGGATAAGCGCTGATTGAGCCTACGGATAAGAGATTGCGCAAGAGAGGCAACGTGTAGGCGCCCCCATGGGTGCTATAAAATGGGGTTCACCCCCAAGGCTTCGAAGAACATCACTCTCAATGCTCCAAGCACTTTTGTTCAAGTGCTACGCTCCGACAAGCTTCGACTTCGAGATTCCAGCGCCGACGACGACCCTCTGCTCCGAACTTCGATCCACCTCGGGTGTCGGTAAAATTAATTTACCAAAAGTGTTGCAATTTAAATTCCAATTATATTACTGTATCGATTTGTAAAATTCTTCTTGTGACTATAGAATTGCCCAAAGTAAACGGTCAAGGACCGTGGGCCTTGGAGTAGGAGCCGACCATGACTCCGACCAAGTAAAACCAACTTGTGTTCGCATGTGTTCTATTATTTTCCGCTACGTAACTGCTCTATTTCTCTGTAAAATTTGATATCGATATTCACCCCCCCTCTATCGATTTTCTCCGATCCAACAAGTGGTATCAGAGCGGGTGGCTCAAATTTTGTGCAACCACCAATTTGAGAGTTTTTTTCAGATTTACAGAATTATTTTATTTTTTTTTTTAATTTTTTCTCATTAATTGAAATTGGTGCAACACCACTCAATCATTTTTAATTTCTATTAATTTTTTTCCGCACTACTAATCCAAGTCTAAGTCTTGGAACAAGTTTTCTTTGTTTTTCTTTTTTCAGAAAATATTAATGGTCATGCAAGAGGGATTCAGCACATCCAGACCACCACTTTTCAGTGGAAAAGATTTCTCCTACTGGAAAAGAAGGATGGAAGTCCACCTGAAAACTCAGGTGGACATGTGGATAATTATCCAATCTGGCCTGGAGATCCCCAAGAACGTAGGAGTGGCACAACACTACTCTGAATGGGACGCCTCGTTAAAAAAGAAGATCGAGGCTAATGCAAAGGCAACCCAGACGTTGCAATGGGGATTGGCCAAGGAAGAGCTGAACCGGGTGGGTCCTTTCAACAGGGCCAAAGAACTTTGGAACAAGCTGATTGAGCTGCACGAAGGTACCTCCGACACCAGAATCAGCAAAAGAGATCTGTTGCTGAACAGACTCTACACGATAAAGATGAACGAAGGTGAATCAGCATCACAACTCCACGCCAGAATCTAGAAGCTAATGAATGGGTTGCATACAATAGGTCACAAGGTAGAGAACCGTGACCTAATTAGGTATACTATAAATGTGTTCCCAAGGAACACACTGTGGGCATCTATGGTAGATGCTTACAAGGTTTCTAGGGACCTTTCAAAAATTAAATTGGATGAACTTTTCTCAGAATTAGAATTGCATGAACAGACTAACTACACTACGGTCGAGAAAAGTATTGCTTTATTGCAGGTAAATCCCATGGAAAAGTCGCCAAGAAGAAGCCTCAACCAGCACCCGAGTCTGACTCGAACTCAGACTCAGAAGATAGTGAAGGAGATCGACCCAAGTTGGTTCGGCTAGCTCGGGACTACTACAAGGAGCTGAAGCAGCAGACAAATAGAAAGAAAGCAAGCCGACGAAAGGAAGATCCAGCTGAACCTTCAACATCTTCAAAGAGCAAAACCAATGTCACCTGCTACAAATGCAACAAGAAGGGACATTACAAATCAGAGTGCCCAATCTGTAGGAGGCAAAGAAGACACGAAGAAAGAAGACTCTCCAAGCCACGTGGGATGAATCTTCCTCCGAAGAAGAAGAAGAGGCCCCGTAATCAAATCTTCTCGCTTTAACCACTTCGGAAGACATCGACACTGGATTGGAATCGGAGCCAAACGACGGAAGGCTTAAAATCTCAGAAAACGGTCAAATAACGGTAAGAGGTTATTCTGAAATTGAACTATCCAAATTAATTGCTTATTTATCTCGCAACTTGGCGAAAGCCAAAATCTGGGTTGAGTCCCTCCAATAGGAAGTAAAACTCTTGAAAGAGGGAGCCAACTCAAGATCCTTGACTGAGAAGGTTCAAGAAGGAAACTCTACTCAAGTTGAAAAGCTTGAGAGAGAGAATTCCTCCTTGAAAACTCAAGTCAAGGAGCTCAGAGTGGCCTTAGAACGATTCACTTCGGGTTCCAAGGGTCTTGACATGATTCTTGAAAAACAGAAGTCCGTTCTTAACCGATCTGGATTAGGGTATCAAACTAAGTCTAGACAATGGTCTTATTATGTTGTATTGAACCAACCTAGAGCCAAAGTTCAAGCATGGGTCCCCAAGCTTTGCTTGAACAACCAAGCTGGACCCAAGGACAAGATTCATATCTTGTCTAATCATTATCGAGGCTATAGTCCAAGGGGAGCCAATTTAAAAATAATTTTCATAATTAGATAAGTTTTTTTTCTTTAATTTTATTGCATGCTTGCTTGTTTATTTCCATCTGCAATTCATTATGCTTAGACCTAGGACTAGTTAGACTAAGGACTAAATGACTTAGTTGAAATTTGAAAACCTAGTATTGGGTAGAGGTGAGATGATAGGATGTTAGGGAAACCAGTCTGGTGGAACTAGTCGAAGCTACCGATCCAAGACCCAAACTAGTTAGACCAAAATCTTTCAAGAAGTAACTTGAAGATGAATTTTCAATAAAAGGCTTTGTCAAGAAAAGGTTGATGATCCAATAAGGCTACGACCAAAGAAGGCCTAGTGTCTCACCAAGACCTGGAAGTCAATTATTGAAAATCAAATTCACTTTACTATTGTCAGATTTGAATCTAACACAAATTTCAATTAATCCTAGATTCAACCATTTTTCAAAAATAAACTTAAACTTAACTTTCAAAATTAATTTAACCTTTTAAAAATTAACCATGATTTCAAATTAAAATCTTCATTTCTGTTAAAACCTGTCTCACAAAACTCATAAGGTTAACGTGATTGATAACCCTAGATTGGGTGAGACAGACTAGGTTGTGAAAATCAATTTAAGCTATCCTTAATTCTAATTGAATCCAAATCAATAAATACTTTATGTGTAGGAATATAATGATTTGGACCAATGGATGTTGGATAGTGGATGCTCCAGGGACATGACTGGAGACAAATTGAAATTCACCAAACTCAAGTTCAAGAACCTAGGATCAGTAGCATTTGACAACAATGCTACACTCAAAGTCATAGGGTCAGGTAACATTGAACTCAAATCCGACTTCATAATTAAAAAGGTACTCTTGGTTGAGAATTTAAAATTTAATTTGCTTAGTATAAGTCAATTATATGATACTGGCTATGTAGTTACATTTACCAACTCCGACTGCCTAATTAGCAATCTTCAAGACTCAGAAGTCATGCTTAAGGGTACTAGGAAAAATAATGTTTATACCATCAATCTACCTTTAGTACCAAAATGCCTCTTAACTCAATTAAAAGAATCCAACCTCTGGCATATGAGATTAGGTCACACTAATGTTAGACTAATTTCTAAAATTACTCAACTTGGTCTAATAAAAGGGGTACCAAAAATTAAGAACTATGAAAACACGATATGCAACTCATGTAACTATTGGGTTCTCCCGGCACAAAAACATAAAACGTAGCGGAAACAAGAACCCTCAAGCGATCCATGCGAAAGAAAAACTCGTACGAAATTCATCTATCTAATAGATCTATCTAAAGTGTATACCTTTGGAGCGTGCCCTTTGCTTATCCCGCTCGTCCAAGATACGCCGGATCTCTCACACGTTCAAGTGTCCGTGCCTCTATTCGTATCCACACGGACACAATCTCTCAACTTCAGGAGAACTACCTTGGTTGTGCTAGCAACTTAAGGTAGCTCGCAGAACACCAAGAACCCTACAATAGGGTTTCGGCTAAAAGAGGAAGATGAGGGAGGGAAGAAGAATGGGAAGAAGCTCACATCCAAAGTCACAAGTCCCTCTTTTATACTCATCCCATGAATATGAAGAGATTTGTGTCTCTTTGGCTTCCTTCATTAATACCAATAAAGAGCACATCTTTTCATGTGGCTCTTTATCTTTTCCCATGTAAGAAAAGAATCTTTTCTTTTCCCTTCATTAAACACTTTAATGAATCTCCCTTGTAATCCCGACTGGGCCTCTCGGGCTTCCGACCAAGTCTCCCGACCAAGTCTGCCGAGCAAGTCGCCGAGCTCCCGACCCAGTCTGCCGAGTGCCGAGCCCCGACCCAGTCTGCCGAGCTCCCAGCTCAGTCTGCCGAGTGACGAGCTCCCGACCCAGTCTGGCG
Organism: Boesenbergia rotunda; assembly: GCA_024364735.1. NCBI lineage: Eukaryota > Viridiplantae > Streptophyta > Magnoliopsida > Zingiberales > Zingiberaceae > Boesenbergia > Boesenbergia rotunda. The sequence goes on along the minus strand of JAGFNQ010009332.1, from coordinate 165,909 downwards.
AGCTCCTAGCTCAGTCTGCCGAGTGCCGAGCTCCTGACCCGAGTCTCCCGAGTTCCCACCTCGAGCTCCCGACCTAATCTCTCGAGTTCCCAACTCGAGCTCCCGACCTAGTCTCCCGAGTTCCCAACTCGAGCTTAGATCTCCCGAGTTCCCAACTCGAGCTCAGATCTCTCGAGTTCCCAACTCGGGCTCCTGATCAGATCACCCGAGTTCCCAACTCGGGCTTAGATCTCCAGAGTTCCCAACTCGGGCTCCCGAAGTATCATGTCCTTAGTGTGTGACCCAATAGGTTCTCGTGACATTGGCAATGCACCTAAATGCTTTAGACACATAAGCAATGAGCGGCATCTAGCAATGCATCATTGCTACCCAAGTAACAAGAAAAGTCGAGATCCGACTAAACCTCCGTGACTATGATAATGTATGACCTTGTCCTTCTATCCTTGATATCTAGAATGACCAATGAGGCATAGACCGTGTCATCCTCGATCAATCTTGTGTTTCTTGATCCCTGAGTAGACTCATTCAAACAAATGAGCTCAATATCTCATATTGACTCATTTAAGCATGGCCATGCGTTTTAGTAGTCCTACTCGATCAAGGGGCCCACAGATATCACTCCCATCATATGGGAGAGATAGATCTCATCTACATCACTCACATCCCTCTGCATAATTCATTACATACCCAGTGATCGCCTTTATAGTCCACCCTATTACGGGTGACGTTTGACAATACCAAAGTACATAACTCTTTATGTAGGGAACCGTAGTGACTTCAGGTCTAAGGACTATTCATACTAATAGTCACATGAGAAAGTTTATGACACTCATATGATAATCTATAAAACTTTCTCATGGCGGGTCAATTCAGTACACATTCTCTAATGTATACCCATGTGTCAACTTGATATCACATATCCATGACTTGTGAGCTCAAGTCATCAGTTAACCTACATGCTAGTCTCCATGTATTAATATTGTCCTTGAATATTAATACTTGGCTAGGAATGGTTTAGTGTAGTGTTCTCTACATTATCTCACTATTAATTCAACCAATCGATATAATGTAGATAAGAACCTACTACACAAGGACATTATTATACTTAGTTATTTGGCACAAATACAAAGTAAGTATCATAACCAAACATGTATTTATTAATGATAGAATTGATACAAAATGTCCCTAGTTAATCATCACATAATTGGCTCTAGGGCTCCTACTAACAGTAACCAAGGTAAACAAACCAAGTCTAATCACAAGCCAATTCAATCAGACTTGACACAAACTACACTTGAGCTCCTTCACCTTGACCTATTTGATTCACATGGAGCCAAGTCACTGAGTGGGAACCGGTACTGCTTAGTCATTATCGATGACTATTCTAGGTTTACCTGGATTAGGTTCCAAAAAACTAAGGATGAAACCCTAAACATATTCATTGACTTATGCAAAACAATTGAAAATCAAAAGGATACCAAAATCAAAATACTTAGGAGTGATCACGGGGGAGAGTTTGAGAATCAAAGGTTTGAGGAATTCTGTAGAATAAATGGATATATTCACGAATTTTCATGTCCTAGAACCCTGATGTGGCCCACAACAGGTGTCATAAATGAGATTCAAATTTAGATATTATAAACTTAAAACCCTTGGCTAACAAAGTTAAATGTAGAATAGGGGTCTCAGGTCGTATTTTTCCAAGGACTAGTTGTGGTTGTTTGAATCAAGCTTGAAATTAGTTGTCGTCAAAAGTTTGGGTTTCCAATTTGAAATGGGGGTTTTGTTTTGCAATGAGGAATGAAATAGCAGCAAGAGAAACTAAGTGAGCTTAGCTAAGCATGGTATGAATTAAGAAATTGCACCCTAAACATAACCCTACTTGAAAACTAGCAATTCACCCTTGAAATTAATAGATTGAAATTCAATATTGAAATTGAGTGCAAGGAAGCTATAACTAAGTAAACAAAATTAAACGCAAGTTTTTTCTTAACTATTGGCAGGATTGTAAAGTCTGGAAAAGAAATGCATAAGAAACAAGACTAATCTACAGTTTAGATTGCCTGATCGGTCAACAGACCGATCAGATACACTCTTGATCGGTCGACAGACCAATCAGATGATGTCTAGATCGGTCAAACAGACCGATCAGTGTCTGAAAGCGAGCTGATACAGACAAAGAAATTGCAGAAATGAATTCAGATTCGAAATCTAAACTACAGGTTGAATTCTTCACCAGATCCCCTTCTTGTCGTCACACAAGAGTCAACCTAAGAACCCCCTAGCTCGAAATCGGTAGATTCAACTCCTGCGATCAAGTTGCGTTGGTTGAGGCGCGACTGAACTCTTCTCTGGATCTCCTCCTTCTTGATGAATCACCTTATGATTGTGATTCATAAACTCATCAGATCTCTTCAAAGAACCCCTCTGAAGACTCTGTAAGCTCTGATTGAATTAAGGTACTCAATCGAGAGTGATCGGTCGAAGCAAAATCCGGCGAGACCCTCTCCAGAATTTGGCAGCAACGGAATTGACGCAACCTTCTCGTGAAGCTGATCCTTCGATTTGAGATCTGGAATTTCCTTCAATCTGCAGTGGTCGCGCATCTCAATGGAGAAGAAAAGCGATGAACTGAGAAGAAGACTGGAATCGCGACGACGAGCTCAGCGGAGGGGAAATCGGTTTTAACTGATCATTTTTGAATTTCGACGGCTGTGATCGTTCCGGCCTCATCCGACGGTCAGATCTCTTCATATCTGAACCAAACCTTCTAGATCTTGATCAGGGGTCAGGATCTGCTCCTCCTCAGCTCGGATCATACGGATCTGCAATGGAAGGCTCAGATTGCTCTGATCTTTGAATGGACAGTTTAGGCTCCTCTTAAGCTTGATCCAACGACTAGATGACCTCTAATTGGGACCAAATTTTCAGATCTTAATCTGTGGTATAGATTAACTCTAACTTGAACTCTGATTGGTCAGCAGATGATAAATGGCTCAGATCTAGCCGTTTCTTGATCAGACGACCCACATTGATCCACCTCTTGATCCCTTTGATCAATGCCAAGTAGGAGCTCAAGTCTGATCCAATCTGATCTAGGTCCATGGTCAATTGAAACCTACAAAATTAGATTCAAAATTAATGCCAAAATATCTCAAATATAGAAAGAATTGTATCCAAAGACAAAATAGAAAGATTTCACGACACCTAATGTAAATGCAAACTTAAGCATATGAAAATGGATCAAAACATGGATTTAAGAGCCTAATTGGAGTAACAAAATGATAGTTATCAACTCCCCCACACTTATTCTTGGGAGTCTCGCACAAGCTACTAGTAAACTAATGATGTATCCCCTTAGATTATTCTCAATCATAGTTAGAAGCAATTGAAAGAAAATTACCTAGGGTTGTCAATTCTCAAAAATCTAAACTCAATGGACTAGTTTCTTGTCCTTAAATCAACAACTTAGCATACTTCCTCCTTCATGACTCATTGCGATAAACTAAACACTCAAAGCCTATCAAGGGAATATTTAGTAACTCTCTTCCTAAATTCTACATTTCAATGAAAGTGGAGCTCACTCAAACACAACATGTTTCTTGCACTACCATAAGCTTGCTTATTATCTACTCTCCACCATCATTCTTGACTTGGAACTACATCTACAAAGGTTTATTAGAACAAATTAAAGAAATATGAAATGAATAGAATGAAAGCGATGTTCAATGAATTTCTATACTAAAGAATCATGATAAAGGAAGTAAAGAAATATGATATGATAAGAAAAATATGGTAAAGAAATATAGCATGATAAGAAAATATGGAAAAGTAAGAGAGTGGAAGACTTGGATACTCAAAATTGTTTCCTAATGCACTTTGCCCTCTCATGATAACCTCTAAAGAATTTTGAGCCAAGGGGAGTAAGGATCAGCTGATTTGGATGAGAAAAATACTGAATTCAGCATGCCAACTCCTTCTGATCGGTCAAGAGACCGATCAGCCACTGCCTGATCATTCTGGAGATCGGACTGTGCCTCTTCTGCTCGGACTGGATAGCTCCTGATCGGTCTGAGTGACCGATCAGGCTCCTCCCTGATTAGACTGGTGACCGATCAGGGGCTGATCAGTAGCTGAAATTTTAGAATTCTGAAACTGCTCTGCCTGATTTTTCTTCTTCTGATCAGTAGCTAACTCTTGACTTCAATGAGCTCCTTGTTTCCAACTTCAAATTCAAATATCTAACTCAGCATTTAACTTCCACTTCATTCTCTTTTCTTTTCTTTTCTCTTGTTTTTCTTCTTCTGTTTTCTATTTTTTTAGTTGCACTATTTTTCCCTCTTTCTTTTCTTTTGTTTTCTTTTCCTTCTTCATCTGCAATTCAGATCCCATAACTTCACAACTTCCAACTTGGAGCTCTTCATGACAATAGAGAACTAAGTGCTCCACTTGGTACAATTTTTAGCATGGATACACCACATTCAAATACAATACTAGCTTCTTGAGTAGACTCTCTCTTTTCCCTTTTGGAATTTCCCTCATAGAGCTTGAAACGCCAAATCATAATCAAGAATCTAAGTATTCCACATGTAACTTTCACTCCCTAATTCTTGCAACTCACTCTTGATACACCACTACATCAACTTGGCACACTTCCTCATTTTAAACTTCATTTTCTTTCTTCTTCCTTTCTACTTTTTGAATTACATCCTTGATACTTTTTCATTCCTTTAGTCCCATCAAAACATTCGGAATCCACCAAAGTCCATCTTAAAATCCATAAAAACATATTGTCATCACAAAATAAACTTCAAAATGAATCACTTCTCACCAAAACCATTTAGCACTAGCCACCTCCCCCACACTTAAACTTTTGTCCGTCTCGGGCAAAGTAACATCAAGAAATAACAAAAGAAACCAAGTCCATGGAGAATATGGTTATGAACAGAAAAATATAGGAAGGAAAATAGAATAGAAAGAAGATCAACAAGCAATATTGCAAGAGTTTATATGAAAAAGGAACACCAAGTGATTCACCTCTATAAATGTGGTCCAATCATAGAAATATAGTTTTGAAAGAACCTAAGCAAGTTTTAGAGTACAATTACATTGTGTATCACAAAAATTAGGCCAAATCCTCACTAGGTAAAAATCATTCATCTCAAGTCATCAATCTAGAGTCCATAGCTAAGTAGTACTCAAGCATCCAAGAATTTTCATCCATTGGCTCAAATCCTAATTTTAACAACCAAATTTAATTTGCTTTCAAGAGACTCTAAAATGATATAGAGAAAACTTAAAGGGATACATTTATTCCTAGCCATGCAAGAAATAAGGTGCCAAAAGGGTAAAATGGTGCCTACACTAACTCTTTATTCATTCTACACTACCTAAACATTTATTATCAAAAACTCATTGTAAAAGAAAAGTTTAACTACTTGAAAACAATAAAATGGTATTTACAATGAAATAAAAGCGCAAGAAAAAGAAAACTCCCTTTTAGGTTGGGTAGATAGCATCTTTGATGTCCAATCCATCTACATCTAGCTCCTTTAATTCTTCAAAGTATTTCTTGAGTCGGTGGCCATTAACTCTCCAAACAAAATTATTAGTCTCATCCTTTATTTCAACAACACCGTAAGGAAAAATGTTAGTTATAAGAAATGGTTCCCATCTTGACCTCAACTTACCTTTAATCAATTTGAGCCTTGACTTGTACAATAGAACCTTATCGCCAATTTGGAATTCTTTCCTCACTATATGTTTGTCATGAAAGATCTTGGTCTTTTCCTTATAAATTCTTGATTTTTCAAATGCTTCTAGTCTTATCTCCTCAAGTTCTTGAAGTTGAAGCTTCCTATCTTCTCCCCCTTTAGTAGCATCATAGTTGTAAGCCTTCACCGCCCAATACGCTTTGTGCTCTATCTCCACGGGTAGATGACAAGCTTTTCCATATACTAATCAGTAGGGAGACATTCCAATTGGTGTTTTGTATGCCGTTCTATAGACCCAAAGTGCATCATCAAACCTCTTGCTCCAATCTTTCCTATTAGGCCCAACGGTCTTTTCCAAAATTGCTTTGATCTCTTTATTTGAAATTTCGACTTGGCCATTAGTTTGGGGATGGTAGGAAGTAGAAAGCTTGTGCACAACCCCATACTTGCTAAGTAGATCCTTCATGTGTTTGTTGCAAAAATGAGATCCTTGGTCATTTATGATAGCCCTTGGAATTCCAAACCTAAAAAGATATGTGACCTGACAAAACTAACAACAATACAAGAATCATCAGTCATGGAGGGAATGACCTCCACCCATTTAGAAACATAATTAACAGCAAGTAAAATATACAAGTATCTACAAGATGCAGGAAAAGGTCCCATAAAATCTATTCCCCATACATCAAAAATCTCACAGAAAAGCATGGTCTGTTGGGGCATTTCAATTCTAGCTCCTATGTTCCCAGTTCTCTGACATCTATCACAATTTTTATAAAACAAATATGCATAATGAAATAAGGTAGACCAATATAAACCACACTCTAAAACTTTTCTAACTGTCCTCTGTGGTCCAAAATGTCCCCCACAGGCTGATGAATGGCAAAATGTAAGGACTGAATAAATTCATGGTCAGGTATGCATCTTCTAATAATTTGATCATTACAAAACTTCCATAAATATGGGTCATCCCATACATAGAATTTAGCATCACTTTTGAGTTTATCTTTTTGAGCCTTAGAAAGGTGTGTAGGAAAAACATGAGCTACTAAAAAATTAACAAGATCTGCATACCAGGGCGACTCACCATGTATTACAAGAAGGTGCTCATCTCTAAAATCATCATCAATGGTGGTAGGGGATCCATCTCCCTCAATTCTGCTCAAGTGGTCTACAACTAAATTTTCTTTGTCACTCCTATCTCTGATTTCCAAGTCAAAATCTTGGAGTAGGAGCATCCATCTGATTAGTCTAGGCTTAGCATCTGACATTTTCAAAAGGTACTTCAGAGCTGCATGATCAGAAAAAACAATAATATGTGAGCACAGCAAATAAGATCTAAAACGGTCTAAAGCAAAAACAATGGTAAGAAGCTCCTTTTCAGTGGTGGTGTAGTTGGCTTGGGCGGTATCTAGGGTCTTGGAGGCATAACATATGACATGAGGTGCTCCATCCACCCTCTGTGCAAGAACAGCTCGTACATCAAAATTAGATGCATCCCACATTAGTTCAAATGGTAAATCCCAATAAGGTGGTCTAATAATAGGAGCTAAAGTAAGAGCCTCCCTTAATTTATGAAAAGCTTCTTTACATTTGTCATTGAAACAAAATTCAACATCTTTTTGCAACAATCTAGTCAAGGGCCGAGCAATCACACTGAAGTCTCTAATAAATCTACGGTAGAATCCTGCATAACCAAGAAAAGCACGAACATCCCATACGCATACGGGGTAAGATAAAGAAGATATGACACTAATTTTTGCAGGATCTACCTCAATACCTCTCCTAGAGACTATATGACCTAATACAATACCATGCTCTACCATGAAATGACATTTTTCAAAATTAAGCACAAGGTTAGTCTCAATGCATCTATGTAAAACCCTAGACAAATTATCAAAACAAGAATCAAATGAAGTGCCAAAGACAGAAAAACCATCCATGAAAATCTCCATACAGTGCTCTAATAACTCACCAAAAAAACTTACCATGCACCTCTGGAAAGTTCCTAGAGCATTGTAGAGTTCGAATGGCATCCGTCTATATGCAAAAGTGCCGAAAGGATAAGTGAAGGTGGTCTTCTCCTGATCCTCCAGGTTGATACAAATCTGGAAATATCCTGAGTACCCATCCAAGAAGCAGTAATGAGGCTTCCCTGCCAGCCTCTCAAGCATCTGATCAATAAAAGGCAAGGGAAAGTGATCCTTCCTCGTGACTTGGTTTAGCTTCCTGTAGTCAATGTAAACTCTCCATGAATTTTTAACTCTGGTGGGCACTAACTCATTGCTTTCATTTTCTACCACTGTAACTCCAGATTTCATAGGCACCACATGGATGAGACTAACCCATTGGCTATCAGAAATAGGGTATATGATACCTGCCTGTAAGAGTCGAGTCACCTCTTTCTTTACAACATCCAAAATTAGTGTATTAAGTCTTCTCTGTGGCTGCCTAACTGGTTTGACATTTTCCTCCAAGAATATCCTGTGCATGCAAATAGCTGGGCTAATACCTGGTATATCTGCTAAAGTCCACCCAATGACTTTCTTGTGCTGCCTCAGGACTTGCAATAATTTTTCTTCCTGTTCTGAATCTAAGTGCTGGGCAATAATGACAGGAAAATTTTGCTCCTCTCCTAGATAAACATATTTCAAATGATCTGGTAATGGCTTAAGCTCAATCTGGGTCTGCTCAGTAGGTATGGGTGATCCTTGGGGCTCAGTGCAATCCCCTACACTCTCACACCTATCTTCTGAGTCCTCTGAAGTATAAATCAAAGTAGGTGATCCCTGGTGTTGGGACCGGGTGCATGTTGACAAGGATACGGGTTCGTAAATTTTAAAATATTTACGTGCAGCGGAAGAATTAGCATAAATAATTTCTCAAATTATTTTTAACCACGTATCTAGCATGCAACCTTATGGTGTGTGGACATGATCATAAATTAAAATTTTGCAGAAAGTAAACTAATTTACTCAATACCTCGCGTAACTCGAAGTAAGGGACGAGATCCAACCGTAGCGTCCCTTGGAAGCTCCGCCTCTATTCGCGTCCACGCCGAGTTCTCTTCGGGATGACTTCGCAAAGCCACGAGTTTTGTGCCGACGAGAACTACTAGATTCTCCAAAAGCACAACTAGAATATCAAGAGAGAAAGATGGAAACTTGTTGGAAATTCTAGGCCGCAAAAACCGCTTTTTGCGTTGCGGAAACCCCAGAAGTTCGGCCACGGATCCGTGCGAACATAAAATAAATTACGAGTACGAGTTTAATCTACATTAGATCTACATGATAAGAATCATTACCCTTGACGCGTAGCCCTTCGCTTTCCCGCTTGTCCAAAAGGCCGCCGGATCTCGTAGAGTATCAAAGCAGACACTCCTCTATACGTATCCACGCGAACAAATGAAGATGGATCAAAACCTTAGGTGTGCTAGCACCCTATAGGTTTCGGCCAAGAGGAGAGGTCGAAGAAGCACTCCAACCGAAAAACAAGAGAGAAGAAGAAAAGCCTCCCACCCAAAAATGAAACAAAACATAGGTTTTGTTCCCACATGGTGGCCGGCCACTTAATGGCCATTAATGGCCATTAGGTGGCCGGCCATAATGGCTATTAAGTGCCATTAGGTGGCCTTCCATATCCCCTTTTCAATTTGAATTCGAAATTCAAATGGGGGGGAAAACCAAGTCATCACTTGGTCAAACAAAGGTGAGGTGGGTTTTGGTCAAGTCAAACTTGCCTTTTATGGACTTTCCATAAATAGTCAAGTCAAACTTGACTCCATTTCTTCTCCCATGTCAAGTCTAACTTGAAGTGGAACCAAGTCAAGTCAAACTTGATTTGGATTTAGGTCAAGTCAAACTTGCCTTTTATGGACTTTCCATATTTAGCCAAGTCAAACTTGACTTCACTTCTTCTCCCATGTCAAGTCTAACTTGAAGTGGAACCAAGTCAAGTCAAACTTGATTTGGATTTAGGTCAAGTCAAACTTGCCTTTTATGGACTTTCCATATTTAGCCAAGTCAAACTTGACTTCAATTTTTCTCCATCTATTTGTTCTTTGCGTGTGACCCTATAGGTTCTTGTAACGTTGGCAATGCTTCTAACCTCTTAGAAACATAAGCAATGAGCGGTATCTAGCAACACATCATTGCTACCCAAGTTACAAGAATGTTGAGATCCAACATCACCTTGTGACTAATAATTGTGACTCTCACAATATATGATAATGTCCCTCTATCCTTGATATCTAGATTGACTCAATTGAGGCATAGACCGTGTCATCCTCGAGTCAATCTATATCTTGAACTCCAAGTAGACTCACACTAATCAAGTGAGCTCAATATCTCATATTGACTCACTTGGGCATGGCCATGCACTTTGTGGTCTCACTCTATCAAGAATACGATATCGCTCCCGTCATATAGGAGGGATAGATCCCATCTACATCACTCACATCCCTCTCCATAATTTGTTACATACCCAGTAATCGCCTTTATAGTCCACCCATTTACGGGTGACGTTTGACGAAGCCAAAGTACGCAACTCCTTATGTAGGAATCCATGGTGACTTCAGGTCCAAGGACTAATAGTCATACTAATAGCCACATGAGAAAGTATATGACACTCATATAACGATCCATGATACTTTCTCATGGTGGGTCATTCAGTATACATTCTCCAATGCATACCCATGTGTCAACTTGATATCTCTATATCTATGACTTGTGAGATCAAGTCATCATGTTGACCTACATGCTAGCCTCTACGTATTAACATTGTCCTTGAATGTTAATACTTGACTAGGAATTATTTAGAGTAGTGTTCTCTATATCATCTCACTATCGATTCAACCAATCGATTGATATAGATAAGAAACTTCTACTCAAGGACATTATTATACTTAGCTAATTGGCACAAATACACGTAAGTATAATAACCATAAAACATGCCTTTATTTATACATAGGAATATGATACAAATTAGTCCATACAATCATTACATGATCGGCTCTAGGGCTCTCACCAACAATCTCCCACTAGCACTAGTGCCAATCACTGTAGTATCTAATACCCAATGATCTAGTGTGACCATCATGCTTTGTCTGTGCCAAAGCCTTGGTCAGGGGATCTGCGACATTCGCCTCTGTGGGTACTCTGCATATCTTCACATCTCCTCTATCGATGATCTCTCGAATGAGATGGAAGCGCCGTAGTATATGTTTGGTCCGCTGGTGTGAGCGAGGTTCCTTAGCCTGCGCAATAGCTCCATTATTGTCACAATAGAGCTCTATGGGATCTGCAATGCTAGGAACCACCCCAAGCTCTGCAACGAACTTGCGGATCCAAACTGCCTCCTTTGCTGCCTCTGATGCAGCAATATACTCAGCCTCTGTTGTAGAATCAGCAACTGTGTCCTGCTTCGAACTCTTCCAGCTCACAGCGCCGCCATTTAGACAAAACACGAACCCTGATTGCGATCTATAATCATCCTGGTCGGTCTGGAAGCTAGCATCACTGTAACCCTTTACAGTTAGCTCCTCATTGCCCCCATATATCAAGAAATATTCTTTAGTCCTTCTCAAGTACTTAAGAATATTCTTGACCGCTATCCAGTGACGCTCACCTGGATCTGACTGGTATCTGCTCGTCATACTTAAAGCATACGAGACATCAGGACGAGTACATAGCATGGCGTACATGATAGATCCTATGGCCGAGGCATAAGGGATCTTATCCATGCGGTCTCTCTCCTCTCTAGAAGAGGGACTTTGAGTCTTCGAAAGACTCATACCATGTGACATAGGCAGAAATCCTTTCTTGGAATTCTGCATGGCAAACCGAAGTAAGACCTTGTCAATGTATGTACTCTGACTTAGGCCAAGCAATCTCTTAGATCTATCTCTATAGATCTTGATGCTTAAAATACAGGCTGCTTCACCTAAGTCCTTCATCGAGAAACAATTCCCTAGCCAAGTCTTCACAGACTGAAGCATAGGAATATCATTCCCAATGAGTAGTATGTCATCCACATACAATATGAGGAAAACTACTATGTTTCCTTCAACCCTCTTGTAGACACAGGGTTCATCTTCATTCTTGATGAAACCAAACTGTTTGATTGCATCATCGAATCGAAGATTCCAGCTCCGAGAAGCTTGCTTTAGTCCATAAATGGACCTTTGCAGCTTGCATACTCTGCCAGTATGCTTTGGATCTACAAAACCCTCAGGTTGTGTCATGTACACATCCTCGAGTAGGTTCCCATTCAGGAACGCGGTTTTGACATCCATCTGCCAGATCTCATAATCGTGGTATGCTGCAATAGCAAGCATGATCCGAATGGACTTGAACATCGCTACTGGAGAAAAAGTTTCATCATAGTCAATACCATGAATTTGTTTGAAACCCTTTGCTACCAGTCTACCTTTATAGGTATGCGTAAGTCCTCCCAAGTCAGTCTTTCTCTTAAAGACCCACTTACACCCAATGGGTTTTACCCCTTCAGGTGGATCAACCAAGGTCCAAACTTGGTTGGTGTACATGGAATCCATTTCGGATCTCATGGCCTCAAGCCATTTCTCAGAGTCTGGGTTCATCACAGCTTCCTGATAGGTTGTAGGCTCATTCTCAATGAGCACAACGTCATTGTCATCAGACAAGAGAAATGAATATCTCTCAGGCTGATGACGTACCCTACCAGACCTGCGAAGAGGTAGGTCTACTTGAACAGGATGTTGTTCCATAACTCCTTGTGTAACAACCTCATGATCCACAACATTTTGTGGTTCCTGTTCAACCTCCATCAAGGCCTCAGTGCTTTGGTCCATATCTTGAAGTTCTTCAAGATCGAACGTACTCCCACTAGTTTTTCTAGAAACAAAGTCCCTTTCTAGAAAAACCCCAGTCTTCGCCACAAACACTTTGTGCTGACTGGGTATGTAGAAGTAATATCCCTTCGTTTCCTTGGGATATCCTACAAAATAGCACTTATCAGATTTGGGTCCCAGTTTGTCTGAGACTTGACGTCGAACGTAAGCCTCACAACCCCAAATCCTCATAAAAGACATCCGGGGACTTTTCCCAGTCCATATCTGATATGGTGTCTTTACTACAGCCTTTGATGGAACACGGTTAAGAGTGAAGGCTGCCGTGTCCAGAGCATATCCCCAAAAGGATATAGGAAGATCTGTGTGACTCATCATGGATCGCACCATATCTAATAGGGTACGATTCCTCCTTTCGGACACACCATTCCATTGTGGTGTTCCAGGAGGAGTGAGTTGGGACAGAATCCCACACTCAGCTAGATAGTCACGGAACTCATGGCTGAGGTATTCTCCACCTCGATCTGATCGAAGTATTTTAATACTCTTGCCAAGCTGGTTTTGTACTTCATTCTTGAATTCTTTGAACTTTTCAAAGGATTCTGACTTATGTGTCATCAAGTACACATAACCATATCTACTGAAATCATCAGTAAATGTAATGAAGTACCTATAACCACCTCTGGCAGCAACATTGAAAGGGCCACATACATCGCTATGTATAAGACCTAACAAATCGGTTGCTCTTTCGCTGTGTCCACTGAATGGAGTCTTGGTCATCTTGCCAAGAAGGCAAGACTCGCATGTCTCAAATGATTCAAAATCAAATGAGTCCAGCAAACCATCTCTATGGAGCTGGGATAGGCGACTCTCATTTATATGGCCTAAGCGACAGTGCCAGATATAGGTTTGGTTCAAGTCATTAGACTTGAGCCTTTTGGTATTTATGTTATAGATAGGGTTTTCTAAGTCTAGAAGATAGAGTCCGTTCATCAGAGGTGCACTACAATAGAACATTTCATTCAAATAAACTGAACAACATTTGTTCTTTATTATAAACGAAAATCCTTTCTTGTCTAAACAAGAAACAGAAACTATGTTCTTAGTCAGAGCAGGCACATAATAACAATCATCTAACTCTAGTACAAGCCCAGAGGGCAGAGATAGCATATAAACTCCTGTAGCAACAGCAGCAACTCTTGCTCCATTGCCAACTCGTAAGTCCACCTCGCCCTTTGTCAATGTCCTGCTATTTCTCAGCGCCTGCACATTAGTACAAATGTGAGAAGCACATCCGGTATCTAATACCCATGATGTAGAAATAGACAAATTGACTTCTATAACATGAATACCTGAAGTAGAAGTCTGACTTCTCTTCTTCTGGAGATCTTCCATATATTTCTTGCAGTTCCGCTTCCAGTGTCCGGTCTCACCGCAGTGGAAGCAGGTAGCATCCTTGGCAACCCCTCCTTTGGGTTTCAGTGCTTTGCCCTTGCCCTTGCCCTTGGCTTGAGACTTTCCCTTGCCTTTGGGCTTGCCCTTACCTTTGTCCTTCTGCACCATCAAAATGGGCTTGGCCTTCTTAAGATTGAGCTCAGCAGTTCTCAACATGCTGAGCATCTCAGGCAGGGGCTTGTCAATTTCGTTCATGTTCCAGTTCATGACAAATTGACTATAACTTTCGGGAAGGGACTGCAAGATCAAGTCTGTGGCCAGCTCTTGGCCCAGTGGGAATCCCAATCTCTGCAGATTCTCTATGTACCCAATCATCTTGAGTACATAGGGACCTACGGGAGTCCCTTCTTGCATCTTGCACTGAAACAGTGCCTTAGAGATCTCAAATCTCTCGTGCCTTGCTTGTCCTTGATACAGTTGACGCAGATGCTCAACCATATCGAAAGCATCCATTAACTCATGTTGCTTCTGAAGCTCAGAGTTCATGGTTGCGAGCATAAGGCATGACACATCCAATGCGTCATCTTGATGCTTCTTGTGAGCATCACGGTCAGCTCGCGTGGCACTGGCAGGAGGTGCCTCGGGAATAGGCTGCTCCAGAACGTACAGTTTACGTTCTTGCTTGAGAACTATTCTCAAGTTCCTGTACCAGTCCAGGAAGTTTGCTCCGTTGAGCTTGTCCTTCTCAAGGACAGATCGCAGGGAGAGAGTATTTGCGTTTGTCGACATGGCAATCTACAACAATAAAATGCAGAAAATAAATTATCACATTCCAACTATCATTTAATTAGGCCTTTAATTAAACGACTCTCCCACTGAATTATAGAAATTTGTAGAATCAAGTCATAGACGTGGTCAAACCATGCTACAAGATTCTATCTAATTTAACTATAATATAGTGGGACAAGATCCACATCATACTAAGCCTTGAGTTAGCTTTGGCTAAATCGCCCAAGACTTAGTACGATCGGTAGGTAACAATTTACCGATTACATCTCTATGCAACTCTTGTTTATAGGATTAAAATTTACATTTACATAAAAACTTGAGTTAGCTTTGGCTAAATCGCCCAAGTTTTAATATAAATGCTATTTTTATCCTACCTTTCCAACGATTGGAATATGCCTATAGTTAGACTCGATCCGACCGAGTTAACTAGTTTCACTCAATCTGATTGAGTTTGTTCTCACCCAAGCCGTGATAGGCGGGACCAAGATTGTCCCTCCGTACCCTACCAAGATTAAATGTGTTGCTCTGCTTTGGCAGATTCAACAACAACAAATGATCGAGGTAGTGATAGGTATCAAAACTTGGTAGGCATTTACGAGTCGGAGTTGATTTGAATTAGATCGAATCTAATCGCAAGAGAGAGGGTGTATCATATACACAAGGCTCTAATTATTTTACTCTAGCATGCATCACATACAGGCAAATAATAAAATAATTTAATTTGTGATTGGATCATGGCCCTACTACGATCTTCTCAAGCCAATGAGAAGATCGGACGGTCAACCTAGGGTTTCGCTTCTCCAAGCTTCTCCTTTGACCGCCACGTGTCGTCGGCTCCCTCCATAACTCCGTCTTCGGATGGACCATCCATCGTCTTCATTTTGGACATTACAAAATAAGAAAATACAGAAATAAAATAAAGAAGCCGACTCGCAGGTCGCATACACTATACAACACGCACAACCACAAAAACGGTACGCAGACCGTAATATGAATTACAACACATTCCAATCATATTGGGTTTTTATTGGGCCATGATCATCACAAATCCATACATAATTCCAAATTATGTATTTTAAATAAATTTCTATAATTTTTCGACAATTTTACAATATTATGAGTTACCCTTCCGTAACGGTCCCGCTACACGATTTTCGGGCACGATTGCGGGACAATTCCCCTCGCGGGGTTAGGGGCAGCGCCCCTACTCGCGAAATGAATTTTGCGAGTGTCCCAAAACCACCTTACAGCAACTTAAGCCGCTGTCCCGAAAAATTATAGCGAGATCTTTCCGTTTCGGAAAGTTTTTCTCGATCGGTGAAGCCTACAAGTGTCCGAACACTTGTTGCTTCGACTTTATGAGAAAAATACCCATAAATACTATAAATTTCGAAAAATCACAGAATATTCTTTGTCTGTAAATTTTGTATCTAATACAAAAAAAACAAATCTAAACTCGTACAAGGTTCGCACGTGGCTCTGATACCACTGTTGGAAATTCTAGGCCGCAAAAACCGCTTTTTGCGTTGCGGAAACCCCAGAAGTTCGGCCACGGATCCGTGCGAACATAAAATAAATTACGAGTACGAGTTTAATCTACATTAGATCTACATGATAAGAATCATTACCCTTGACGCGTAGCCCTTCACTTTCCCGCTTGTCCAAAAGGCCGCCGGATCTCGTAGAGTATCAAAGCAGACACTCCTCTATACGTATCCACGCGAACAAATGAAGATGGATCAAAACCTTAGGTGTGCTAGCACCCTATAGGTTTCGGCCAAGAGGAGAGGTCGAAGAAGCACTCCAACCGAAAAACAAGAGAGAAGAAGAAAAGCCTCCCACCCAAAAATGAAACAAAACATAGGTTTTGTTCCCACATGGTGGCCGGCCACTTAATGGCCATTAATGGCCATTAGGTGGCCGGCCATAATGGCTATTAAGTGCCATTAGGTGGCCTTCCATATCCCCTTTCAATTTGAATTCGAAATTCAAATGGGGGGGAAAACCAAGTCATCACTTGGTCAAACAAAGGTGAGGTGGGTTTTGGTCAAGTCAACTTGCCTTTTATGGACTTTCCATAAATAGTCAAGTCAAACTTGACTCCATTTCTTCTCCCATGTCAAGTCTAACTTGAAGTGGAACCAAGTCAAGTCAAACTTGATTTGGATTTAGGTCAAGTCAAACTTGCCTTTTATGGACTTTCCATATTTAGCCAAGTCAAACTTGACTTCACTTCTTCTCCCATGTCAAGTCTAACTTGAAGTGGAACCAAGTCAAGTCAAACTTGATTTGGATTTAGGTCAAGTCAAACTTGCCTTTTATGGACTTTCCATATTTAGCCAAGTCAAACTTGACTTCAATTTTTCTCCATCTATTTGTTCTTTGCGTGTGACCCTATAGGTTCTTGTAACGTTGGCAATGCTTCTAACCTCTTAGAAACATAAGCAATGAGCGGTATCTAGCAACACATCATTGCTACCCAAGTTACAAGAATGTTGAGATCCAACATCACCTTGTGACTAATATTGTGACTCTCACAATATATGATAATGTCCCTCTATCCTTGATATCTAGATTGACTCAATTGAGGCATAGACCGTGTCATCCTCGAGTCAATCTATATCTTGAACTCCAAGTAGACTCACACTAATCAAGTGAGCTCAATATCTCATATTGACTCACTTGGGCATGGCCATGCACTTTGTGGTCTCACTCTATCAAGATACGATATCGCTCCCGTCATATAGGAGGGATAGATCCCATCTACATCACTCACATCCCTCTCCATAATTTGTTACATACCCAGTAATCGCCTTTATAGTCCACCCATTTACGGGTGACGTTTGACGAAGCCAANATTTTATGATAATTGTGTAAACTTTCCAATTTTGGAAATTTCCTATTTTGGAAATTTTCTAATTTTGGAAAAACGTAAGTTTTCTTTGTACCAGAAACTTACAATTATTCTGAAAACCTTTTATTTTTGGAAACTTTCCATTTATGGAAAGCTCGCAATTTTGGGCACTTTCTTTCAAGAAAGTCTAGACAAATTATGAGAATATTAATTGTCATTTAAATTCATAATTAGAAATTAAATTATTTACAAAATTTTTTATTTTGGATTGAGCCTCGGGGAGCCGTCCAATTTAAAGTTAGTTGTTATAAATGAATTTCCTAAATTGAATTTAAACTATCAAAATTTTAATTTGGATTGAGTCTCGGGGAGCCGTCCAAATTAAATTATTAATTTTTCATAAATAAAATATGTGATCAAATCTTGGAAATTTTTGAGGTGATTCTCAAACGATAATTTCCTTACTCGATTTATGAGGTGATGCTCTTACATATTATTGTCTCCAAAATTAATTAGGAAAATTATTTCCTATAGAGTATATTTCCTTAAATAAGATTTTCATGAAAATAATATGTGGTTAAATTAAGGGAATCTATCTCTTAATTTAATAAGATTTGATTTAGAGAAATCAAAGTCTTAAACATATTAATTTCGAAATTGATTGTGATAATTTAGGAAATTGTTTCCCAAAAACAATTCCTTGAATAAAGTATGAAATTAGAATTAGGAAATCCGGTTCCTAATTCAATTAATGAGACTTGATAAATTAAGTCACATACATACTTTATTAAGGAAATCGTTAGAACATGACATAGTTATATATCATGAATGTGCATAAAAGAAAAGGATGAGACCCAAAACCCCTTATAAAATATTAAGGCCAACACCTTCCATTAATATGGTTAGAACCGGAGTTTTATTTCTCGTTTGGGTTGATGGACACATCCATGCCCGGCTTGAACCTCAACATGTTCAACCCATGGAATTAGTTTATGATTAATATAGTTGGAGTCAGAGGTCAATCATTAGTTTTGGTTGTTGGACACATCCAAGCCTGACTAAACGGTTGAATGAGCCCCAACCATATTAAAACTATTTCTTGATTAATGGGCCAGCCTTAAGCTTGGAGCATCGATTTGTTGTGCCACAGCCAAGGTTGATGTAAAGAGAGGTGTAGTTGGACTATGTGTATTGTTGCATACTTGTTAATGAGTTAACAACCCAATGATTTATGCAAATATTCAATTAGTTGATAGCATAATGTGATAGTTACATATGTATAATATGTAATCGGTATAAATACCTACCTTCATAGCTAAGAATAACTTGATGTACTCTAGCTATGGTTGTTCTTATCTATGGTTGAATATCAACCTATGTGGAGATGTTCCTACGATCTCCCGAATTGATAAAAAGGGTTATTCAATTCGAAAAATAAATAGGATTTAATTAATGTATATTGATGCATTCTTTATCATTCTTATCGCATAACCTCAATTTGTATTTCTAGGATAATCACCTAATCATGTCTTCTCTGAATTTGCGTTCCATTTTGGACACCAATAAGCTGACTGGGCCAAACTTCATGGACTGGCTTCAAAACCTGAGGATAGTCCTCAAGGCAAAAAAGCTTGCTTATGTCCTTGAAGAACAACTTCCCAACCATCCTCCTAAAGATGCAACTCCAGACCAGTTAGTGGCCTATCAGAAACATGTGGCCGATTCTGAACTTGTGAGTTGCATCATGCTGGCCGCTATGGTACCTGAGCTACAAAAGCAGCATGAGCATATGGATGCTCATACCATCGTCTTCCATCTTCATGAGCTGTTTGACAAGCAGGCGAGATCCGAAAGGTTTGAGGTCTCCAGACTCCTCTTCACCTCTAAGATGCAGGAAGGCACTTCTATTTCACAGTTTGTGTTGAAGATGTTAGGGTACATTGAGAGATTAGGCACACTCAAATTTGCAATAGATCACGAACTGAGTATTGACTTAATTCTGCATTGTTTGCCCAAGAGTTACTCATAGTTTGTGATGAACTATCGGATGAATAAACTAGAAACTACCATTCCTGAGGTGCTTAACCTGCTGAAGACTGTAGAGCCTTCTGTAAAGCAGGAACAGAAGACGGTACTGTTAGTTGGTTCCTCAAAGAAAGGTTCTAAGAGGAAGCCCAAAGAACAAAATAAGGGAAGGAAGAAAAAGGCCAAAAAGACTGAAAAGGCACCAAAAGGTACTTTCCATCACTGCGGCAAGGAGGGCCACTGGCGAAGAAACTGCAAGGATTATCTTGAGTCCTTAAAGAAGAAGGCATCCGATGCCCCCATCCTCTTCAGGTATCTTCATTATTGAATGTCACTCTATTTCCTCGTACACCTGGGTACTTGATACTGGGTGTAGCTCACATATATGTAATGACATACATGGGCTAAGGAATAGAAGAAGACTCGTCAAGGGAGAAGCGAATTTGCGAGTTGGAAATGGAGCAAAGATTGCTGCTGTTGCCATCGGAACATATTTGCTAAAGCTCCCTACTGGACTTGTCTTAGAATTGGATAATTGTTATCTTGTTCCATCGTTAATAAATAACATTGTATCTATTTTATGCCTGAATGGAAAGGATTATCATTTAACTTTTAGTAACAATTGCTGTTACATAACTTTAAATGGTGTTCTTTATGAGACTGGAACTTTATGCAATGGTATCTACACGTTAGATTTATCCAGTGACGTTTTCAATATCGAAGTTAGAAACAAACATGCTCGAATAGATAATCAAATAGACTCCTATACGTGGCATTGTCGTCTTGGCCATGTAAGCAAGAAACGCATGACCAAATTACACCAATGTGAAATTCTGGAAACATTTGAACCTGGTTCATTTGATACATGCGAATCATGCTTAAAAGGCAAGATGACCAAATTACCCTTTTTTGAAAAAGGTAAACCAGTGGGAGAATTGCTTGGTCTAATACATACTGATGTATGTGGACCAATGTCAACTCTTGCACAAGGAGGCTATAGCTACTTCATTACCTTTATCGATGATCACTCACGATTCGGGTATGTGTTCTTTATGAAACACAAATCTAAAGCTTTTGAGAAATTCAAAGAGTTCAGAAGTGAAGTAGAGAAATAGCTTGGCAAAAGTATAAAGATACTTCGATCCGATCGGGGTGGTGAATACTTAAGTCAAGAGTTTCAAGATTATCTTAGGGACAATGGGATATTGTCTCAATGGACTCCGCCATATACACCACAGCATAATGGTGTATCTGAGAGGCGTAACTGAACCTTGATGGACATGGTTAGATCTATGATGAATCATGCAACTCTTCCAAAATCCTTTTGGGGCTATGCGCTTAAGACAGTTGTTTACTTACTAAACAGAGTCCCGACCAAGGTAGTCTCTACTACTCCATATGAGATGTGGAATAGTAAGAAACCTCATTTATCTCACCTAAAGATATGGGGTTGTCCTGCTTATGTAAAGCGGACTGTATCAAACAAATTGGATGCTAAGTCTGATAAATGTCTATTTATTGGATACGCTAAGGAAACGAAAGGTTACCAATTCTATCATCCCATGGAACAAAAGGTGTTTGTTTCAAGGCATGCTGTATTTCTAGAAAAAGAATTTCTTTTACAAGAAAACAGTGGGAGTAGTATTGAACTTGAAGAAGTTCAAGAAACTCCAATAGACATTACAGAGACAGCTAGTCTAGACCCACAACTAATAACTCATAATGATGAGCTATCAGTTGAACCTAAAACAACACCACTTCTTCGTAGGTCTGATAGGGCACGCAATATTCTAGAGAGATACGGATTTCTCATAAGTGAATCGAACGACGTGTTACTCATTAACGATGACGAACCTATCAGTTATGAAGATGTTTTGAAAAATTCAGAAAGGGATAAATAGCTTGAAGCCATGAAGTCAGAAATGGATTCCATGTACAAAAATCAAGTATGGGACTTGGTTAACCCACCTGAAGGGATTAAGCCCATAGGGTGCAAGTGGGTTTTCAAGAAGAAAACTGACATGGAAGGTAATGTTGTCTTTAAGGCTAGATTAGTGGCAAAAGGTTATCGTCAGAAACAAGGAATTGATTATGACGAAACCTATTCGCCAGTAGCTATGCTTAAATCCATTCGGATGCTCCTGGCCATAGCAGCTCATTATGATTATGAGATATGACAAATGGATATGAAAATAGCTTTCCTTAATGGAAACCTGCTTGAGGATGTATACATGATACAACCTGAAGGTTTCACATCGGTTAATAAAACAAAAGTATGCAAGCTTCGACGATCCATATATGGACTGAAGCAAGCATCCAGGAGCTGGAACATCCATTTTGATGAGACAATCAAAGAGTTTGATTTCTCACAAAATCCTGACGACCCTTGTGTGTACAAGAAGGTTAGTGGGAGTGCAGTCATATTCCTAGTGTTATATGTCGATGACATATTACTTATAGGAAACGATATATCAGTCTTACAGTCAGTTAAAATTTGGTTGTCCAAAACTTTCTCCATGAAAGACCTGGGAGAAACAACCTATATCCTTGGGATTAGAATATATAGAGATAGATCAAAACGGTTGTTTGGTCTTTCGTAGTCTACATATATAGACCGAGTGCTAGAAAGGTTTAGCATGTCGGAATCCAAGAAAGGTTACCTTCCCACCAGGCATGGGATCAACCTTTCGAAGTCTATGTGTCCGCGCACAGAAGACGAGAGAATTTGCATGAATAAGATTCCTTATACATCTGCGATAGGATCTATCATGTATGCTATGTTATGTACTAGGCCCGATGTATCGTATGCTCTGAGCGTCACAAGCAGATACCAGTCTAATCCAGGAATGGATCATTGGGCGGCTATCAAGGCAATCCTCAAGTACTTAAGAAGAACTAAGGATGTGTTCCTAATATATGGAGAAGCTGATATGGTAATACGTGGGTATACAGATGTCAGTTTGCAGACAGATAAGGATGACTCCAAATCTCAGTCTGGATATGTATTTATTTTGAATGGAAGCGCAATAAGTTGGAAGAGTTCCAAGCAAGACACCGTAGCGGATTCTACCACGGAAGCGGAATATATTGTAGCTTCGGAAGCAGCAAAGGAAGCATTCTGGATCAAGAAGTTTGTCTTAGAACTTGGTGTGGTTCCAACCATTGATGAAGCAATACCGGTTTACTGCGACAACAATGGAGCTATTGCACAAGCAAAGGAACCAAGGTCTCATTAGCGATCCAAACATGTGCTTCGCCGCTATCATCTGATCAGAGAGATTATAAGTAGGAATGATATACAAATTGAGAAAATTCCCACTGAAAGGAATTTAGTGGATCCTTTAACTAAGGCCTTACCTCAAAGTAAGTTTGAGGGCCATGTTAGAGCCTGTGGTATTGGATACCGTAGCGATTGGCATTAAGCCAAGTGGGAGTTTGTTAGTGATATGAGAAAAGTGTCCTAAGGCAATCGCCTTATGATTGTAATCATTTATTTTATAAATGAATATTCACTATTTGAGTATACATATTTATGTATTTGATAGAGATCTTAAACTCATTTACTGAATGTCCGCAATACAATTCACAGCATGAGAGAATTTGTGACGAATTCACAACTAGTGATTATCTCTACATGTGCAATTGTGAAGTATTGAAATTGTCCCTAGTTGATGAATTGATAAATATGGACACTATCAATTCTGTTGAGACTAGCATGGGTTATTCTCTAATCAGCTGATTCTCACTGGCTGTAAAACTTCATATGGTAGTCTACATATATATGTCAATGAAGTTCTTACTACAGCTTAAGTGTGATGTTCCTTTGACTTACGGTGTTCAAGTCATCTTTGCCATGGAGACTTATACTTTGAGTTCTTAAGCAAGCATCTCCAAGGAGGTGTGGACCCAGGATGATTGGGTATAAGCCGAAGTGCCCGAAGATGTTTGAACAACCTATAAAGGATTCACCACTCCTTGCAAGGAGATGTATACCCACAGCCTATCGTCGGATTGTTACTCGAAGCCTCTGGCCAGAGCATGACATGTTCAGAGTATGAATATCTTAAATACATGAGAGTAATTAGAATCCGTAGGACGAGAAAATATTACTTGGGCTAGGTGTGACGTAGTCAGCCTAGTGGGGACTGACACACATAGACCATGTCCTGAACCAAGTGGGTATAAGATGGTGAAGGGAATGGGGCACGATTCATTATAGCTGCTGAAGGGTTTCAGAAATGTTTCTGAGGTCAACCGTTGATCTTTCGATTAATTGGGGATCATGATGTACTACTAGGTTCCACTCATCATCGTTCTATAATTGGTTAATTATAGACGGCCAACATAAATCGAAATCGTATTTAATCACACGCACTACGAGTAATCCGAGGGATTTAAAATGAGTTGAAAATTAGATTTTACAATCAAGAGAGATTAGGTTTGGTTGAGCCAAACGATAAGTCGAATCTGAATTTTTCAGAGACGCATCGGAAGCGTAAAATGGCTAAGTCTTTTGAAGACTTAATAGATGAATTAAATAAGTTTAATTCATTGGGGCGTGGCTTGGATGGGCCGGCCAAAGAGGGTCTCCATCCTCATTGGTTGGCCGGCCACAACAAAGGGAGAGAACCAAGTTTTTGGCTCAATTTATAAAATAAACCAAGTGTGGTTTATTTTGTAAAATTATGGATGATATAAATTTTTATATAATAAACCAAGATTTGGTTTATTTTTCATAGAAATTAAAATGAATTATGGATTGGTTTATTTTATTTTATAAAATCAATCATGAATTGATTTACCATGATAAGAAAATTTATTCCATAAGAAAAAAGAGACTTGGTTGATTTTTATCATGAATTAATAATGATAAAACTTGGCATGATGAAATAAGTCATAGAAAATTTATTCCATAAGAAAAAGGAGACTTGGCGGTTGAGAGGCCACTATATAAAGGACCCAAGGCAAGGCTTGGAAAATAAATCAAAGTATTCTTGCCTGGGATCTCTCCCTCTCCTCCCTTCTTCCTCTTGGTCGGCCACAAGGTTCTTCTCCCTTCTTCTTGCCGTGACCACAAGGAGAAGCACCGAGGCGACGAAGATTTTCCATTAGGATGATCTTCCTCTCCAGCCATCATCACCTTGGGATTGGGCGCAAGTCATCTTCCTCCTTCTCGCCGGAATTGTGATTCCGGCCAACCTTGGTAGTGAGTTTTTCCGATGTGATTACTTCTCTCTTGGTTTTTCTTCTCGCGTTCTCAGAGAATCTAGTAGTTCTCGAGAACACGAAACTCGTGGCTTTGCGAAGTCATCCCGAAAATACTCGGCGTGGACACGAATAGAGGCGGAGCTTCCGAGGGACGCTTACGGTTGGATCTCGTCCCTTCCTTCGAGTTACGCGAGGTAATAAGTAAATTAGTTTATGTTTCTGCAAAATTTTAAATATATGATCATGTCTACACAAGATAAAGTTGCATGCTTAGATGTGTGGTTAAATAATTTGAGAAATTATTTATGCTAAACCATCCGCTGCACGTAATTAATTTTAAAATTACGAACCCGCATCCATGTTAACATGCACCCGGTCCCAACATTTTTCAGAAGGTACTTCAGAACTAGATGATCAGAAAAAAATAATAACATGTGAGCACAACAAAAATGATCTAAATCGGTCTAAAGCAAAAACAATAGCAAGAAGCTCTTTTTCAGTGGTGGTGTAGTTGGTTAGGGCGGCATCTAGGGTAGATGATACCTGCCTGCAAGAGTCTACCACTGTAACTCCAGATTTCTTAGGCACCACTTGGATGGGACTAACCCACTGACTATCAGAAATAGGGTAGATGATACCTGCCTATAAGAGTCGAGTCACCTCTTTCTTTACAACATCCAAAATTAGCGGATTAAGTCTCCTCTGTGGTTGCCTAACTAGTTTGAAATTTTCCTCCAAAAATATCCTGTGCATGCAAATAGCTGGGCTAATACCTGGTATATCTGATAAAGTCTACCCAATGGCTTTCTTGTGCAGCCTCAAGATTTGCAATAATTTTTCTTCTTGCTCTGAATCTATGTGTTGGGCGATAATGACAGGAAAATTCTGCTCCTCTCCTAGATAAGCATATTTCAAATGATCTGGTAATGGCTTGAGCTCAATTTGTGCCTGCTCAGTAGGTATGGGTGATCCCTGGGGCTCAGTACAATCCCCTTCACTCTTACACCTATCTTCGGAGTCCTCTGAAATATCAATCAAAGTAGGTGATCCCTAGGGCTCAGTGCAATCCCCTACACCTATAAAATCCTCTCCAACTTAAAGTGAATCTGAAATTCCCTCTGAATCAGCCTCCTCTAAAGCAAATGTGTCCTCAGCCTCCTCTGAACTGACATCTCCTCTGGAAATAACAAGTGGAGCTCCCTCAGCAAATATATCTGCATCATCCAACTCCTCTAGAATACCAATGCTCATAATAGAGTGATCCTCTCTAGGGTGCTTCATGGCATCAAAAATACTGAATTGGACTACTGTGTCTCCTATTTCCATAGACAGTGTGCCAGCATAAATATCTATCTTTATCCTCATAGTCTTCAAAAATGGCCTCCCAAGGATGAGTGGAGATCTGTGTGCTAGGTAGTCCGCCTCCATGTTCAAGATGTAGAAATCCGCAGGAAAGATCAGCTCCTTCACCTTTACTAACACATCTTCAATAATACCGGCCGGGTGGGTCTGACTCCTGTCTGCTAACTGAATCACCACTCTAGTAGGCTGGAGAGGACCAATACCAAGCATCTGGAAGACTGATTTGGGCATTACATTAATGGAGGCTCCCAAGTCCAACATGGCATCATGAAACAGGGTCCTCCCTATCTCACAAGACACAGTAAAAACCCCTGGATCTTCACACTTCTGAGGGATGGAATGGATAAGTGCTGAGATATTTTTCCCTAAGCTGACCAATTCATTCTCCTTCAGTTTTTTTTTGTGAACACATAAATCTTTGAGAAATTTAGCATACTTAGGAATCTGTTTAATTATGGTCAACAAAGGTATATTAATCTCCACCTTACTAAAAAGATTGACAAGTTCATTATATTCCTTAGCCTTCTCCTCCTCCACTTACTTTTTGGCTTGAGTTTTGCGCTGTGGAAAGGGCAAAGGAACCCTTAATTCCTCCTCTTGAGCCAAAACTTGTGGAGCTGAATTCTGAGCTGGAATTCCATCTGAAGTAATTGCTGTAAGTCCACTTTTACTACTGATTTCTCCTTCATTGTCCACCAAAATCACAGGATCACTTAAGGAATGATGAGGCTTGAACTAGGGTTGAAACTAACTGATTTTGAAGTCTTTCCATGGTTGTTTGGGGCTGAAAAAGTAGGTGTTGTCTGGTTTTCAGAAAAATCAGCCCTTGGAGCATTTAAAGTTGAAGCAACCTTCCCACTCCTCAAAGTGATGACACTAACATTTGCCTTTGGATTGGGAGTAGCTTGAGAAGGTAATTGACTTGATCCTTGGGCTTGCATTTGGTTCATCCTACTAGCCAATTGTCCAATTTGTCTCTTAATATTTTGTAAGGTGGGATCATTCTTTTGTTGGCCTTGTTGTTGCAAGAGTTGTTGTAACATCTCCTCTAGCCTTTGTTGTTGAGCATTCACCCCACTAGAACCTCCATAGCCTCCTTGGTTAGCATGAGTCTTCGGTTGGCCTTGAAACGAAGAAGTAGGCTGCTGAAATTGTTGAACATGCTGTGAACCTTGAAAGTAGGGCTATTGGGGCTGATTATAGGGTTGAAATGGTTGTGAAAATTATAGAAAATTAGGCTGGGAACTTGGTTGGAATTGTTTAGAATTGTAGCTCTGAAAATTCTGAGTTTGAGATTGAAATTGTTGTGGTGAGGGCTGAAATTGAGTAGGCTGAAAACTCTGATTTGAGGGCCGAAAATTTTAGTTGTAAGGCTGAAATCCTTGCTATGAAAACTGATATGGTTGCTGATAATTCAGATTACCTTGGAACCCTTGCTGATTTCCTTGAAAAGGTGGCTGATTTTGTTGAAATGGTTGCTGAAATTGCTGAATTGGTTGTTGAAAATTCTAAAATTGTGGTTGCCCTTGCTGATTTTGCTGGAAATTTGGTTGAGGCTGCTGAAATGGCTGTTGTGATGGGTTTTGTTGATAAAAAGAGTTGTCATATTTCAAATTTGGATGATCCCTCCAACCCGGATTATAAGTAGATGAGTAGGGGTTATTCTTGGCTTGAAATTGTCCTCTAGTCAACGCTGCTAGTGTTTCATCTTGTTGGAGGTTAGGACAAAAATCTGAGTAGTGTTCTTGGCTTGAGCAAATACTACACAACCTCATCACTTGACTTGAAGGTGGAGGTACTGAAAAATTCTGATTTTGGCTTACATTGTTTAAAGTCATTTGCTTCACCAGGGAGGTAAGCTCCATCAAGGAACTCTTAATCTCCTTTTGCTCATTGGAAACCATCTGAACCTCATTTACTCCTCTAGTGGACAAAGCTCTACTCCTACACTGTTGTGAATTTTCTGCCATGTTTGAAATCAACTCCCTAGCTTGATTCGGTGTTTTGTTCACTAGGGCTCCTCCAGCTGCAGCGTCAATCATAATCCTATCCATCTGGAGTAGACCCTCGTAGAAGTACTGAATAAGGAGTTGCTCACTTATCTGGTGCTGTGGGCAACTAGAGCATAGCTTGTTGAATCTTTCCCAATAATCTTATAGGGTCTCTCCCATTACTTATTGTATGCCACAAATACTCTTTCTGATGATTGCTGTTCTGGAGGCTAGAAAGTACTTTTCCAAAAATGCTTTCTTCATAGAAATCCAACTAGAAACGTGCCCCGTAGGCAAATAATAGAACTAATCCTTAGTTGCTCCAGTCAGGGAAAATGGAAATGCCCTCAGCTTGATATCTTCTTCTGAAATCCCCTGAGGCTTCATGGTGGAGCAGACTACATGAAATTCATGTAAGTGTCTATTGGTATCCTCTCCAGACTGTCCTTGAAATTTAGGAAATAGATGAATCAAGCCTGATCTCAGCTTAAAGTCACCAGTAAGTTCTGGGTAAGCAATGCATGAGTACTGGAAAGCATCATCAGGTGCTGCAAGTTCCTTCATGGTTTTCTGGTGATATGCCATTGGACTGTCTGAATGAGTAGGAATGAACTGAGTAGGAATAATGTCAAAAGCCTCTGAAACTCTGATTTGGTTCCTTCTTGCTCTGAAAGTCCTCTCAATTTCAGGATCAAATTCCTCAAGATTACCACATGCTGTGACGACCTGCTTAACTTCTCTCCCTTAAAGCGGACGTCACTTTTACTTAACCTTAACTGTACCTTATTCTTAGCCTTAGGTTACAACTACTTAACTTGCCTTAACTTGCTCTAAATTTTTTTTCCTTTTAAAAAAAAACTTTCATTTTATTTGCTTTGCAATGATTTGACCCCTAGACCTCTTCGTTGTAAAACTGAAGCACTAACCATCTGCCCTACAACACTTTCCTTTCAATGGTATCAGTCGACTGCTAGATAGCCAGTCGACTGGTATTGGCCACAAAAACTTTCTGTGCCCGGCACCAGTCGACTGGCCTCATGGCAGTTGACTGGTGCATCGATCAGAAACTTTCTGTTCGATAGGGCAGTCGACTGGTTATGAACCAGTCGACTGGCACGCCTGAAACCTACATTTACAGACCTGGGATCTCCTTTCAAGGGTCCATAATTCATACACTTCCAAAGCATATAAAGAAATAACTCCAAATCTATACTCTATACT
Source organism: Boesenbergia rotunda (assembly GCA_024364735.1). Taxonomy (NCBI): domain Eukaryota; kingdom Viridiplantae; phylum Streptophyta; class Magnoliopsida; order Zingiberales; family Zingiberaceae; genus Boesenbergia; species Boesenbergia rotunda. Next base: position 136,524 of record JAGFNQ010009332.1, on the reverse strand, counting down.
AGTTTTATGAACATCTTAGCAACCCAAAACAAATCCATTTACTTGTAATTAGGATCTTTGCGGAATTTAAGAAACTATCAAAACATATGACATCTATTGTAGAGTTTGTACTCAACTTGGTCTCTATGCAATGTTTAAACAAAATCCTTACGCTTTACCAATCCCAAAACACAACCACAAGGTTCTACAAGACTTAGCCCAAAGATCTCTTCCACGGTTCCGCCGCCACTGAACATCAATGCAAGTCCCGTTCGCCTCCTTAACTTATGCTTTTTCTTTACCTTTGTCTGCAATAGAAGGAAATGCAACTAATAAGCGAATTGCTTAGTAAGTAAATCTTAGCTCACAAATCCATACGATAAATGATAAATATGCTCTTTTCAAAGAATGCTTGCTTGAAAATACATGCACTTGGAAATATTTGCACATGGGAACTTTCATACACTTATCAATCTCAATCATGCTTGAAAACATTTACTAGCATCAAAACACTTGCAATCTTAACATGCTCATGATTTCTTTTGAAACTTACTAATGATACATTTCCATACTTTAAAACACTAACTTCTTTGCTCTTTTTCTTTAACATGCTTATAACATAACCATGTCAACATACATAACCAAAAACATGCACTTAAGGAAATTGAAACACTTACATATACTCATATACTTTAAAATAATAATCAACTTTCTCAGGCCTTGACACTGTATCTGGTATCAGTGTACCAATGCGCGCATCCCTAATAGGTTTCGGGGTAGCTAGGCACCGCACCCTATTAGAGCTTCTTTCTTACTTTCTGTGGATCTCTCATTTGCCCGGTACATGTCACTTTACAAAAATAAAATATTTTCTTACTCATAATGCTTGTATTTATCAAACAAACTTTCTTTTTCATAAATCTTGCACTATAAACCTTTACCTTTTCTTACTTGGAACTTTCATCGAGCACCTTGCGTGCCCTTAACCCCAAAACTCATTTTTGGGACTTTTCAAGAACTTACTCTTATCATACTTAGGTCACACACACAAAAACCTACTCCAATTCATATTCTATGATAAAACATGTATTCTTTAGGAACTTAAAACCACAATAAAAACCATAATCTTAAAGCATGCACTTAGATCACAAACATGGTTCTACAACGAGAAATGCATGGCGAAACTACTTCTATTGCAGGTGAGTGATCTACTTATCCCCTTTTCTTGAAGAAAACTCACTAAATATGCAGAAACACCTAGCTTAGCGCTCCTCCCCTCTTCCCTTGCGAGAAAACTTCACTCCTTGGCCCTAGAGAAGAAGCCCTAGGTTCTCTTCTTCAAGAGGAAGAAGGAGGAAGAAAACTCCCCCTTTCTCCCTGTTTTCGCAGCCTCCTCACCTCTGCTCGCGCGGCCTCCCGAAACCCTAAAAGGGGTCTTAACACAACTTAAGTGGAAGTTGAGACATCTCATCCTGAAAAGGACTTACTTACCTATAACATTATTTCGCTTCATTCTTTTCTGTGCTTGATACCCTTGCCCTGTTGGTTACCCCAACTCCCTTAAGGGCTTGCTTTGCCCTGTGGTCGCGAGATCAAACCCCGCCCGACCCCTATTTTTCCTTTTTATTTTAATTCCGAAAAATGCTTGAAAAATTCCGAAAAATTCCTAATAATACCAGAAAATTATTGGGTGTTACACATGCAGATCTGGTCATACAACAAATACAAATCGCAGCAAATGTATACAGAAAAATGAAACAAATGAAATAGATCACAAGATATGAAAATAAGCACACAAGCTAAATCAAACAAACTCAACTAGCTGTCCCCAGCAACAGCGCCAAAAATTTGATGTAGTCCAGTACTAGTGTCACAATTGAGCCTCAAATTTAGATATTTGTAAACTGAAAACCCTTGGCTAGCAAGATTAAATGTAGAATAGGGGCCTCAGGTCATATTTTTCCAATGACTAATTGTGAGTGCTTAATTCAAACTATAGTTGTCATTTTAAGTTGTTTTTGGGTTTTCAAATTGAAATGGGGGTTTTGTTTTGCAAATAAGAACGATAGTATAGTGTGAAATGAAACCGACATAAGCAGGAATTAAACTATTGACTTGTAAAAACCTAACTTAACAAAGACAAACAATTCAAATGAAAATATGGAATTGAAATTCAAGATTGAAATTGAGTGCAAGGAAGCTGTAACTAAGCAAATTGAACTGAATGCACTTAGTTTGTAGCTAAACAACAAACTGTCAAGGGCTGAAATAGGTCAAGCTTAAAGCAGACCTAAATCGTAACCAAGGTTACCTGATCAGTCGTCGGACCGATCAGATACACGCCTGATCGGACTGGACATCGATCAGTAGCTGACTAGATCGGTCGATTAGACCGATCATTGTCTGAAAAATTACTGAAACAAATTGAAACAAAAAAGGACAGCTAAAGGGAAGAATTCAGAAACTAAATCTAAGCTTTAGATCAAGTTTTTCACCAATAATTCCGTCTTGTCATCACACAAGATGCAGCTAGAAACCCTCTAGCGTGGCAAACCAAACGAAACCCAATTCCCGCGATCCGCTTGCTCAGATTGTTGCATGATCAGGAAACTCCTCCGATTTCTTCCTTTAGAGAACCCCTCTGAGTGCGCTTGTGATTCAGGAACTCAGAACATTTCAGAGAATCCCTCTGACGTGCTCCGATTGATGAAGATTCACGAACGATGCATGAAGTGATCGGATGAAGTAGCTCGGCGATGAAACCCTCACCTGAGCTCTCCGATATGAAATTGACTTGCGAACATCGCGAGAATTTGATCTCGATGTTCCGAGACCTTGAGATGATACTAGATCTGAAGTGGCTACCAATCCCGAATGAAAATTGTGAAGAAAGCGATGAAAAATTGCAATGAACTGGAAGAACACTCGAAATCGCAACCCCCCCAGCTCAGCGGAGGGGAAATCGGTTTTAACTAATTGCATTTGAATTTCGATGGTTGTGATCATTCTGCACGCATCCAACGGTTGGATCTTCTCTGATCTGAGCCAACCCTTCTAGATCATGATCAATGGTCCTGATCTACTCCTCCTCAGGGATCATTTAGATCTGCAATGGATGGCTCAGATTGCTTTGATCATTGAATGGACGGTTTAGGCTCCTCTTAAGCTCGATCCAACGGCTAGATGACCTCTGATTGGGACCAAATCTTCATATCTTGATCTGTGGTCTAGATTAACTCTAACTTGAGCTCTAATTGGTCGGCAGATGATGGATGGCTCAGATCTAGTCATTTCTTGATCAGACAGCCCACATTGATCCACCTCTTGATCCCCTTGATCAAAGCCAAGTATGAGCTTAAGTCTGATCCAATCTGATCTAGGTCCATGGTTATTTTGGAGCCTACAAAATTAGATTCAAAATTAATGCTGAAATATCTCAAATATAAAAAGAATTCTATCCAAAGACAAAATAGAAAGATTTCATGAAACCTAATGCAAATGCAAACTTGAGCATATGAAAAGGGATCAAAATATGGATTTAAGAGCCTAATTGAAGTAACAAAATGGTAGTCATCATTCATCTTCCAGTCTGGACTGGAAATGCCCAAAAATGTAGAAGGCGTGGTACAAGGCTACACTGAGTGGGATGGACCACTCAAGAAGAAGATCGAGACCGATGCAAAAGCTACACAGACACTACAATGCGGCCTGACGAAAGAAGAACTGAACCGTGTCGGTCCCTTTAGCAACGCGAAGGAACTCGGGAGCAAACTCATCCAACTACTCGAAGGTACGTCCGATACGCGGATCGACAAAAGAGATTTGTTGCTCAACAGACTCTACACAATAAAGATGCACGAAGGTGAATCGACAGCACATCTCCATGCAAGAATCCAGGAGCTGATGAACGGGCTGCATATAATAGGTCACAAGGTCGAAAACCGTGACCTAATAAGGTATACCCTAAACTCGTTCCTAAGGAACACTTTGTGGGCGTCTATGGTAGATGCCTACAAGATTTCCAGGAACCTTTCAGAAATTAAATTAGAAGAATTATTTTCTGAATTAAAATTACATAAACAAACTAATACTGCATTGGTCGAGAAGAGTATTGCATTTGTTGCAGGAAAAACTCCAGGAAAATCTCAGAAAAAGAAGCTTCAACCAGTACCCGAGTCCGACTTAAACTCAGAATCAGACGACGATGAAGGGGATCGTCCAAAACTGGTTCGGTTAGCTCGCGACTACTACAAGGATCTCAAAAACCAAACAAACTAAAAGAAGTCAAATCGGAAGAAGGAAGATCCATCTGAACCCTCGACGAGCCAGAAGAACAAAGATAACATAACATGCTACGAGTGCAACAAGAAGGGACATTTCAGATCAGAGTGTCCCAACCTAAAGGAGAACAAAATGGCTCGGAAGAAGAAGGCTCTTCAAGCCACCTGGGATGAATCGTCCTCGGAAGAAGAAGAAGAAGCTCCACACTCAAACCTACTCTCCTTGACCGCCTCGAAACACATCGACTATGGAATGAAATCAGAACCAGATGAGGACGTCGACACCGGAAAGCCTTCGATCTCAGAGGGCGGACAAATCATGGTAAGAGGTTATCCGAAATCTGAACTTTATGATTTAATTTCTTACTTGTCATGCAAGTTGGCAAAAGCCAACATCCGGGTTGAAACCCTCCGACAGAAAGTCAAACTCCTGAAAGAGGAAGTCAACTCGAGTTCCATGACCGAGCCATTTCAAGAAGGAAGCTCAACTCAAGTTTAAAATTTTGAGGAAGAGAATTCTTCCTTGAAAACTCAAGTCAAGGAACTCAGAGTCACATTGGAACGACTCACTTCGGGTTCCAAGAATCTTGACATGATTCTTGGAAAACATAAGTATGTTCTCAATCGATCCGGATTAGGCTATCGAACCAACTCGCGACAACGCTCTTACTATTCAGTAATGAACCAACCTAGAACCCGAGTCCAAGCATAGGTTCCAATGCTATGTTTGAATAAACAAACTGGACCAAACCAATATTGGATCCCCAAGGACAACATTCACATCTTGCCTAACCCTTATCGAGGCTTCAATCCAGGGGGAGCTAATATAAAAATCATCTTTATAATTAGATAATTTTTTTAATTGCTTGATTGCTTGTTTATTTTTTTTTAAAATTTTATTATTCTGTTTAGACATAGGAATGGTTAGTTTAAGGACAAAAAGACTTACTTAAAACTTGAACAACATTGTATTAGGTAGAGGTGAGATGATAGTACGTTAGGGAAGCCCTTTTAATAAGGTCAAGTAGGGTAAGGCATACCTTACTTGGTCTGGTTAGTCTGGTGGAACTAGCCGAAGCTACCGATCCAAAACCTAAGCTTAGACCAAAATTTTTCAAGAAGTAATTTGAAAATGAACTTTCGGTAAAAGGCTTGTTCAAGGAAAGGGTTGTTGCTCCAATAAGGCTATGGCCAAAGAAGGCCTCTGTGCCTCGCCAAGACCTGGAAGCCGATTATCGAAACTCAAATTCAATTTACTATTTGATAAATTTGAATCTAACACAAGTTTTAATTAAATCTTAGGTTCAACATTTTTTTAAAGTTAATAATCTTTCAAAATTAACTCTACAACATTTTCAAAATCATTCAACATTTTTCAAAATTAACTTAACATTTTTTAAAAAATTAATTCAATATTTCTCAAAATTAATTCAACTCATATTGAAAACCTATCTCACAAGAAATCATAAGGTCAACATGCTTGACAATCATAGATATGGGTGAGACAGACTAGGTAGTGAAATTCAATTTAATCTATCCCTACCTCTACATAAAAGGATCCAAATCAAAACATAATTTATGTGTAGGAATATAAAGATTTGGACCAATGGATGTTGGATAGTGGATGCTCCGGACACATGACTGGAGACAAATTAAAGTTCACCAAAATCAAGTTCAAAAATCTAGGCTCAGTGGCATTTGGCAACAATGTCACACTTAAAGTAATTGGGTCAGGTAACATTGAACTTAATTCTAATTTTATTATTAAAAGGTGTTATTGGTTGAAAACTTTAAGTTTAATTTACTTAGCATTAGCCAACTTTGTGATACTGGTTATATTGTTACCTTCACCAATTCTGACTGCCTGATTAGAAACCTACAAGACTCAGACATAACACTTAAGGGTAGTAGGAAAAATAATGTTTACACAATCAATCTACCCTCAATACCCAAATATTTTCTGACTCAACTAGAAGAAACCAATCATTGGCATAGAAGACTAGGCCACACCCATACCAAATTAATTTCAAAAATAACTCAACTTAGATTGATTAATGGTGTACCTAAAATTAAGAACTTTGACAATACAATTTGTAATTCATGTCAACAAGGCAAACAAACCAAGTCAACTCATAAACCAAACCCAGTCCAACTTAACCCAAGCCACACTTGAGCTCCTACACCTTGACCTCTTTGATTCACATGGAGCCAAGTCACTAAGCGGGAATCAGTACTGCTTAGTAATCATTGACGATTACTCTAGGTTTACCTGGGCGAGGTTCTCAAAAACTAAAGATGAAACATTTAACTCATTTAATGATTTGTGCAAAATAATAGAAAATCAAAATGACACAAAAATTAAAAGACTTAGGAGTGATCATGGGTGAGAGTATAAAAATCAAAAATTTGAGGAATTTTATAAAATTAATGGGTATGCCCATGAGTTTTCATGTCCTAGAACTCCCCAATAGAATGGAATAGTTGAAAGAAAGAATAGAACCCTTTAGGAAGCCGCTAGGACCATGCTCAACGAGTATAACCTAACTGATCAATTTTGGGCAGAAGTGGTAAATATAGCCTGTTATATTCAAAATAGGGTCTTAATTAATAGAAGATACAACAAGACACCCTATGAACTTTATTATCATAGATTACCTAATTTACATTATTTAAGAGTTTTTGGGTGCAAAGTCCATATTTTGAACACTAAGGACTACCTAGGTATGTTTTAGTCAAAATCAACCCCAGGGACCTTCTTAGGATATTCAACAACAAGTAGAGCATATAGGATTTACAATAGACAAACTCATAAAATTAAGGAAACTACCAACTTAATCTTTGATGAGGAAATTGAAACAAAGTCTACTGATAATCAAAACCTAAAAAAATTGAATCTTGAACAAGATGATAGTGAACCATTAATTGAACCATTAAATGAATTATCAATTGAACCAACTACTGAGGTATCAACTGAACCACTAGCTGAACCTACCCAAGTAGTTGAACCAAACATTGAACCAAACCTTCCAGTCAGACCTGAGGCTAATCCTAGTTCTAGAAGAATGAAGAAACCCAGCCTCAATCATCCATCTAACCAAAACATGGGTGATCCAACCTTAGGAGTCAGAACAAGGTCTTCTTATAGAAATCTTAGTCAGATTGCTCTAATTTCAAAAATAGAACCTAAGACTATAGAAGAAACCCTACCTGACCCAGATTGGATTATAGCAATGCAAGAAGAACTAGCCCAATTTGAGAGAAACCAAGTCTGGGACTTAGTACCTAAACCTGAGGGTAAGTCTGTTATAGATACTAAGTGGGTATTTAGAAACAAACTAATTGACCAAGGGGAGATTGTGAGAAATAAAGCCCGCTTAGTAGCTAAAGGGTTTAGTCAAGTCGAAGGGTTAGATTATGATGAAACCTATGCCCCTGTAGCCAGTCTTGAATCAATTAGGATGTTACTAGCTTTTGCAGCCCATAGAGGTTTTAAACTGTACCAAATGGATGTCAAGTCTGTCTTTCTTAATGGATTCATAAAAGAGGAAGTCTACGTAGGGCAGCTCCCAGGATTCGAAGATCGGGGAAGGATTCGATGATCGGAGCAGTGGGTCGTTGTTGGCGCTTTAAACTTGAGCACGGAGCGTTTGGAGCAGAGCGATTGAATGTTTTTGTTGGAAGCAGTGTTGTCTGGAAGCAAGGGGTGAACCCCTTTATATATAGTCTTCTTGGGCGCCTATGTTGAATGGGGCACCTGACACGTGTGCCTATCTATGCGAACTCTCATCCATAGATTTGGTCAGCGCTTATCCCTTCAACTGGCGCACCTGTATGATCACGGGCGCCTCCTTTGCTGACGTGGAGGCTTGCTTCGCAGACTGCTTTGAAAGAGCCCTTCTGGGGCGCCTGTATCCATACAGGTGCCTGTATGCTCAGGCGCCTGACTCTATTCAGGCGCCTGGGATGCAGTGAACTTCAACCTTCATTCCTGCAACCAGAGTTAGTTCCAAAGCACCAGTAATAGATGAAATATGTTTAGTTAACAACCTGGGTTGTCTTGGTTCTGACTTTGGGCTTCCCAAATTGAACCCTAGGTCGAACCAACGCCTAATGTTCCCTCCTCAGGGAACGCATCCTCACCTACTCCTCTCAGGAGAATTTACCTTTTATCCAACCGGCTCCTCCGGTTAGACTTTTGCCCAATCTTCCGGATCAGGACATCATGCCCAGTCCATGACCAGGACTTATTTCCCAACCCTTGGTCAGGTCTTCGGTGCCCAGCACTCAGCTAGGGCATATTGCCCATTTCCTCGAATTAGGACTTCATGCCTAGTCGACGACCAAGACTTATTGCCCAACCCTTAGTCAGGTCTTAGGTGTCCAGTCCTCGGCCAGGACTTATTGCCCAATTCCTTGAATCAGGACTTCATGCCTAGCTTACCTAGGACTTTTTCCTGCGCACTTAAATAACGTTATTAGATCACAATATAACCTTAACTTGTGAACTCTTTGCCATTATCAAAACTCAGGTTCGATCTTGGTGCTTCCGGCACCAACAATCTCCCCCTTTTTGATTTATGACAACCTGGTTCAAAAGTTAAGATAAAACATTTAAAGCAGGTATATCAAACAACTATGTTTTATTTTCCCTATCTTTTAAGAAAACTAAATTTTGAAAAACACGCACTAAGCTCCCCGTGAATTAGAGATTCTCCCCCTGAAGCTTTTAAAGATATGCAGTTTTTCAAAATAGTTTAAGTGTAACCTTTTTGAGGAAAAAAGTTAAAGCCTTTTTGAAATAATGATCAACAAATGTTAACCAAGTATATTTTGCAAAATTTTTGAAGTTGAGAAAAGTTATGACACCTTTTTGAAAAGTTTAATAAAATTTTCAAAACCAAGGAATTTTGACTTCTCTTGAAAATTTATACCAAAAAACCTTACATTTTGCTAAAGAATTTACAGTTAGAAAAATATTTTTCACTTAGAAATATTTTGTAAAAGAATTTGCACTTAGAAAAATATTTTTCATTTAGAAATATTTTGCAAAAGAATTTGCACTTAGAAAAATATTTTTCACTTAGAAATATTTTGCAAAAATATTTTTCGCTTAGAAAAAATATTGTGCACTTGAAAAAGTATTTTGTACTTAGAAAATATTTTAAAAATACTTTAAGACTTTTGAAAGACGATTTACCCTTAAAATATTTTTGCAAGTATTCTGCACTAGAGAATTTAACTTTACTTTTTGAAAAAATTATTTTTTTTCACTCCTTTTTGTTTACTCTCCCCCTTTTCCATATATCAAAAAACTGATTAAAAATCAATTGCGAATCAAAGCCAGTTTAAAAAATAAATCTAAATACATATTGAATGAAATCTAGTGAGTCCAAGTAACAAAAAGGATCAAACCAACTAAATTGAACTCGTTCAGGTCCTGTCTAACCTAGTTAGCTACTTAGTAACTATTATATAACAACAGCTTTCACTAGGGTTAGTCAAGTTAAGTGATCTGATCAAGTTAGATTTTCTAAACTTGAACACTTAGCTCGATTGTTGTTCAATTATATTTATCGCCCCAACTACTCCAGATGCACTGACTTAAAGCATCTTGAGTTAAGGCATAGACCTAAGCATCTCAACCCAGTCTAGGTTTTCAATCAAAGTGTCTTAATGTGCTTGTGAGATGCTGGCTTCTAGATCTATAGAAGCATGCAATTCTAGGGTTAAAGCCTAGGCTAAGTCCATTGCGCAGAAAACCCTAGTTTTGAAGGGGTAATTTTTTGAAAAATCTATATTGGAAAATAATTTTAAATTTCAACAAAATTAAGAAAAGAATTTCTCGAAAAATATGAAATATTAAAAAAATTGAGAAAAATTAGAACAGGCCTATTCTACTAAGCACATCCCTAAAATCTAGGTCATATATGAAGCAGATAAATATTAAGTCAAATATGGAGTAGATAAATATTAAGTCAAATATGAAGCAGAGAAATAGAAGTAACCAAGTCAACTGTATAGTGTAGGTCAACAAGTCAGCCCTACAAAGTAGGGAAAGTCATATCATCAGAAGTACATCTCTGGTCTAAGAAGATGGGCCAAGGAGCCAAAATGGGCCGGGGTGCCACGACTGAAGCATCGACATCATCTCATTGTGTCGGGCCTATAGGGCATCCATGTGCTCGACATGATGAGCCTCCATCTCCTCTCGGAGACTGTGGACCTCCGTCTCTATCCGAGCAAGGCGCTGGTCCGTAGTCACTGGTGGAGGCTCTCGCAGATGCTCCTCGATCTCGACGGCAAGATCGGCTACGTCGACGTCCACCTCGTCATCCGAATCGATCTGGCGTCGAGCACCTTGTCGTCTCCACGATAAAACCCCAGTGATCGAGATGTCTATGGCCGCTAAAGAAAAGTTCCTACCCCCTATCTCATCTAACACGGTCATGGTGATGGTCTCTCCGACAAAGATGACTCGACCATGATGATGAAGAAGTGTGGTGAGAATGTGGCAGTAGGGTGTCCGTACTCTGGAGTGAGTGGATACACTGGATGTGTAGATGATCGTATGGAACATGTGTAGACCTATGTCTATGTCCAAGTGGTGGATCATCGCATAAAGTAGGAACGTATGGAAAGGTCGCATGGCTGCCACATCTCGAGAGGTCAAAGGAAGAATGCAACGGACCAGGACTCTATAAAGAGTGTAGTCCTATATGCGCAGATCGACAGACTAAAATCTCTGTACCATTGGGCCCCTCTCCTCTTCAAAAAAGTAAGAATAGAGAGTATCAAGGGTGATGTGTGAATACGGAGGAGTGAAGGGAGGATCTGTCGGAGGATAGCAGCAGAATGTGGACTGAGAGGGTCGTAGTCCAAGAAAATGATTGAAGAGGGTGGGCGTGATGGTGAGTGGAAGGATCTGGACAGTGGTAGTGTAACACAGGCCATCAATTTTGACAAAATTGTTGTAAAATTTAGTGCACAAGGTCGTGTTGATAGGACTTGTTCAATACACTAGCTGGTCTAACTGGTAGAAGTTTTTAACATTTATTGCTAAAGGGCAAGATTGGACAAAGAAGCTTCTATTTAAGTAGTTGGTCTTAATAGGTTTATACGTTGTATGTGCGAACTTATTAAACAAGGCTAAAGTTGGAAATCTAGGGTCCGGACTAGGCTCGGCCCCGGGGTCGGTTTGGGTAACTCGGTGCTTACTAAATAAGAAATCAAAGCTAACATTATTGACTAGAATAAAATCAAATGTAAAGGTAGAATTAAGTCATATCAGGGCGGCATTATGAAAATAGAGTAATTGAGAAAGGTTGAGCAGCTTTCGGGCGCATTAGAAGATAGGAGAGGATGAGGGAGGAATGGTTTGAGGTGTGGGAATGAGATGTTGTGATGAATGGTTTATAAAGGCAGTACGAGCGCCTGTGTGGTCACTTGGGCGCCTATGACAGGCTTTGTGGCGCCCGAGAATCTCTCGGGTGCTTGAGCTCAGGCTGTTATGAAAAGTGGCAGTTTGACTGCCTCATACACCAAGAAAGGCTTGGGGCACCCGTGTTGACCAAGTTTGACCAAGCAATATTTCAATCAAGCCCTAGGTTCCATTGTGATTATGATCAAAACTTAGTTTGATTAACAACAATGGGTTAGTTTGATATCTTTTAAGATTTTTCAAATTTGGCACAATTAACTTTTGAAGAGATTAATTTAATTTTTAAAAATCTTAAGTTTGTAAAAGATTGAGATTTTGTGTTTGAGTTGATTTTGAAAGACCGAGTTTTAGGTGCATTTTAATTTTGAAAATGCTCAGTGAAAGAAAGATATTAACAGAAATTTTAACTTTTAAAAGCAAAATTTGAAAAATGTTAAATGTATAATTAGCTTTGAAAATGTTGAGTGTATAATTAATTTTGAAAAATATAGAAAATTAATTTTTAAAAGTGAAGAATTAATTTTGGAAATGTAGAAATAGAATTAATTTTGGTTGGTTGGGTTGGACTACATTATTAGGTCCTAGACATCTCACCCAATTCTAAGTGACAAAACATGTTTCCTTATCCGTTTTATAAGATGTACTATTTTTATCTTTTGATTTAACGTTAAATCTAAGATTTAATTAAAACTTATGTTAGATTCAAGTTTATCAAATAGTAATTTAAAAGTGAGTTTCGATAATTGGCTTCTAGGTCTTGGCGAGACACAGAGGGCTTCTTTGGCGGTAGCCTTATTGGATCAACAACCCTTTAAGACAAAGCCTTTTACCGAGAGTTCATTTTCAAATTCCTTTTTGAGAAACTCTGGTCTAACTAGCCTAGGATTTGGAGAGGTAGCTATGGCTAGCTTCACCGGACTAAACAGAACAAATAGGGTACGCCTTACCCTACTTGACCTTTTAGAAAGGCTTCCCTAACGTACTATTATCTCACCTCCTCCTAATACTATGTTGTTTAAGTTTCAAGTAAGTCTTGTCCTTAACTAACCATTCCTAAGTCTAAGTAGAATAATAAATAAAAAGAAGCATAACGCAATAATTCAAAAAAGAATCATCTAAGTAAAGTCATAGTTGGAAAAAATTTCTGGATTTTCCAAGTCAGCAAGATTATGAATTAGATTTTATAGCATGTCAACTTTACTTTTCAGAGTCTCATTTTCTTGTTTTAATTCTCTAAAATTTGTCTTAATCAATTTACATGATTCGATTAAGTTACTTGAGTATGTGTCAATATTTAAATTTGACCAAGAGTGTTTGGGCAAGATATTAGCATTTGAAATAAACACTGGATTTTCATACAAGGTAAATTTACCTCTCTCAGTTGGTTGTCTAGTATCCTTGGGGATTCTTTTTATGCATTTATTTGTGTAATGCCCAAACTTCTGGCACTTGAAGCATTGAATGTGACTCTTGTCCTTTCGTGCTCCTGGAACTGGTTCCTTTGTCGTAGATGGTGAAGATTGACTCTTGCGAGTAGGACACTGGTTTTGGTAGTGTTCTCTCTCCCTGCATTTATAACATATTATATGACTTTTAAATTTTTGAATTTACAATTTTACCTTTTAATTCCACGTTGGGAGTCTCCCCCTTGATTTTTGTCATCTTCCTTTTTCTCATTTGGTTCTTCAACACCTTGTAGTAGTCATGAGCCAACCGGACCAGCTTTGGATGATCTACTCCATCGTCGTCAGACTCGGGTATTGGTTGTTACTTCTTCTTCTATGATCTTCCTTGAGTTTTCCCTGCAACAAAAGTTATACTTTTCTCGGCCATTGCAGTATTAGTTTGCTCATGTAATTCTAATTCTGAGAAAATTTAAAGTTGGGTAAAGATTTTGTCTCAGCAGACTCATCTTCTGATTCTGGTTCAATTTCGAAGTTGGGTACCGATTCTATCTCAGCTACTTGTGTTTGTGCCGAGAGTGCAAGATAGCTCATTTAATTATCTTCCTCTTCTTCGTCTGATTCTTTCGATGATTCAGATAGCACCCCTTCTAAGAGCTCGATGTCGGAGTTCTCTTGATGTAGGTCGATTAGTTTCTCCCACATTTCTTTAGCACATTCGAATGGTCCGACCAGTTTGAGTTATTCTTTGGTTAGGCCACATTATAGGATTGCAGTTGCCTTTGCATCTGTCTCAATCTTGTTGAGTGTTGGTTCATCGAATTTGTCCCACGCGATTGATAATCCATCTTCTATGACGAAAGTGAATCTCATTTGGATTATCATCCATATGTCCATATGGGCCTTCAGGTGAGATTCCATTTGATCTTTCCAAAATCTGAAATTCTCACCGGAGAAAAGCGGTGGACGGGCACTGTTCCGTTCTTGATTGTCCATAGATTTTGATCTGAAAAATTTACAAAAAACTTTGTTCCACGACTATGTCTTGGATTAGTAGTGCGGTAGCAGAAATTATAATAAAAAATCGAGTGGTGTTGAACCAACCTCGATTAATGAATAAAATTACGAACGAAAAAAATATTTTAAAACCGAAATCCGATAAATTGCACAATCGGTGGTTGCACCAGATTTGAGCCACCCGCTCTGATACCACTTAGGGGTGAATATCGATAAAACCTTTTTGGATAAAAATAAGAATAATATGTAGCAGAAATAAAACATAATGCTAACACGCTTGGTTTTACTTGGTTCGGAGTCTAGATCGGCTCCTACTCCAAGGCCCATGGTCCTTTACCGTTTACGTTTGGCAATTCTATATTTCAGTAATTGGTTACAGATTTGAAGCACAAATACAGAATTTAATTTAAGCAATTAAAATAAACTAAACAAATATCGACGACCGGGGAAGGATTCAAAGATCGAAGCAGCGGGTCGTCGTTGGCACTTTAAACTTGAGCATGGAGCGTTTGGAGCAGAGCGCTTGAATGTTTTCGTTGGAAGCAGTGTTGTCTGGAAGCAAGGAGGTGAACCCCTTTATATATAGTCTTCTTGGGCACCTGTATTGAATGGGGCACCTGACACGTGTGCCTATCTGTGCAAACTCTCATCCACAGACTTGGCCAGCGCTTATCCCTTCAACTGGGGCACCTGGGAAGACTGGGGTGCCTGTATGATCACGAGTGCCTCCATTGCTTACGTGGAGGCTTTCTTCGCGGACTGCTTGGAAAGAGCCCTTCTGGGGTGCCTATATGCTCGGGCCCCTGGGATGCAGTGAACTTCAACCTTCGTTCCTGCAACCAGGGTTAGTTCCAAAGCACTAGTAATAGATGAAATATGTTTAGTTAACAGCCTGGGCTGTCTTGGTTCTGACTTTGGGCTTCCCAAATGGAACCCTAGGTCGAACCGATGCCTAATGTTCCCTCCTCGAGGAACGCGTCCTTGCCTACTCCTCTCAGGAGAATTTACCTTTTTGCCAACCGGCTCCTCCGGTTAGACTTTTGCCCAATCTTCCGGATTAGGACTTCGTGCTCAGTCCATGATCAGGACTTATTGCCCAATTCTCGGTCAGGTCTTTGGTGCCCAGCCCTCGGCCATGACCTATTGCCCAATTCCTTGAATCAGGACTTCATGCCCAGTCCGCAACCAGGACTTATTGCCCAACCCTTGGTCAGGTCTTAGGTGCCTAGCCCTCGGCCAGGACTTATTGCCCAATTCCTCGAATCAGGACTTCGTGCCTAGCTTACCTAGGACTCTTTCCTGCGCACTTAAATAACTTCATTAGATCACAATATAACCTTAATTTGTGAACCCTTTGTCATTATCAAAACTCAAGTTCGATCTTGGTGCTTCCGGCACCAACACTTATGGCATCTTGATGAGTCATTAGATGTATCATTTTAGTAATAATAGGCCAACTATGGAGAAAACAAATGTTTAATTAATAGACATCTTACCCATAGATCATAGTTGGACATTTAAATGTTTTGAAATCAACTTTATGTTGTATTTGCTGGTGTATTGATTTGAAAAACATATGGTTTCAAAACTATGGTTTAAACTTGATACAAAATTGATAGTTTTTCAAGTTTTTGAGTTTTGGTCAAAAAGTCAAAAATATTTTGATTTTTCATGAAAATATATTTTTTCTTATTGAATAATAGTTAAAGAAATATATTTGTAAAATCTCGTGATTTTTCAAAGTTTTTAGAATTTTTAACGCATTTTTGAAATTCAGCTCAGATGGTTGAAATTTGAAGTAGTTCTGTACCAGTCGACTGGTGTAGAGGACTAGTCTACTGGAAATTATGTGGGAATATTTTGTGAAGAGATAGTCGACTGATACCTGTCTCAGTCGACTAGAACCTTAATTTTTTGATTTCTATTTTTTCAGAATTTAAAACATAGTTAAACTCTGATACCATGGTTTATATGATTATTTGGTACAATCTTTTTTATGGTATCAAAGGGGGAGAAATGGAAGGTTTAAGTTAGAATATTGGTTTAACTTATTTTTGTGCTAAATTTGAAAATTATGTGATAGAGCATAGGTTAAAGGAGAGCTTGGATCTTTTTATGCTTGATGTTCTACTATACTATTAATTTTTAAGTTATTATTTATACCTAACTTAAACATATTGTTACGCATCAAAAATGAAGAGATTGTTGGTGCAATCAGCCTAAGTTTGATCGGTACGATCATGGGTTTTGATGTGTGTGTTAGTATGATTAAATTAGGATTTTATATTGGTTTGATGTGTGTTTGAGTCATACATGACTTGGTGGAACACACATGTGGGAGATCTCATCCTGGTGCTCGGGTCCTTGAATTGGTGAAGGATGACGCATCCGAGGGACCACCAGACAAGGAGCAACAGAGTGGAGCCTGTTGGGTTTCCTGGGGGGGTTTCGGGTCGCGCATGGGAAACCTCTCCGTGTCCATGAATTAAAATTTTTAATCCGAATGGAGAACAATCTCCCAAACGACCGTCTCATCATTGTGCTAATCGATTCGAGCGACTGCTTGAACAAACGTGTTGTTCTAGCGATCAATCTCGTCCAACTGATTAGCCGCGGAATAGACGATGAGTGGATCATCGATTTTTGTGTATCATCGAGGTCCAACATAAGTAATTGACATAATTAATTAAACAATAATAATCATGCAATTAATTAAACACATGAAATGATAGTAAGATCAAAGGAACCATGAGAGAAGATATACCTTCCCGTTTACCTCGCAATCTTCTATTGTATGACCCCACCTCTTCTTGGACATTGTGTGGGCGACGATCTACCAATAAATGGAGTAACCAAGGCCACCAACACTTCCTTCTTCAAGTCCACCAAAACCCTAGGACTAGGGTTGCTGTCGACCAACACCTACTTCTCCTCCCTTGCGCCGCCGGCCACTCCAAAGCTCCAAGGTGCGCCGGTCACAAGAAATCTAAGATGACGAAGGAAAGGAAGATGAAGAAATAGAAGAAGAAGAGAAAAGAGATCTCTTCCTCTTCAAAACAAAACCCGTCGGCCCTCCACTTTCTTCCTCACCGCCAGCACCTCAAGGAGCCTCTCCTTGCCGCTGACCACCCTCTTTCTTATCCTTTGTTGTGCTCGCACAAGAGAGGGAGAAGAGAGTAAGAGAAGAAGAAGAAGACGAATCCTTCTTCTTTCCCAACCGAGAGCCTCTTCTTCCTTTCTACCGGCGCCGCTTAACCCTACGAGAGAGGGAGAGGAAGAGAGAATAGGAGAGAGAGACCTAGGGTTTGTTGTGTGATGGATGCCTTGATCTCATGACTCCATAAGGTATATATAGGGCTACAATAGGGACCATGAGGAAGAGTTGGGTCTTGGCCACCTAATGGATCAAGGCCCGATCCATTAATGAAGATCCATTACACTAAAGGATCCTCATTGATCT
This sequence comes from Boesenbergia rotunda, assembly GCA_024364735.1. Taxonomy (NCBI): domain Eukaryota; kingdom Viridiplantae; phylum Streptophyta; class Magnoliopsida; order Zingiberales; family Zingiberaceae; genus Boesenbergia; species Boesenbergia rotunda. The sequence continues at coordinate 118,947 of JAGFNQ010009332.1, read as the reverse complement.
ACCTCACCAACCCTCATATTTAAATATGGGCTCCAACTATTATGAGTACAAGAACTCTCCGTATTTAAGATATCGAATGTCTGTTAATTAATTAAATTACTGACAATTTAATTAATTAGCATTTAACTATTTGAGTAGTACCACTCAACCTTATCATCATGTCGGACCAAGTCCACCTGCAGGATTTAACATGATGAACTTTATAAGCTCCTCAAGGGGACATCATCAACCCGACTCACCAGGACACGATTTTCTTATATAATCAATGGCACACCATGTAAATAATATTATTTTTCAACTTTCCGGGCCTATCGATTTAACAAATAAATCTCGCCCATTGGTAAATCAAAGAAATAAATATTAAGTACATGCACCCGTTATTATATCGGGATTAAGAGCATGTACTCCATAATAACTGAGGTCTGATTCAATTATAAAGTCAGTATAAATTGAATCACCTCTATGTCGGTCCTGCTCAATACACACAAAGTGTACTAGTGTAATTCTATGGTCAAGATAAACCAATACCAAATTACACTACAATCATCCCGATGGTTTGTCCAAATCCATCTCAGTTGTGAGCCTATACTTATACTTTACAAGGGACTGATAACATGATCTTCTGTGTGACACCACACACCATGTTATCTACAATGTAAAGTATTAGACAATATGCACATAAATAACTAATAAACATGTAAACAGTGATCATGTGATTCTCTTTCAAAATGTAGATATCTATATAAAAATAAGGCTTTTAGTATACATCCTAACAATCTCCCACTTATACTAAAAGACTATGTTGTCCTCACAATGCCATACATCTGACTCCCATATCCTCCGCATGCCTATCAAAAGCTCTCGCTGAAAGGGCCTTTGTGAAAGGATCCGCCAAGTTGTCCTCTGATGTAATCTTGGCGACAACAACTTCTCCTCGCTTTACAATCTCTCGTATCAGGTGGTACTTGCGCACTATGTGTTTACTCGCCTTATGAGCTCGTGGTTCCTTCGAGTTTGCAACTACACCACTGTTATCACAATAAATTGAGATAGCTCTGGGCAAACCAGGAATCACATCCAAGTCCATCAAGAGGTTCCTGAGCCATACAGCTTCTTTGGCCGCCTCAGAGGCTGCCGCATACTTAGCTTTCATGGTGGAGTTCGCCATGCATTTCTGCTTGACACTCCTCCATACTATGGCTCCACCTCCTAAAGTAAACACATACCTCAAGGTAGACTTACTTTTATCCCTATCTGATTGGAAGTCTGAATCTGTATAACCCATATGGAGTAATTGATCTGCCTGGTAAACTAGCATATAATCCCTAGTCCTTCTCAGGTACTTCAATATATGCTTTACCGCAGTCCAATGTCCCTATCCTGGATTACTTTGATATCTGCTAACCATGCCTAGGGCAAAATAGATATCCGGGCTCGTACATAACATATCATACATAAGGCTTCCTATAGACGAAGCATAAGGAACCGCCTTCATTTCCTCTATCTCCTTTGATGTTTAGGACACATCTCTTTAGATAGAGGAACTCCATGCCGGAAAGGTAGAAAACCTTTCTTGGAGTTTTCCATGCTAAAACGAACTAGGACAGTATCTATATATGAAGCTTGAGATAAGCACAACATCCTTTTCTGGCGATCCCTTATAACCTTGATCCCAAGGATGTGCCCTACTTCTCCCAAATCCTTCATATCAAACTGTTTGGACAACCTGTAACGCCCGCCCTTATATCTACTCTCGGGGTGGGGTCACGTACTATCATTCGTATAAATTTTTTTTCTTTCTTAAAGTACTAATAACAAAGTACTAAGCATGCTTGTTCAAAACTAACCTATAACATGATAGGTTCAACTCATAATATAATCAAGTATATGAGTAATCCAAGTGTAACATTCATTACTAAAGAAATGTTAACATAAGCATAATATTGTAGATATGAAGATCTTTATTTCCCGAGCCACCACCCCACACATCTTCAGCCCTCCTGCCTCTTCCTTTAGTTTAAGTGTCTCTTACCCTTATCTGCAGCATAAGACAACATATAAACTAGTAAGCACAAATGCTTAGTAAGATCCTGTCCTACTCGCAAAATCCATATCATAGAAAGATAAGAGAATAAATCACATTCAAGCATGGTAAATGTTTAAGCATGTTAAACATCTAAGCATATTAACTTCATAGGAAGGTTTCTTTGAAAACATATAAACATAATACTTGAATATAGCATAATCATTAGGGCCCGGCTTGTACTTCATGTTTTGCGCGCGCCCCTAAATAGGAACGAGGTAGTTAATCCCGAACCACTAGGGTTTACTAGGCCTTCTCAAAAGTCCTTCAGCCTAGTATCATAATCATTTGACTCACTTTAAGAGTCTATAGTACAAGCCATTACAAAATAAAATAATTATCATGTTCTTTATTTTCATAAAGTATGCTCTTAGTCCCAACCTTCTAGGGAAGCATTCTTTAGGCCCTAAGCCTTCTTCGTTCATGCCCTACAGGGCTCATTCTTATGCATATGTATGCATTCATAATCATGATAACTAACTTAGTATAAAGCATGCATTTCATAAGGGTGCCCCATGGGCTATAATGCATGCTCATACATAGATCTCCATAATCATGATAACTAGCCTAGTATAAAGCATGCATTTCATAAGGGTGCCCCATGGGCTATAATGCATGCTCATACATAGATCATAATTCATCCCCTTAAACATATCTTATATATGACAAGGTTGATCACATAAATCATATTCATATCATAGGAAGTGGTAGCATGCTTCATGGGTAAATCAAATGGTTCTTAGCCCTAAACTAAGGTTTGGGCTGAATGTCCTAGGGTATGGGTAGATTAGGTTTTTGACATCAAAACATCCCCTACAAGCATCACATATATATATATCATATATCATACTATAGCATGCACCATGGGAGAAAATCAAGCAACCCTAACCCTAATCTAGGGTTGGCCGAAAGTCATCACTAGGGAAGTCCAAGTTTTTCCAATCAAGCATTCCATTTGTTCATCACATGCATTCACATATCATCTCCCTAACATAATCATATCACATAGGATAATTTAACCTTTATAAACCTAATATTTCATGCTTGGCCGAATATCATATGCTAGGGACATTTAGTTTCCAAATCAATATTCCATTTAAACATTACTTGCACATACATATCATCATAGCAACCCTAAGCATATCTCATAGGGTACATCCCATACAATCATCACATATCATATATAGCATGCATCATGGGAATAAAATCCAGCAACCCTAAACCCTAACCTAGGGTGGCCGAAACTTGTAGGATGGCTAGGCTAGGTTTTTGACTTCAAATATCCACACAAGCATTTACACAAACACCTTACCTATACTATTAAGCATGGATATATCATAAGAAAAATCATACAACCTTAAACCCTCATCCACCTAGGGTTGGCCGAAACTTGTAGGGTAGGGTAGGCTAGGTTTTTGACATCCAATCTTCACACAAATATTTACACAAGCACTTTATCTACACTACTAATCATGGACACATCATAGGATAGCAAGCAACCCAATAAAGCCTAACCTTTCTCCTCTTGGCCGAATGTTGTAAGGTGGCTAACCCTACTTTTTGTTATCACAACATGATGGGAAGTCATCATACATATGTACCCTAAGTTCCTAGGAGTATCCTCATGCATCAAGAAGCAACCAAGACCCTTGTCTTGGTGGTGGCCGAATGGTTACAAGGGAGGAACTCCCATTTTCGAAAACAAGGACACCAAAGAAACATTCAATAACAATTACACTGCAGGCGAGGGGATACTTACATCCTTTCGCTTGAGATTCTACTTCTTTAAGTCCCTTAGGGTACCCTTGGTTGAAGGAGAAGTGAAGGTTCCTCTTACTCTTTCTTCTCTAGACTCCTTGGCCCTAATAGAGGGCAAGAGCCTTCTTCCTTCCAATCCCCTAGGGTTAGAACCCTAGGGAGCACTTTTCGAAAAATGGAAAAGAGGAGAGGAGAAGAAGGAATTTCGGTGGGGAAGAGAAAAGGAAGAAGAAGAGGAAGTTACTCACACCTCTTCCCTCTCTTATTTATACTTTTCTCATGAAAAGACATGTCTCTTCACTATTCACGATTAACAAGCATGTTTCTTATTCTCTCAACAAGAAACAATGCTTGGTGTAGTGGTTAAGACATGGAGAGTGCAACTAGGAGGTTCAAGGTTCAATCCTTGCTTCCTCCCTTCTACCTCTTCTTTTTATCACAATTTGCACTAATCCATATCAAAGCCCTTTAAGCCAAGCCTATCATGAAATTTCATAATATTAATAATATTTCATGAATTCATATTATTTCATAATACTAATAATATTTCATGAATTCATATTATTTCATAATACTAATAACATTTTATGATATTCATAATATTTCATAATATTAATAATATTTCATGAATTCATATCATTTCATAATACTAATAATATTTCATGATATTCATAATATTTCATAATATTAATAATATTTCATGAATTCATATCATTTCATAATATTAATAATATTTCATGAATTCATATTATTTCATAATATTCCATAAATATTATTTCATAATATTCCATAAATATTATTTCATAATATTTTTATTATTTCATATTCATGAATCCATAATATTTCATGATAATATTTCATGATCTTCCATAATAATATTTCATGAATTTCATGATATTTCATAACATTCTATATGGGAAATCAAGCATAGATTCCCTATAAATTTTTCCTGAATTCATAACATTATTTACATAATATTTTTATAATTATTTTCCATGAATCCAAAATATTATTCACATAATATTTCATAATGAATTCACAATATTATTCACATAATATTTCATAATGAATTCACAATATTATTCATGGTGAAATTTTGGGGTGTTACAATCCTACACATCTTATAAAAAGTTCGTCCCGAACTTTAAACAATCCCCAGGTACTCAAATCGTAAAAATTGGGGTGTTACACAACCATACTCTTACGTCTGATAATACTTTGACATTGTTGCCAATGAGCAAAATATCATCTACATATAGTACAAGAAATATCACTACGTTTTCGTCACATCTCTTGTATATACAAGACTCATCCATACTTTGAATAAATCCATATGACTGGATTACCTCATCAAACCGAATGTTCCAATATCATGAAGCTTGCTTTAATCCATAAATAGACCAATTAAGCTTGCACACAAGATGCTCTTTGCCCTTTGTAATGAATCCCTCTGGTTGCTTCATATAGATGTTTTCCTCAAGACTTCCGTTAAGTAAATCTATCTTGACATCCATCTGTCATACCTCATAATCCATATGAGTGGCAATAGATAAGAGAATCTGGATAGACTTAAGCATGACTACCGGCGAAAAGGTCTCCTCATAATCGATACCCTCTTTCTGAGTATACCCTTTAACAACAAGCCTTGCTTTGAAGGTCTCTACCTTCCCGTCTAATCCTCTCTTTCTCTTGTAGATCCACTTGTATCCAATGGCTTTTACACGATTATTGGGTGGTTCTACTAGCTCCCAGACATTATTAGAATTCATAGATTATATCTCTGAATTCATTGTCTTTTGCCAAAATACCACATCTTTATCTTGGAGTGCCTCGTCATAGGTCCAGGTGTCAGGTTCATGTTCGTCAGGGACCAAGTCTAACGACTCACCCAAGAACATCAATCTATCGGGTTTTCTAACAACCCTCCCACTACGACCAGGTTCTACTTGTGATCCTCTGTGACATGCGGTGCAGTCACTTGTGGTATGTCCTCTTGTACCGTTGGTACTGAGGTTGGAACTTCCCCTTTTAATTCCTCCAGAATTATTCTACTCATGGGTTTATGGTTCATCACATAGTCTTCTTCTAAGAATTGGGCATTCATGCTAACGATTACCCTATGATCCTTAGGACTTTAAAATAAACCACCTTTCGTTCCTCTAGGATAGCATACGAACAAGCATACTTCTGTACGAGATTCCAACTTATCAGCATCTCCCTTCAGCACATGTGCTGGACTACCCCAAATCTGAATATGTCATAGACTAGGCTTTCGCCCAGTCCACAATTCTGTGGGAGTAGAGGGTACTGACGTAGATGGTACCATGTTCAATATGTGCACTTCCATTTCCAGAGCATATCCCCAGAACGAATCTGGCAACTCGGAGTAACTCATCATCGATATAACCATCTCCATAAGAGTTCTATTCCTTCAGTCTGTTACACCGTTCTGTTGGGGTGTACCGGGTGTAGACAATTGGGATTGAATCCCAGCCTCTGATAAGTAATTCCTAAACTCTCCTAAGAGGTGCTCCCCACCACGATCCGATCGTAGTGTCTTGATACTTTTACCTTAACGTTTCTCTACATCAGCCTTGAATTCTTTGAACTTATCAAAGCATTCAGACTTGCGGCACACTAAGTTAATGTATCCATACCTTGAATAATCGTCTATAAAAGAGACAAAATATTCAAAGTCACTTCTAGCCTGGATAAACATAGGACCACACAAATCAGAATGAATCAATTCCAACACATCTTTGGCTCTATACCCCTTGGCCTTGAAAGGCCTCTTGGTCATCTTACCTTCCAAGTAAGATTCACAGGTTGGGAAATCTTCCACAACTAATGAACCCAAGGGCCCATCAGCTATCAACCTTTGAATCCTACTTAGGTTAATATGACCAAGTCTTAGATGCCAAAAATATATTTGGTTCATCTTCGAAGGTTCTTTCCTCTTATGTTGGTTAGATGATGAGTTATTTACTTCTATTTGCATCGTGGGAGATTTTGGTTTAAGAGTGTACAAATTGTCAATCATCACACCTAAATAGATAATCTCTCTATTCCTTTGTATAACAACTCTGTCATTAAAAGAAATATAATACCCATCCTTTATTAGTTTAGAAACTAAAACAAGATTCTTTCTAAAAGTATGTATATAAAGGCAATTTCTAAAAATCAAAACTTTATTCCTATCAAACGATAAATAAATGTCTCCCACTTTAATAACCGCCACCTCCGTAGCATTTCCCATGTAGACGGTAATCTCTCCATCAACTTGTCGTCGGGTTTCCTGGAACCCCTGTAAAGAATTGTAGACATGATCAGTGGCTCCCGTATCTACACACCAGGTATCGGTAGATAACACCACTAAGCATGTTTCAACAACTAAACAAAAAGATATACCTTTATCTTGACGATGAGGACAGTCTGCCTTCCAGTGTCTAGTCTGCTTACATATGAAGCACTTGCCTTTCAGCTTCTTCACACCAGTCTGAGATCCCTGAGATCCTGCCTTCTTTGCCACACCTTGTTTTTTCTTCTTCCTGCCTTTCGGTTTAGAAGTAGAAACCTTCTGAGCAACCAAAGCATGAGCACTCTGACGTAAAAACCCCTTTGTTGCCTGGAGTTCTATCAGAAGTTCCATCAACGAATATGTATGTTTGTTCATATTGTAGTTCAGTTAAAACTGCTCAAAACTCCTAGATAGTGACTGGAGAATGATATCGACCTGGGTTTCCCTATCAATCTCTACTCCAAGGACTTCCATCTCATTGAGATGTGTCATCATTTTAAGGACATGATCCCTCATGGGTGTCCCTTCAATCATGGTGGTCGTCATCAAGTTCCTCATTGCCTCCTGCCTAGCGGCCCGATTCTGATGTCCAAAGAGTTCCTTGAGATTGAACATCATATCATAAGCAGTGGAAAAAGTCTGATGCTAATGTTGCAATATATTTGACATAGAAGCCAAAATATAATACCGCGTCATCTCATCTGCTTTAATCCACTTCTTATAGCGCTCCTTCTCCTCTTCATCAGAATTCTCGCTAGGTTTTTTAGGACAGAATTCGAAAAGTATGAATTTGTACTCCTCAGCAGTTAGGATAATGTCCAAGTTTCGTTTCCAATCGATATAGTTAAGGCCCATAAGTTTATTTTCTTTCAGTATTACAGCTAGTGGGTTGAAAGCCATTTTGAAAATACCTGAGAATCATAATGATCACAACTTTAGATTTCAAAAAAATATTGATTCCTCAAACAATAAATTTTAAAATCAACCAACATCTCAAAACACCGAGAATATCGTATGCCACGATAGTGTGGACGTATACGAATTCTACATTTGTAAGAGGTGGTTTTACCCATTAATTTTATTATCTTGTCAACCTAACTTTTTGATAAACAAAATTAATAGTTGTTTCCTCTTTGGCCCTAGAAAAAATATCAGAGACTCCGATGGGGAGGATACTATTATTTGCATCTAAGTGTTTACCATTACACGATACTAAGGCAATTATCTAGGATTATGTGTCGTCCGATGGGGAAAATCACACACTCCTAAATATTTCCTATAATCATATCTGACCTAGTGATCCGCAAAACAAGTTCATCCAATATGGAGGAAGGCACTCAGAACCAACGCGCAAGCTTGTTCGCATCACATATCAAATTAGTAATGGAGGTCATGGGACTCTTAGAGTCCCTCTCCCACTTAGTTATTTATAATTGAGGAATTTTCACATGCATGCACGACAAGCATATAAACTAAAAGCAATAAATAAGAAAAAACTAATGTTTCCAACTATTGTGGCTTTAGTCTTCAATATGCCTCCAGTCGTGTCACCTCCTCGTCTCCACCTCCTATCACCATGCGCAAGCTCCATGAAGGGGTTCTCCAAGCCAAGATAATATGCTATTTAATTTACATCCATTGATCCTATACTCCACAAAAGAGTGTACAACAAATCTAGATCGAAAGTAAATCAAAAAGCGCGGCTAAATAATTTCCGTTTTTAATTGCAAAAATTAAATATCAAATTTAGCCTCGTCAACCGCGAGGATTCAAATAATATTACACATATGAACACACAATCACATACACACATATTTAGCCATAATAGTCAAATCACGTGCCTGCAACCAAAGAGTTAGCCTACGCACATCCTACTATTATCCGACAAAATAAAATATATGATAAAGTGTAAAAATGTAACCGAAACCAAAACACACAAAACCGGAAACCATTGGCTCTGATACCAATTGTTGGATTTCCTGGGGGGATTCCGGGTCGCGCATGGGAAACCTCTCCATGCCCACAGATTAAAATTTTTAATCCGAATGGAGAACAATCTCCCTAACGACCGTCTCATCATCATGCTAACCGATTTGAGCGATCGCTTAAACAAACGTATTGTTCTAGCGATCAATCTCGTCCAACCGATTAGCCGCGGAATAGACGATGAGTGGATCGCCAATTTTTGTGTTTATCATCAAGGTTCAACATAATTAATTGGCATAATTAATTAATCAATAATAATCATGTAATTAATTAAACACATGAAATGATAGTAAGATCAAAGGAACCATGAGAGAAGATATACCTTCCCGTTTACCTCGCGATCTTCTACTATATGACCTCACCTCTTCTTGGACGTCATGTGGTCGACGATCTACCAAGAACTAGAGTCACCAAGGCCACCAACACTTCCTTCTTCAAGTCCACCGAAACCCTAGGACTAGGGTTGCCACCGGCCAACACCTACTTCCCCTCCCTTGCGCCACCGGCCACTCCAAGGTGCGCCGGCCACAAGAAACCTGAGATGAAGAATGAAAGGAAGATGAAGAAGTAGAAGAAGAAGAGAAAAGAGAACTCTTCCTCTTCAGAACAAAACCCGTTGACCCTCTACTTTCTTCCTCACCGTCGGTGCCTCAAGGAGCCTCTCCTTGCCGCCGACCACCCTCTTTCTTCTCCTTTGTTGTGCTCGCACAAGAGAGGGTGGAGAGAGGAAGAGAAGAAGAAGAAGAAGAACAAGCCTTCTTCTTTCCCAACCAAGAGCCTCTTCTTCCTTTCTACCAGCGCCGCCCAACCCTAGGAGAGAGGGAAGGGAAGAGAGAATAGGAGAGAACGACCTAGGGTTTGTTGTGTGATGAATGCCTTGATCTCATGACTCCATGAGGTATATATAGGGCTACAATAGGGACCATGAGGAAGTGTTGGGTCTTGGCCACCTAATCGATCAAGGCCCGATCCATTAATGAAGATCCATTCCACTAATGGATCCTCATTGATCTACCTCACCAACCCCCATATTTAAATATGGGCTCCACCCATTATGAGTATAAGAACTCCCCGTGTTTAAGATATCAAATGTTTGTTAATTAATTAAATTATTAACACTTTAATTAATTAATATTTAACTCCTTGAGTAGTACCACTCCACCTTATCATCATGTCGGACCATGTCCACCTGCAGGATTTAACATGATGAACTTTATAAGCTCCTCAAGGGGACATCATCAACTCGACTCACCAGGACACGGTTTTCTTGTATAATCAATGGCACACCATGTAAATAATATTTTTCCCAACTTACCTGGCCTATCGATTTAACAAATAAATCTCGCCCATTGGTAAATAAAAGAAATAAATATTAAGTACATGTGTCCGTTATTATATCGGGATTAAGAGCATGTACTCCATAATAACTGAGGTCTGATTCAATTATAAAGTCAGTATAAATTGAATCACCTCTATGTCGGTCCTGCTCAATACACATAAAGTGTACTAGTATAATTTTATGGTCAAGATAAACCAATACCAAATTACACTACAACCATCCCGATGGTTTATCCAAATCCATCATGGTTGTGAGCCTCTACTTATACTTTACAAGGGACTGATAATATGATCTTCTATGTGACACCACCCACCATGCTATCTAAAATGTAAAGTATTAGACAATATGCACATAAATAACTAATAAACATGCAAACAGTGATCATGTAATTTTCTTTCAAAATGTAGATGTCTATATAAAAATAAGACTTTTAGTTTACATCCTAACAAAGACAAGGGAAGTGGACTTCAAGACATACGTGAAAGATGGCATGGAGATGAGTCGCGAGCTCGTATGCATCCGAGGGACAATAGCCAATGGAAGAGGGCTTTAAACGACGACTCTGGAGAGGATGACTGTGAGAGTATACTAAGACCAGTCGACTGGTAGGGACACCAATCGACTGATCTTTCTATAGATTTTAGAACAACTGGATCAATTAACTGGCTTGGATGGTAGTGGACTGTTGTTCGAAATATAGCCGTTGGCTGCATATCAGTCAACTAGGATTAAGACCAGTCAACTGATATCGGGACTAAGCTGGTTTGTTAAGATTTCTCTCTTCTATTTAAAGTGAAGCTTTGGGGCATGAAGAGGTTACAAAATTATGATTGAAATCCTCCTAATTCATGCTTAAAGCTTCCAAGCCTATTCCTTTCCTCTTAACCCTAACTCTCAATCTTGTAAAGGGGAAGAGAGATTAGTGAGAGGTTGTTCTCCACCAAGAAGAAGAAAGCTCTAGCTGAAGATTACTGGGGACTAATCCATCGATGGATTAAGGGTTCATCCACCTCAAGAACTCCGTGAAGTATGAGCAAGCAATCTCTGAACCACATAAAGGTTTTGTGTTTACATTGTTTTCAGTGTTTATTTGTTTCCGCTTGTGCAAAGCTAACATTTGTAGAAAGAATCGATGGAAGTTTGACGACGAGCTATTCACCCTTCCCTCTAGCCATCTGATCGATCCCAAAAGGGGGAAGCACTCCAGTGCATATCTATAGGGTTAACACCAATACCTACTTAAGATCTCTACGACTGCATAAACATTGAGATAGGATATGAACAACCCATAGAGCATCAACTAGCATTGTAGTGAAACTGAAATCCTAGATTCCATCTATCCAACCTTTCCCCAACGATCAACTCTCTCTCTCCTCTCTCTTCTTCTCTCTTTCTCACAAGCTCTCACAAATCAACTCTGTGATCGTCTAAATAGCTTACGTTTGCAGACTCGACTAGTGTTTAATGAATAGTTCCTGTGAATCAATATTTTTATTAGTTGATGATGACGTTTCCATGCACTTGTGGGCATACATTAATTTCTCTTCTCCTTTTTTTCCCAGTCAAATTGGAAGTCCAAGTAGAAATAAAGAAACATATAGAATAGGAAAAAAGGGTACTTTGTGGCTACGACTGTTGCAATGGTCGGGACTTCATACGTGATGTATGGTGTAAACCCTCCCTCCATCCCCTAACAAGTGCTCCTCCAATTCACCTGCTTGCGATGGCCACCTTTGATCCACCCCCATGCTTCACTCCTTGTTCGCTCTCCTTCCGCAGTAGCATTCAAAATTCTATACTAGTCTTCACCTAATCGACCAGTCGTGCACACATTGCCTAGGCTTCATTAATCACTAAGTTGGATTCGATCACCATAAATATTGATCCAGATGTTCATTCTAGTTGTAGACTACTTTGTTCTTGCTTTTAGGTATAAGCGACGTGGTTATGCTGAGCCTTCTTTGATCTTCATCGCCCGTTGGGCACTGAGCTTAGCGCAATGTAGAATTAGTAAGTAGATAGTATCAATTAGTGCTTTAAATTAAGTTGGCATTTTGAAGCGGGAATTGAAGAATGTCAAGTCTAGATGGGTGTTGTTGAAACTGTTTTTGCCATTGTTGGCGGTGCAGGAAGTTGTTATATTGTCTTTGCTTATGGAGAATAAATCAAGCATGAAGGAAGATGACTTTTTGGTGGGCGAAGCCAAGGGCCTATCTGTCAAATTGGGAGATCGATCATTGTGCAAGAAGGAAAAAAAAGAGATCAATCAATTGTGTTAAATACAAAAAATTTGATAACTTGTCAGGAAATTTCTTGAAAATGAATGTATGGTGAACGGACCTTTGGGTAAGCTGTAGAGGGTTTAAACTTGTTAAACCCTAATCCTTGGGGTAGAGGGAGGAAAAACACCAAAATATAGAGAGTTAGATAGCTAAGAAACCTAAATTGAGGGCCCATTTCAAATTTGACAAATGGGGAGGGCTTAAATGCAAATGTCCATGCTTTTAACCCCTCCTCCTCACATCCCTACCTCGCCTGTATCCAAAAGCCGACGTTGTCTCTGTTGGTGCAGAATGCACCCAAGTCAAACCTGTGTTTTGATAATGGCAACAGAGGTCAAAAGTTAAGTCTTACTTGTTTTCTAACAAGTGACTCTAGTGTGCAGGAAAAGTTCTAGCGAAGGACTGCTAGGCACTGGCGAAGGAATGTCAGGGTAAAAAGCTCTAGCGAAGGACTGCTAGGCACTGGCGAAGGAATGCCAGAGTCAAAAGCCCTAGCGAAGGACTGCTAGGCGCCAGGCGAAGGACAGCCTGGGACTAAAGCCCTAGCGAAGGAATGCTAGGCACCGAGCGAAGGGCAGCTCGGCATCCAAGACCTGACAAAGGACCGTCAGGCAAAAGTCCAACCAGAGGAACGGTTAGCATCAGGTAAATTCTCCCGAGAGGAGTAGGAGAGGACGCGTTCCCCTTCGAGGGAACAGTAGGCGTCGGTTCGACCTAGGGTTCCATTTTGGAGACCCAAAGTCAGAACCAAGACAGCTAAGGCTGTATAAACTAACCACTTAATGTTTTGTTGTGTTTTGGACTAACCCTGGATGCAGGACCGAAGGAACGAGTGTCTGCAACTCAGAGTGCCTCAAAGGAGTGAGGCAACAGCTGACCAGGGCGCCCGGAGTGTCCTGGGCGCCCCCAAGGTGAACACAAAACACACAAATCAGAAGCAAGCTTCGACAGTGCATCCTGCGGGCGCCCCCAGCCTCCCGGGCGCCCCCAATAACAAAGCATCGAAGCAGCCCCAGCGAAGCCTAAAAGATAAGTGTTTGACCCAGTCAACCCGGGCGCCCCGAGCGCTTCGGGCGCCCCGGTCAACATCTATCCCGAGAAGGAAGGGATCAGACGGTGACCGAGATCCAACCGGATCAAACGCCACGTGGGGGGCGCCCTCGACGTCCCGGGCGCCCCCAGGCCCTATATAAAGGGCCCTCGACCCCAGGCTTCAGAACATCAATTCACTCAACGCCTCAAAGCTCTTTTTCTCTCGCGCCTTGCTCCGGAAACCTTCCAACTCGAGCCGACGACGTCCCGCTGCTCCGAAAAAGTCGATGTACTCTGGACGTCGGTAAAGAAGAGCGTTTTTTTATTTTACTGCACTTATTTTGTAATCAAATTTTGTAAACTGTTTGCGCCGTATATAGAATTGCCCAAAGTAAACGGTCAACGACCGTGGGCCTTGGAGTAGGAGTCGACACAGGCTCCGAACCAAGTAAAATCGACTGTGTCTCTGTGTTGTGATTTTTATTTTCCGCTGCGTACTTGCTCTAAAATTTCCGAAAAATGATTTCCGATATTCACCCCCCCTCTATCGGTTTTCTCGATCCAACAAGTGGTATCAGAGCGGGGAAGTTCAAACTTGGTGCAACCACCAGTTTGAAAATTTTTCGGATTTTTATTTCTTATTCTCATTCGAATTTTTTTTAATAAAATTTTTTTATTATCCTTATCCCGCACTACTAATCCAAGACCAAGTCTTGGGATATTTTTGTTAGTTTTCTTTTCCAGATCAAATGGCCATGCAAGAGGGATTTAGCACCGCCAGACCTCCACTCTTCAGTGGAGAAGACTTTTCCTACTGGAAAAGCCGTATGGAGGTCCACCTGAAAACTCAGGTGGACATGTGGATCATCATCCAGTCCGGACTGGAGATACCCAAAAATGCTGATGGACTTCCTCAAAGCTACACAGAGTGGGACACCGCTCTGAAATGAAAAATCGAAGCCGACGCTAAAGCGACTCAGACTCTTCAATGCGGATTGACGAAAGAGGAGCTGAACCGGGTGGGCCCCTTCAACAGTGCGAAGGAGCTTTGGGCAAAATTGATCGAGCTGCACGAAGGAACATTAGATACTCGGATCAGTAAGAGGGATCTGCTTCTAAACAAACTCTACACCATCAAGATGGCCGACAACGAAACAGCAGCCCAGCTCCACGCACGAATCCAAGAGTTGATGAATGGTCTTCACACTATAGGTCACAAGGTTGAAAACCGTGACTTAATAAGGTATGCCTTAAACGCTTTCCCTAGAAACATCTTGTGGGCATCTATGGTAGATGCATACAAGGTCTCAAGGGATCTTTCAAAAATAAAATTAGACGAATTGTTTTCCGAACTAGAACTGCACGAACAAACTAACACCAATATGGTCGAGAAAGGTATTGCTTTCGTTGCAGGTAAAACTAGAAGGACAACAAAGAAGAAGCCTGAACCTGAATCCGAGTCTAACTCAGACTCAGACTCAGAAGACGAAGAAGGAGATCAAACTAAGCTGGTCCGACTAGCCCGAAGCTACTACAAGAAGCTGAAGAACCGAACCAACAAACGGAAAATCAGCCGAAGAAAGGACGAACCAGCTGAACCCGCTAATGATAAAAACAAGCCCAACGTAACCTGCTACGAGTGCAAGAAGAAGGGCCATTACATGACAGAATGTCCAAACTTAAAGGAAATCAAGAAGACAAGAAGAAAGAAAGCACTCCAAGCAACCTGGGACGAATCTTCCTCAGAAGAAGAAGAAGAAGCACCCCAATCAAACCTACTAGCCCTGACCGCCTCAGAAAAAGTCGAGACTGAGTCAGAATCAGAACAGGACGACGGCGAGCTGACCTTTTCAGAAGACGGCGAAATTAAGGTAATGGTTTCAATAGATGTCAATTAAGTGAATTAATTTCATATCTTTCTCGAGATTTGGCAAAAGCCAAACTCCGAGTCGAATCCCTCCGACAGGAAGTAAAACTCCTGAAAGAGGGAGCTGACTCTAAACCCTTAACCGAGAAGGTTCAGGAAGGAACTCCTACTCAAGTTGAAAAACTTGAAAAGGAGAACTCCTCCCTGAAAACTCAGGTTAAGGATCTTAGATCAGCTTTAGAATCATTTACATCTGGTTCCAAGGGTCTTGACATGATCCTTGGAAAACAGAAATCAGTTCTAAATCGATCCGGACTGGGCTATAGAACCAAATCCCGGCAAAGATCTTACTTTGCTGTATTGAATCAGTCCAGAGGTAAAATTCAGGCATGGGTACCTAAACTATACCTGAACAAACCAACTGGATCAAATCAGTATTGGATCCCCAAGGACAAGATTCACATCTTGCCTAACCATCACCGTGGCTTTAGTCCAGGGGGAGCCAAACTGAAAACAATATTCATTATTAGATAAGAATTTAATTCTTGATTGCAATTGCTTGATTGATTGTTTATTTAAAATTCCTGCAATTTACCATGCTTAGATTTAGGAATGGTTAGTATAAGGACTGAACAAACTTAGCTGAAACTTGACAACATAGTATTGGGTGGAGGTGAGATGATAGTACGTTAGGGAAGCCAATTTGGCGGAACTAGCCGAAGCTACCGATCCAAGACCCAAACTAGTTAGACCAGAAATTTTTCAAAGAATAATTTTGAAAATGAAATTTTCATTAAAAGGCTTTGTCAAGGAAAGGGTGGATGATCCCATAAGGCTACGGCCAAAAAAGGCCTAGTGCCTCGCCAAGACCTGGAAGTCAATTTTTGAAATTCAAATTCAAATTATTTTTTGTCAAATTCGAATCTAACACAAAATTTCAGTTAATTGTAGATTTAAACATCTTTTCAAAAATTTCAAAATTAATTAAGTTTTCAAAATTTAATTGTTTTCAAAATTAATTAAGTTTTCAAAATTTAATTGTTTTCAAAATTAATTAAGCTATCAAAATTTAATTGTTCTTAAAATTAATCAAAATTTTCAAAACAGTCTTAACTATCAAAACCTGTCTCACGAAAACTATAAGACTAACGTGATTGAAAACCCTAGACTAGGTGAGACAGTAGGATTAAGACTCAATTGGAAATCCTTTTGATACCAATAGTATGAGATAATCTTGTATCATAATCAAACCATGGTCAACATAGTCAAACCATGGTCAACATAGTCAAACCATGGTCAAAGCAGTCAAACCATAGTCAAATCAATTCCAACCATGGTCAAACCGATTAAACCATGGTCAAATGATGACAAGACAAAACTTTGTCCTTACCTATACTATTCCGGGCGCCCGGAACCACGCGGGCGCCCCCTTCATATTTTTTCTTGATAAAAGCCGACTCTGACCTTTAGTCAGGGCGCCCGAAACCATGCGGGCGCCCCCATCACCTCCAATGCAGCAAAAGCTGCAAAAGCACCCTGTTGAGGGCGCCCGGACTGTCCCGGGCGCCCCCAACCAGCCAAAAGCCACTGTCTTTGGCAGCAGCCGCTGACCGGTGCGCCCGGAACCTCCCGGGCGCCCCCATGGAAATGCCTATATAAGGCACTCGAATTCCCCCTTTCTTCCCACACCAAAATCAACCTCCTTCTTCACTTCTTTCTCTTCAAGAAGACCTTGCAAGTCCTCATCCTCAACTATGCCTCCCCGAGCTGCCCGGTATAATTATTATTTATTTTTCTTGCATTTAAATTATTTTTAATGCAATATCTTTATGCTTCCTTTAATTTCCTTAACTTAGAAGACGCCGACCAAACCTGGCCAACCCCGGTGCCGAACCTAGTCCCGACCCTAGGTTCCCTACCCTAAAGCTATGTAATAAGTTTGCACAAACCATTTACAAGCCTATTAAAACAAGTTATCTCAATAGGCACTTCTTTACCCAATCATGCCCCGTAGCCATGAATATTATCAACTTCTATCAATTAGATAATCTTGTCTTCTGCACTCATACCATTAATGAATCCTTATGTGCAGAGTTTTACAACAACATAATTCGACAAGATAATCTAATGTTTCACACTACTGTCCAAGGGATCCCTTTGACTATCACCCCTACTTTGTTGAACCGATTCCTAGGACTGCGACCTTCTCAGTCCACATTTTGCTGCTATCCTCCTAGGAACCCCCCATTTGATCCTCCCTACTCAGACATTACCCTAGATACCATCCACTCCTATTTCTATAGGGCAGACCTCCCCGCAAATAGACGTTTCCAAGCCGTTGAACTTCAGGCACAGGACTATGCCTTGTATAGAGTCCTGGTCCGTTGTATCTTACCACTCTCCACCAGAGATCTCGGGACTATGCGACCCTTTCATGCTTTCCTTCTATATGCCCTTGTCCATCACCTTGATATAGACATCGGACTCCATATGTTTCATACCATTCTGCATGCGTCCAGTGTCACGACCCAGGGACGAGTACGCACACCATTCTGCCACATCATCACTTCCCTCTTTCATCACCACGGTCGCGACATTACCGTGGGTGAAATAACCGCTATGACTAACTTTGACGAAATAAGATTTAGGAACTTCTCGTTAGCGGGTCTAGAGGTGTCGGCCACCGGGGTTCTTTGTTGGAGACGATAGCAGGCCGGGGCTCCAATCGACTCAGACGAGGAGGTTGAAGTCGACGTTGGAGACATCGCTGCAGCAGCCCGAGCACACATCGACGAGCCCGCTCCACCGACACTCTACGACAGGGTGACACATTTAGAGACAAAGGTTCAGAGCCTCCGAGAGGAGGTCGAAGCCTACCACATAGAGCAGATGGACGCTCGTCGAGCCGATCGAGAAGTGGCTGACGCACGATTCATTGAAATGATGGCATGATTCGATTCATGGCAGCCTGGCCCATCTTATCATCCCGGTCCTTCGTCTTAGATTCACTTAGCATTGTACCTATTTGACTGCCCCTACTCAGTAGGGTTGACTTATGTTTGACTGTATGACTATGTTGACTATTCTCTGTTGACCAGTTTATGAGGATTTTTAATTCAGCAGTTAGGATTGTGTTCTGTAGAATAGATTAACTTTATTTTTTTTACTGCTCTACTTGATTTAAAAATTTGTTTCTAAAAAATAGTATTTGAAAAACTATTTTACTTAAATTCAAAATCAGTTTTCATTTTCGACATAGTTTTATTTTATTTCAAAACTACCCCCTTTCAAAACTAGGGCTTTTTCAAAAATGAACTTAGCCTAGGCCCTAACCCTAGAACTGCATGCACCTATAGACTTAGAAGCCAGCATCTCACATGCACCTTAGGGTACTTTTGGTTGATAACCTAGAAAGGGTTGAGATGCTTAGGTCTTTGCCTTAATTCAAGATGCTTTAAGTCAATGCATCTGCAGTAATTGGGGCACTAAATACAACTTACATAGCAATCAAGTTAAGTGTCAAGCTTAGAAAATTTAACTTGAACAGAAACACTTAACTTGACTAACCCTAGCAAAAACTACTGTTTATAACAGTTAGTAAGTAGCTAATCGGGTTAGACAGGTCCCTACAGAGAAACTTGACTGATTTAGTTTAAGTCTAATTATGAATTGGTTTAGTACAGCAAAATCTTACTTATTTCCTTTATGCAATCTTATTTCTGCTATATTTATCTGTTTTGATATATGGCAAAGGGGGAGAGATAGGAAAGGAGAGAGTAAAATTAATTTTCGTTATTCAAAAAGTTTTCAAAAATTAATTTTACTTATTCAAAAAGTTTTCTTTATTCAAAAGGTTTCAAAAAATTTTTATCCTTTATTCAAAAAGGTTTCAAAAATTTTCTTATCCCTTATTCAAAAATTTTCAAAAATACTTAAACTTTTCAAAATTGACTAAAGTACTTAAGTTCTTAAAGCTTTCAAAATTTTTACTTAAGCTTTCAAAATTTTGCTAAGTACTCAAGCCCTTCAAAATTTTCTTACTTAAGCTTGTCAAAAATTTTTAACTTCTATAAGTACTTTAAGCTTAAGTTTTTCAAAACTGTATAAGTACAATGTTACTAAGTACTTAGGTTTTTTCAAATTTATTAAGTACTCAAGTTTTCCAAATGTACTTTATTTATTAAGTACTTAAGTTTTCCAAATGTACTTTATTTATTAAGTACTTAAGTTTTCCAAATGTACTTTATTTTTCCAAATGTACTTTATTTATTAAGTACTTAAATTTTCCAAATCTACTAAAGCTTTTTAAATCCTACTAAGTACTTAAGCTAACACGTTCAAAACTTTTGAGTACTTTAAAACTTAAAGCTTCAAACTTTTTAAGTACTCTAAAATCATGCTTCAAAAACTCTCCTATGTACTTTTAACTTAAGTTATTAAAAGATTTCTAAGTACCTAAAACTTAAGTTCTCAAAGTACAAGTAAAGTTGTTTAACCCCACGAATTTTTGAAAAATCTAGGGGGAGATTCCTTCCAGGGGGAGGGAACAAAATTTAACCTTTTCATGTTTGCTTAAACTTAACTTTTTGAACTAGGGTTGCCATAATCCAAAAAGGGGGAGATTGTTGATGCAGAATGCACCCAAGTCAAACCTGTGTTTTGATAATGGCAACAGAGGTCAAAAGTTAAGTCTTACTTGTTTTCTAACAAGTGACTCTAGTGTGCAGGAAAAGTTCTAGCGAAGGACTGCTAGGCACTGGCGAAGGAATGCCAGGGTAAAATGCCCTAGCGAAGGACTGCTAGGCACTGGCGAAGGAATGCCAGAGTCAAAAGCCCTAGCGAAGGACTGCTAGGCGCTAGGCGAAGGACAGCCTGGGACTGAAGCCCTAGCGAAGGAATGCTAGGCACCGAGCGAAGGGCAGCTCGGCATTCAAGACCTGACAAAGGACTGTCAGGCAAAAGTCCAACCAGAGGAACGGTTGGCATCAGGTAAATTCTCCCGAGAGGAGTAGGTGAGGACGCGTTCCCCGTCGAGGGAACACTAGTGCCAGAGGGCCCCTAGTGTTGGGGGCGCCCCCAGCAGCCAGGGCGCCCCCATCCAGCCAGGGCACCCCCAGCATGGGGGGCGCCCCCAGCCAGTGCAGAAGTTGTGCACTTGTGTGTGTTTGCAGAACAGGTGTCAACCGGGGCGCCCGGAGCGTCCGGGGCGCCCCCAGGTAGTACTAAAACATGCAGTTTCGTGATGCAGTCAAAACAGGTATCAACCGGGGCACCTGGAGCGTCCGGGGCGCCCCCAGGCAGTACTATACATGCAGCAAACGTGTGTTTCCAGAACAGGTGTCAACCGGGGCGCCCGGAGCGTCCGGGGCGCCCTAATTAGTAGTTGTTTTGCTGTTTCGAAGCCAGAACACAGGATAAGCCCTCAAGGGGGTGCCCGAGTCATCCGGGGCGCCCTGGTCAAAGTTCTTATCACCTACGGCGAGGTAGGCGCAAGGATAAGAGTTGACCGAGTCTTCCGGGGCGCCCCCGTCGACCTGGGCGCCCCCAGGAGGGCTATAAAAGGGGCTTCGACCCCTCTGCTTCTAACACACTTCCTTACTACGATTCTATTCATTCCGACCGACGACAACGCGCTAAAGACGAGGTTCTATGACCGGGAGGCTCCAGGAGGAAGTGCGCGGCACTTCGGAGGTCCAGATCGGCCGAGCTTCACTTTCTATGTTCGGTTTGCTTTTAAAGTTACTGTACTTATTTTTCAATACTTGTCTTTGTAACTTCTACACTGTAAGACGGGTTTCTCCGCCTCCGGAAATTCCGGAAAGGAGACTATTAGTGGACTCAACGCCGAGTACATAGGCCTTGGACGTACTGACCCTGGGGGGTTGGGAACCAAGTAAATAAACCTGCTGTGTCCCCTGTTTTGTTTTCTTTTGTTTTACTTTTATGTTTCCGCTGCACTAACGCTCTGAGTCCAGAAGTCTTACGAAAGTCTTACGAAGTTTTTGACGGTCGATATTCACCCCCCCCCCTCTAT
The DNA here is from genome assembly GCA_024364735.1 of Boesenbergia rotunda. Classification (NCBI taxonomy): domain Eukaryota; kingdom Viridiplantae; phylum Streptophyta; class Magnoliopsida; order Zingiberales; family Zingiberaceae; genus Boesenbergia; species Boesenbergia rotunda. Next base: position 97,268 of record JAGFNQ010009332.1, on the reverse strand, counting down.
CGACGGCACCGGTCCCACAATTGGTATCAGAGCCGAGCCGCTCTTCACCGGACTAACCGCCGACGGAGCAACGACGCCAGGAGTTGAGGGGGAGCTCAGGGGTGAATCAGGTATATTTATTTTAATGTCACATTTTAAATTCCATACTATTTGTTTCACGTGTAGGGAGAGAGGGCACTACAAAAATCAGTGCCCTACTCATAAGAATCGTTCGTCACCGGCGGCAAAGGAGATACCAGCGCCAGGAGTCCGAAAAAACAAGGATCACGTGCAATGCTTCAAGTGTGAAAAATTCGGACACTACAAAAATAAATGTCCGGCAAAGGTACGAAAAATGTATGTTCCAAAAACTTTACAAATTCCTGCAATGTCGTTTAATAATTTAGATAATTTTCCTGAGAAGTTAGAATTATTGCATAGTCAATTAGATATTTTAAATAATAAGTTACATAATGTGAATATGGCTAAAATGTCAGAAATAAATTATTTAATCATTAATATCAATTCAATAATTGCTAAAATTAATTCTGATATTAAATCTAAAATAAACTCTGATAATTCTACAGATAATGATGCAACTAATTCTGGATCTAAATCTGAAATCAATCCCGAACTCGAAATTGAAATTCCTAAGGATAAATCCGAATTCAAATTTGAATATCCTAAGGATAAATCCGAAATTAATTCTGAAAATCTCAAGATTAATTCAGAAATTAATTCTAAAATTCTTAAAGATAATCTAGAGATAAATATTAAAAATATTGAAAATATATTTGAGGATAATTCTAAGGATAATTTTGAATATAAAATTCTACTAGATAATAACTTAATCATAGATAATATTGAATATTATTATAAAACTTTAACTAGTTGTCCAATTTACTCCAACTACTGTGAGGATATTGAAAAACTTAATCTTGAGGAGGAAATAGAATTTTCTAAGATAAAGGCCATAATCAATAAAAATTACAAAAATTCAAATAAATCAAAATTATTAGAGAAACTTGAAAAGAAAGACAAAAATGAAGAAGAAATTTTTGAAATAATGAAAATGATGAACATAAACCCACAATTATTAATTAATCATTATAATTCAAATTAAATCCAAATTAATTCGAATTAAATCTCAAATTAATTCAAATTAAATCTAAATCCAAATTAATCCAAATTAATTCAAATTAAATCTAAATTCAAATTAAATCAAATTAATTCAAATTAAATTTGAATTAATTAAATCTTAATTATTTAAATTCAAATTAAATTCGAATTAATTAAATCTTAATTATTTAAATTCAAATTAATTAAATCTTAATTAAATATTAATTAAATTCAAATCAAATCTTAATAATTCTAATTCGAATTAATTAATTCTTATTCAAATTAATTAATTCTTAATAATTCGAATTCAAATTAATTAATTCTTAATAATTCAAATTCAAATTAATTAATTCCTAAAAATTCAAATTAATTAATTAAATCTTAAATAATTTAATTAAGCTCAATTAAATTCGAATTAATTCATATAATTCAATTAAATTTGAATTAATTCATATAATTCAATTAAATTCAATTAAATTCATGTTAATTCAATTAATTCACCTTAATTCAAATTAATTCAATTAATTCAAATTAATTCAATTAATTCATCTTAATTCAAATTAATTCAATTAATTCACCTTAATTCAAATTAATTCAATTAAATTCACTTTAAATCTGTTAATTCAAATCAACTCAATTTTAATTCAACTAAATCCAATCAAGATCTTAAATCACTTAAACCTCAACCAAACTAAAACTTTACCCAAACCGCAACAATTAATTCAATAAAATCAAATATGTCAAAGTGGGTTGACATATTCGCAGGTTCACACGATATGTATCAAATCGAGAATTTGATACATTTTTAGAAACAAAAATAAAATGCCTTGACTTGTTTGACTCATGCATAATTGCCATGTCATGCATTTGCTATTTTCCTTAAAATATATGACATGTCATTCATATTTAAATTTTATGCATAATTTAGAAAGGTCATAAAAGAAAGATAATTGAAATTTGGCAACATAGTATTGGGAGGAGGTGAGATGATAGTACGTTGGGGAAACCAACTCTAATAAGATCAAGTCTACTTGGTCTCTTTAGACTGGTGAAACCAGCCGAAGTTACCGATCCAAGACCCAAGCTAGTTAGACCAGAAAATGACCTAATTCAATTTGAAAATGAAATTTCATTAAAAGGCTTTGTCAAGGAAAGGGTGGATGATCCCATAAGGCTACGGCCAAAGAAAGCCTAGTGCCTCGCCAAGACCTGGAAGCCAATTTCTGAAATTCAAATTCAAATTGTCTTTTATCAAATTCGAATCTAACATAAATTTCAATTAAATCTTAGATTTAATAATTTATGGAAAATGATTCAAGCATCTCACAATACACCTATAAGGCAATCATGCTTGTTGTTTTGATATATCTAAAATGGGTGAGATGTTAAGGACTAATGAATTGAAAAATATTTTTCAAAATTGTTTTTCAAAATTGTTAGAATATTTTCCTAAAAATATATTTTTCAAAATAGAGCTTTAACATAATAATGTTTTTATGGAATTCATGCTTGTCTGATTGATTATATATATTACACATTTTTCAAAAAAAAGTATATTGTTTTCAAAAATTGATTGACTCACGCAATTAGACACAAGCCTCTTAAGACAACACTAAAGTTCCTTAGGGCACTTAGATAGAGTCAAACGGCATTGATGCAGGGGGAGTGCTTTTCATATTTTTCAAACTGCACTTTAAAAACATTACTATTATTTGAAAATATCTTTTCGAAAATCATGCTTTAATCGTTATCACTTATGGCTTTTCGAAAAAGATTTTACCTATTGCAAAAATCAAATGTTTACCTGTTCTTTTGATTCTGATAAACCCTAAAGACACAGAGGAAGGTCCACTTCATAATCTAAAAAGGACTCCTAGGATGTGTCAGATTTAGGGGGAGTCTGAGTCAAATTTTTTCAAGTCTTAAACTATTTTTTATTATTAGAAAATTTCTTTGATTTGAATCAAACCTTAAGACTCAAAGGAAGAGTACTTGTGGTCAACAAGCTTCCCAGGACTGAGTCAAGTTTAGGGGGAGGTCAAATTAAAAGAATTATTCAATTACATGCTTTTAAAATACTAAAAATCTATGTTTTTCAAAATACCACTTGTTAAAATTTGTGTGACTTATGAAATGATTTTGAAATAATAGTTACTTAGGTTGGAAAATTCCCAGGACACTTAGGAAATGTCCTTGTGGTCAACAAGGTTTCCTAGGATAGTGTCAGACTGGAAAATAGACCAAGTTAAGTAAAATATTAGATCTTCAAAATTCACACAGTTTTTCAGCACATACTTTGTGAAATATTATCATAATATTTACTTGTTTGAAAACTTTCCAGGACACTTAGGAAATGCCCTTGTGGTCAACAAGGTTTCCTAGGATGGTGTCAGACTGGAAAAGAAACTCAATCAAGTAAAATATTTTCAAAAAAAGGGTACTTATGTCTTTCAAAACCAATATTCTTAATTTTGAAAAAAAAATATTTTCAAATGTATTGTTAAGTACTTAATTTCTCAAAAAATATACTTATAGTTTTTCAAAAAGGAATTTAAATAATCTTTTAAAAGTACTTGCACTCCTTACAAATCATCTTTTCAAAGTACTTATATTTTAAACCTAGAGCATTTTTCAAATTTATGCAATTTTTTTAAAAAACAAAATTGCACTAAGTATTTTCAAAACAAAAATTCAAAGTTTTTTTATTGTTGATGCAAGTTTTTTTGATGCATGACAAAGGGGGAGAGAGTGCTTAAGTTAGAATTTTTTTCATTTAGAATATTTTTTACTCTCCCAAAACCTATACCTTTTATTCTATCCCAAGGATAGCAATTTAGCCCCTTAAACCAATCTAACTTAAGTTATTGTCAAACATCAAAAAGGGGGAGATTGTTGGTGCAAGTTGCATCAATGATGTTCTCCTTTATGTGTTTTAATGTTTGACAATGTACTTAAGTCAGTAATATGTTGAACAGACAAAGGGGAGCGAAGGAGAAGTAACCTAAGCCTGAGAAAAGTCCTAGTTAAGCTAGGCATGGAAACCCTAAGACCTAGCGAAGGGCTGCTAGGCTCTGGCGAAGGGCTGCCAGAACGAAAAAGACCTAGCGAAGGGCTGCTAGGCTCTGGCGAAGGGTTGCCAGAAAGAAAAGACCTAGCGAAGGGCTGCTAGGCACCTGACGAAGGGCTGTCAGGAAAATAAGTCCTAGCGAAGGGCTGCTAGGCACCTGACGAAGGGTTGTCAGGGGAACAAGTCCTAGCGAAGGGCTGCTGGGCACCTGACGAAGGTCTGTCAGGGAAACAAGACCTAGCGAAGGGATGCTAGGCACCAAGCGAAGGGATGCTTGGTATCCAAGACCTAGCGAAGGGCGGCTAGGCAAAAGTCCACCCGAAGGACCGGGCGGCAACCGTCTCCTGAAAGGAGTAGGTGAAAGGCGCTTTCTCAGGGGTAAGAGTTTGCGTCGGTTCGACCTAGGATTGCGTGCCAATCCGAAGTCCGAACCAAGTTCGTAAGATTAATATTTCATGTATACTTGCTTTGCATATATATATCTTGCAGGTACCAAGAGAAGAAGACAAAGCAAGCAAATGAAGAAGGCTGAAAACTGGCTGCCAGAGGGCCCCTAGTGTTGGGGGCGCCCCCAGCAGCCAGGGCGCCCCCACAGGGGGGCGCCCCCATCCAGCCAGGGCACCCCCAGCATGGGGGGCGCCCCCAGCCAGTGCAGAAGTTGTGCACTTGTGTGTGTTTGCAGAACAGGTGTCAACCGGGGCGCCCGGAGCGTCCGGGGCGCCCCCAGGTAGTACTAAAATATGCAGTTTCGTGATGCAGTCAAAACAGGTGTCAACCGAGGTGCCCGGAGCATCCGGGGCGCCCCCAGGCAGTACTATACATGCAGCAAACGTGTGTTTGCAGAACAGGTGTCAACCGGGGCGCCCGGAGCGTCCGGGGCACCCTAATTAGTAGTTGTTTTGCTGTTTCGAAGCCAGAACACAGGATAAGCCCTCAAGGGGGCGCCCGAGTCATCCGGGGCGCCCTGGTCAAAGTTCTTATCACCTACGGCGAGGTAGGCGCAAGGATAAGAGTTAACCGAGTCTTCCGGGGCGCCCCCGTCGACCAGGGCGCCCCCAGGAGGGCTATAAAAGGGGCTTCGACCCCTCTGCTTCTAACACACTTCCTTACTACGATTCTATTCATTCCGACCGACGACAATGCGCTAAAGATGAGGTTCTACGACCGGGAGGCTCCAGGAGGAAGTGCGCGGCACTTCGGAGGTCCAGATCGGCCGAGCTTCACTTTCTGTGTTCGGTTTGCTTTTAAAGTTACTGTACTTATTTTTCAATACTTGTCTTTGTAACTTCTACACTGTAAGACAGGTTTCTCCGCCTCCGGAAATTCCGGAAAGGAGACTATTAGTGGACTCAACGCCGAGTACATAGGCCTTGGACGTACTGACCCTGGGGGGTTGGGAACCAAGTAAATAAACCTGCTGTGTCCCCTGTTTTGTTTTCTTTTGTTTTACTTTTATGTTTCCGCTGCACTAACGCTCTGAGTCCAGAAGTCTTACGAAAGTCTTACGAAGTTTTTGACGGTCGATATTCACCCCCCCCCCCTTCTATCGACGGCACCGATCCCACAGGACCATCTCCTTCACCCGCGATCTCACCACGCCCCTTCGCCCTCGACTTCGGTTGCACAATCACCGGCTTTCTCCATCCTCTCCCGATCTTGGATCGCGACTCCCACCCTCAGTCAGTAGGAGGTAAGTCAACTTTGGGGGTCGTTATCTCCCTGACCTATGAAAGTGATCTCTGCCAATGGAAGGCTTTGACTCATCTATGGATGTGCAGCGATTGGATCTCCGATGAAGGGAGGGTCCTTGAGCTCTCGGGCATAGATTGTGGACTGTGGAGGTCCTCCTTGCGATCCTTGGGCTGTCGGATCTGAGCAGGGGAGAGTGAGCTATGTGAGTGGGCTCTGGTCTGTTGATGCAGTCTGGCCCTGATTGTTGTTTTGGTGTTGACAACGATTTTAGTTTAGGTTGATAATGATGATGATTATGATTAAGTCCTGATCGAGGATTAGGCATGATATGGAGGATTCTAGCCTGGAGGGCTAGGTGTTGGAAAAATCCTAACCTGGAGGGTTAGGTGTGAAAAATCCTAGCTTGGAGGGCTAGGTGTTGGAAAAGTCCTAATTCGGAAGGGCTGGGTGAAAAGTCCTAGCTTGGAGGGCTAGGTGAAAAGTCCTAACTTGGAGGGTTAGGTGCAAATTCCCATCCTGGAGGATTAGGTGAAAAAGTCCTGGCATGGAGGGTCAGGTGCCTAGCTTGGAGGGCTAAGTTGGATGATATTCTAACTCAGAAGGGTTGGGTGAAAAGTCCTAGCTTGGAGGGCTAGGTGAAAAGTCCTAGCTTGGAGGGCTAGGTGAAAAGTCCTAACTTGGAGGGTTAGGTGCAAATTCCCAACTTGGAGAGTTAAATGGAAAATCCTTAGCTTGGAGGGCTAAGGTGGATGGAAACTTAGCTTGGAGGGCTGAGTTTAAGTCCCTGGATCGGTCTGGTGATCGATCAGGGATTCTGGCACGCTGCTCCTTCGTGGATCGGTCTGGTGACCGATACAGCGATGACTGATCGGTCGGGTGACCGATCAGGGAGCACACAGTCAGGTTGGGAACCTACTGTGCTGCTCCTGATCGATCTGGTGACCGATCAGGGAGTATGCGTTTCACCCATTGACTGGCTCCTGATCGGTCTGGTGACCAATCAGGGAGCAAGCAGTGAGGTTGAGTTCACTTGCTGAACTGCTCCTGATCAGTCTGATGACCGATTAGGATCACTATGCAGATCGTTCTGGTGAACGATCCAGCTTCACGGGCTCCTCACTAAGATCGATCAGGACGGTTCCTGATCGATCTGGTGATGACCTGATCGGACTGCTGACCGATCAGGTGACACCCTGATCGGTCAGTTGACCGATCAGAGGGCCTAGACTGCGAAACTCAGAAATCGCCCAATATAAGGGTGGATCGATCAGGTGAACGATCCATGACCTAGGATCGGTCTGGTGATCGGTCCAGGAGAATCTCAAAGAAATCGTGATTTCTGATTAAGCGTTGGGGATCGATCAGGACTAATCCTGATCGATCTGGGACCAGCCTGATCGGTCTGGTGACCGATCAGGAGGCTCTCTGATCGGTCGGGTGACCGATCACTTTAATTCAAAATGCACTGTCAGACGCTCTGATCGCGTCTGACCATATTCGATTCGCTGCTGTTTATCTCTGATATTTGATTTACTGCATGATTTGCTGCTCTAACAGTCTGATTAAGTTTCAGGTGACAGGGGAGGATTCAAACACTCAAGGAGAAGTCAAAAAGGGCTTTCCTTGGAGCAGGTTTGTCCCTTTCTCAACTCAGGTTGCAACGGCTGGAGCTGCAGGACCGAAGCCGCTGACTGAAGCTTGGCTGAGGGAGCTCAGGAAGTTCAGTAAGGGTTCAGTGTAGCTGGTGCATTGGCAGTGAGGCAGCTGTAGGCTGCTGGAGATGAGGTCACCTGTTGCTTAGCGGAGAAACAAAAGGAACGAAAGTTCTAGAGTGTTCAACAGTTCTTCAACTTGTGCTCTTGAGTTCCTGCACTTTGTTTTTCTCCACATCAAGCTTGCTGCTCTTGAGCTCTCCATTATTCTGAGCAAGCGATCGAAAAGCAGTCATCCTTACTTGAGCCTTGAAGGAGGGAACAAGGAGCTTGGAGTCCGACAGTGGGAAGACACGAAGAAGGTTATTGCGTGAGATCGCCACTGGGTGGAGCTCAGGGAAGCTTGTTGTGTTCTTGTCCTTGCTAAGTGTTTGAGTAAGATCCTTCGTGTTGTTTCTTTGTGCTTATTCTATATACTTGTTTGAAACACACTGTGGAGAGATTTCTCCACCGAGAAGGAGGTTGCTGAATTATCCGGTGTTAACCGGGGCTTGATCTGCCGACGATCAAGGGATCGCCCACCTTAAGGGCACGCCAAGGAGTAGGGGCAAGTTATCCCCGAACCTTGTAAAATCTCCTTGTTAGCGATCTTGCTAATCTTGCTAGTTAGTTTTCGGTTTTAGTTTCTGCACATCCTATTTTCCATACTTCCGCTGTGCTACTTACATCTACGAGTGCGGAAATTGCTAACTCTTCAAAGGAAAAGCGATTGGCTATATTCACCTCCCCCTCTCTAGCCATCTCGTCACCAACATGGTCAGGTAAGGAAGGTTGTCTAAGTTGGTTTTTCGATTGGATTTGATGTCATTACTATCCTAAGTTTGGAAATTGAAGTTGGTTTTAGAATTGTAACTATTTGGTTTGGGATGATTTGTGTGAGCATTCGAGCAAGTGTTGGTTTCTTCCTTCTAAGTCCTAATTGGTTGGGATTGTTTCCAATATAGTTGCCTATGTTTTGGATTAGCTGTTGAATTATGGACTTTTGGATTTCAGTTCTTCCTTCCTGCTCCACCTCACTGTGTCAGCTAGGAGTTGCTGCCGTAGAGACTTGCTCGGGCTCAGGTAAGGAGTTGGATTGTATAGAATGTGAATTGTGATCCTGCTGGTTTTATGTTAGAATGAGTTTTGGTTATTGAGTTTCTGCCATGAGCCACATGAAGGGTAAGTTTGTGTAGGTAATTAATCTAATAGTGAATTAGAAACCTATTAGGTTATAGCTTGGATAGTGCTTGATGTAGTTAGTTTTGTTCCTTACCTTAATGTAGTTGTGACTTATTGATCTTTCTGTCGAGAGCTAATTGGTGGAAATAGGTTGTGTTTTGGATGGGTATCCATTGTGTTTCAAATCCTTACTATGAGCTCTTTGGGTTGGAGTTTTGTTGGGTGTTTGAAATGATATAAGTTGCCCCATGTGTGTACTTGCTGTGAGCCCCAAATTGAGACCTAGTGTGGATTAGGGAGGTTACATATGGATTTAAACCTCAGAGTTAACCAATTCTTAACTATACAGAGTAGTTAGTAATATATTTTTTAATTAGATGTAATGAAATAAAAGGGGATGAGTAGGTTAACCCTAATACGATTTTAGGATTTGTTTTAGCTAATTACTATTTAGTTGTAATAGTTATTTAAACTAGTCCTTTGATACAAGACATTTATTGGATTATTATTGTTGATTATTGGGCAGGAGGTTCTCTATGTACACGAGTTCTTCTATTTGGAGGCGGATACCTCTTGCTTATTTCTTTAGATTCACATTACCTTTATGCATGATTATTTACTTTTGGTGCAGTAGGTTTATTTACCTTATCTCTGCTACAGTTGTTATCCTGCTTGATACTTGTTGCTTGATCTTGAATAGGATCTAATTTTCTTCTATACAGTCTCGTTTTATTGTTATCTGATTCTGTATAGTATTTATGTAAGCATGTGTATGTAGATATAGTAGCATGTCACTGTTTATCTGTATTGATTGATTCTAGTTATACTTGCATGTGTATCTAGATATATGATGATTAGGTTACGATACCTGTGTTCGACTTGTGCATATTAGATTGAGTTATATATTGATAATCTGGTAGTGGTTGCATGAGTTAGAGTCATGTACCATTTCTGCATCGTTGCATGCCGACGATCATCGGCTCCCTTGTGGTATGAGATCGTCTTCCGGTACATGATATGCACACACGACCACTCATGGGTTAGTGGATATCATTGGGTGTGTGTATTTGCTCGGTACTGCTCCACTCGGCCACTCATGGGTAGTGATTCCAGAGCATGGTAGCAGACAGAGATCCCTTCTCTTCCTATAGACCAGAGGAGATAAGAGAGATATCTCCCCCATATGTACATGGGGCGGAGTGATAGCTCCACCAACATCCTATCCACTCAGCCACTTAGGGGCAATGATGGCAGAGTGCGTACAGTGTCATAGCTCTACCCACTTGGCCGACACATATGACATGTCTCGATAGCTTGACTAGTGTCAGGGGTGACCATGTCATTGCATCATGTGTATATGATGCATTCTGCATTTGATTGTGATTGCTGCATTTGCTGCATATGTTTGACATGCACATACAAGAGATATTATGTGTTTGGTTTGATGGCCTCGCACCTGTTCGTATAATATGAACCTTATATGATTCGGGATAGGTTGATTTCTGATATGTACATTCATTTGGTATATTCAGTTATGCATATTCTGATATTCCCTTTGAGACTGTATCCTATTATTTCTTTGTAGCTTGTTCAACTATTTATACTGTCATGTATATCTTTCTTTATACCTGCAGAGTCCATTTGGACTCACCACCCATCACAATATTTTTGTTTTCAGGTTGATAGGTTGCCAGGGAAGCCCAATTGCCAGTTTCAGGTCCCTATAACTCCAGCTTTGGGTGCACCCATGTGTTTTTGTTACCTTTACAGTATATTTCATGTTTTGTATTTGATCTTGCATTGTGTATTTGTATTGAGTGATATTTGATTCGTGGTTTGTACTTTTGAGTCCTCTGTTAGATTGCATGAGTATTGTTTTGCTGCGCGCCAGCCTAGAGGGCAGCTTAGGTGAGTATTATGGATTATTTGTTGAGATTGCATTTACTTTCCTATTTACATTTCTTGTTCTGAAGCCTGAGACCATTATTATATTACGTGGTGTTGTATGTATGTCCTATATTGTCCATCGTACAGGGGAGATGTTGCCCGATTTTACATTGGACCAGCAGCTCCTCTGATCTTAAGGCATGATAAATTGGGCTTGAATGGAAATTTATTAGGTCCACGTGGGGCCTAATATGAAAAAATATCAAGCTTAATGCGGGCTTGATATGAATCGGTTATGCATGTTCCAAAAGAGAGAGTGAAAAGAAGAAAGGAGAGGAAAAGAAGAGATGGTGCATGCATATGAGAGAAAAAAGAAAAGATGATTAACGAGGTTTTTTCAACCTCGGGCGACCGGTCAGGCCTCACGAAAGTTTCCCACCGGCCGCCAGGGTAAATCGGGAAGCACTCGTGGTGGGCGGTCTAGAAGTCCAGCGTCCCAGGGTTCGCGTCCTATTTGAAATAAAAATTCCTGCAAATAGAAATTGCATGTATATGAGAGAGGAAAGAAAAGAGAGAAATGATTAAGGGGTAGAATGGGAAGAATAATGAATTGAATATGCCCTTTGGTAAATACCAAAGTATAGTATGCTCGAGTGTGTATTTTTATAAATTATTAAAATTCTTGCATATTTTTTGGTTATCCTTATCTTTTTATTTCCAATATTTTAGTTGTGGCATAAAATATATATATGATTATTAACTCTAATACATGCAATAAATTTTTAAACTTATTTTAAAAATGAGGCAGGTACTTTTCAAGTATCAAACTGATATTAAATTGGCAATTCTGATATTAAATTTTTGAAAAAAATTTTATAGTCCTAAAGTTAGACTTTTATCTTTTTTTAATCTCAAATTCTAAAAGTAATAATTTTAATATCATACAATGAGAGATGACTCAAGTCTCTTTTTTTTAAAAAAAGAATTATGATTGAACACTATAATCCAATTGGAAAGATGAACCGTATGGATTTTTTATTTTAAATTTTCTTTTTACTTTATACTATAACTCAATTGGGAAGGTGAACCTTAGGATTTTTTATTTTTAATTTTTTTAACTTAAACACTATAACCTAATTGAGAAGGTAAATTTTAGACTAAATTAAAAATAAAATATTTACTTTAGGATTAAATTTTTCTTTTTAAAGTTTAGTATCTAAAATGTTAAAAATAAGTCAAATTTGATACTTAAAATATCATTTACTCTTATAAAAATATTAGAGAGTGGAGGAGAGATAAATGGAGCAATTAAAAATTATTATAAAATTATTAGAGTTATTTAATAACTATATGTAATGGAAATTAAATACTTTCAAGCTTTTAAAAAATATGGCTATAACTATAAAGTTTGTTTTGAAAAGTTTGCCCAATGAAAATATGACATATATTTTATTTGTTAGTACACTAAAAATATAAATTTGAAAAGTTAGTGTAATTTTTTTTAAAAAAAAGGTATGCAGTAAGAAAAGAAAAAAAAATGTGGTTCGGAACTCTTGTTTCCTGTATATATATATAGTTGTCACTCGAAAATCTACTATTTCTTCCAAAAAAACAAAAACTTCTAGAGATGACAATGATACGATGCATGAAGTTAAAAATCTTAGTGAACAAAAACAACTTAAATAATAATGCACAAAAAGTAAGAGTTAATAATAATAAAACAAATATAGTAGAGTGATGAGAATCGTAGTATATTATTGTAGACGGTGCTCGATCTTTTTTTGATTATGGTATAGGTGTTGGAGGATGTACTCTTTTTTATAGAGTTAATAAATATTAAATTGAAATTATAGAAATTTTAACTTATTTGTTGAGTGGTCTGAGCTGTCTTTTATGCATAATACAGTCTCCCGAGCTGAAATCTCCCGACTAGGGTCTCCCAAGCAGTATCTCCTGACCAGGTTCTCCCGAGCAGAATCTCCCAACTAGAGTCTCCCAAACAGTATCTCCCGAGCAAGATCTCCCAAGCAGTATTTCCCGACCAGGATTTGGAGAGTTGTTGAGACCTGTGTAACGCAGTGTCCTTGAAACAGATTTGCCCTCCTTCGATGGTGCTTCGAGGCTCCGATGGACGTCTGTTTCTCATGATACAATAGCGGTACCACGGGAACAATGGAGCACTCGTTACACGTGGCAAACTGAAGAAGACCCGGCCATATCCTCGCAGCAATCAATGGTTGAATTAATGTCATCTACTGCTGTTAGGGCCAAAAGGAATTAGGATATCTCCACAATGGCATGATATTGTCCACTTTGAGCCTAAGCCCTCATGGTTTTGCTCTTGGGCTCTCCCAAAAGGCCTCATGCCAATGGAGATATCAAATTCTTTATAAACCTATGATATTTCCATGTGTTATTCAATGTTGGACTAAGTTTGCACTCTTGCAACCCCTAACAATCCCCCCCTCAAACAAAGGACCACATGCCCCCACCACAAACGAAACCCTTTCCGTTCTTGATGTCTGATCCACCAGGACTTTCTGCCCCTCAGTCCACCTGATCTACTAGGACTTCACCACCTAGCCATAACTAGAACTGGTCCTCTTTGATCAAGACACGGGAGCCCATATATCCTTTATTCAAGGCTTAACGCACATGGTTAGATCTGGATGAGCAACCTAGCTCTGATACCAATTTGTTATGGCCAAAAGGAATTAGGATATCTCCACAATAGCATGATATTGCCCACTTTGGGAAATATGAAGTTTCTTATAAACCTATGATATTTCCATATATTATTCAATGTGGGACTAAGTTTGCACTCTTGCAACCCCTAACAACTGCCAATTAACGGGCAATATCCAAACGTTGTCTCGACCGGTCGAGCATTCGACACAAGCAGGTTGTGCACACACACGAATCCACTTGGTTCAGTACAAATCCGTGTCCTGGATTTGTACCCCCTACGCACCCACACATGAGAGAGAGTCTCTCCCCTTGCATTTGTTCATAACTAATATGCTTGTGAAACAATATAAACCAACTATTATGTCTTAAGATTCTCAATGTGGGACTAAAGTCTCATTCACAATGGAGTCTCTTTATTCTCCACCTCCCTTTCCATTGACTAGAAACTCTTAATGTGAGACTAAAGTCCTATTCATAATGGAATATCTTTCCACTCTTTCCATTCACACCATATTCAACAATAAGATTGAATGTATTAATAAGAATTCTTGTTATTGGTAAAAATCAAACAAAAAATAATTGAGCATTTATGAATGAGAAGGTTTATAAATGTAACAATGTATTTTTTTAGATTTAATTAAAATGATTATAAAATTTGATCATATAATATAATACAAGAACATTTTAAACTTATTCAAAATGACAAAATTTATAATCATTATCTTATCCATAATATACAAAAATGAGTTAATATCTATATTAAGATTAAAATAAAAAAAGTAAATTACTTTTCAGTTATATTTTTTATAATAATCTAGATTTCCAATTCTTATAATCTAACTAATCTTGAAAATGACCAACTCGATCCAAAAAATATTTTTATTGATCATCAAAATAAATCGAGAAACTCAAATGGGTCCTAATGGATGGCTTAATGTCATAACTAATTCAAACTCAACTCTTCAATTATACATAATTGTACTCCAGATATAAATCATCATAAATAAATATCTCTTATATTAAATGTATACATATTTCAATAAGTCTATCAAAATAGAAGAGTGAATTATTAAAAGTGGATGATACATTAGGTAAATGTCCTTTTTGATATGCGTGCTAGTATAATAAAAAACAATTGAATTTGATATAAATGACGACAAGGATATGATAATAGGTCTGAAAAGTGAACGATCAAATATACAAAAGAAATTATTAGATATAAATTCAAGAACTTCTTATACGCTGTGTGATTGTCCGTCTTAATCTATTACTTTGTTATAGGATTAATTCTCATCCCAGTACTATAATATTTTTTTTATGTAACACAATGTATAAATTCATTATTTTCTTCTTATATGAAAATATGAAAATGATTTACAAGATTATATTTTTAGTTTAACTCTAAAGTCATTATTATAAACACATTTAGAAAATTGTCTTGAAAGTGTTAAAGCATTAAAATAGTAATCTCTACAAAATAAGAAATGTTTTATATTAACTTATAGAAACTAGTGATAATCCTAAACTAAAAAGTCATTATTAATTTCTTTAGCAACATATTAGATTGAAAATTTTAAATTTCATTAGGTATAATTATTTGGTATGATATATTGTTTGTAGTTAATTCTATTAATAAATTTTTACAATATAAAGATATAAATATTTTTATTTCATTAAATCAGTTGAAATATCTTGTTGCTTTTTTTTTTAAGAGCAATGATATTCAGCAGGAATTTGAAGTATAAAATTTAACGGGAATGACGTAGTACTTTTGTGTACACATTTAATTGTCGCCTGGACATTGATGGCGACCTCCGACCATCGTCCCGAACCAAATTATATCTTAGGGTCACAGTGATCCTATTGGGGATCACTGCAATTAGAGTATCATGTAATTCTCATTGGGTTTCATACTCTAAATTCCCGTAATGTATTATTTTTCTTTTTTTTTTTAACTATAGAGAAAATGAGTTCACATCTGCTATAATTTCTACTTAAAAAATTACAAATGAAATGAATTATATAGAAACAAAAGTTCATGAAAATTGAGTAATTAGAAAAAACAAATAATTTGATAAGAATGAAATTAAAGAGGTGAGACTTTAATTTGAAGAATCTTTTAAAATTAATTATTTTAATTATATGGTTGATCGTCTCATTTCTTTACTTCAAAGTAAGTTTAAATAGTTTAAGATATATGTAGATAATTTTATTTTTTTATGATGTAGAAAAATTAAAATTGTTTGGTGATAATTTTCTAGAAGAATTTTTTTAAATCTTGAAAACTTTTTAAAACATACACATTATTTGATATTGATGGTTTATATTGATTGCTAGAATTAAAAGTTTTAACACCTTGTTTGGAAAATTTTTAAGCAATAGAATTGAATTGAATTCCATCGAAAATTGAATTCCAGCGGGAATTGAATTCAATTCTTATGTTTGGAATGAGTCGGTAAACAAAAGAATTGAATTCAATTCTTTTGTTTGGAATGAGTCTAAAAATAAATGAATTTAATTGCTTTTACTATTTTACCTTTCACTGATATGTTAGGAATCAAACATTATATTTATATGATGTTATTTTAGTATTTTCATTTGTTGGAATTCAATTCCCACACCAAATCACACATATTTAGAATGGAATTGAATTCCTTAATTTTGTTGGATTTCAATTCCCATGAGAATTCAATTCCTTCACTTAAGTTACTTTCAAATCATGAAATTCAATTCAATTCTTGGATGGAATTGAACTCCATGGATTTCTAAACAGGGTGTAACAATTGCATCTAGAATAACTGGAAAAATGGAAAAAGAAATATTAACTTCAGAATTAAAAACAATCCTTGAGATACTGAACTTTATAAAAAAAATTAAATTATTTTCTGAATGCACGAATAACTTATATAATACTACTAACAACACTTGTTAGCATAACTTTAGTAAAAAGTATTCAAAATTAAAATTAATAAAATCTTATTTACACTCATCAAGTTCTCAAAAAAATTAAATAATTTAGTAATTTTATAAATTAAAAAAGATTTATTATCAAAACTTGAATATAAAAAGTGAATTAGTAATTTTGCATCTCAAAAAGCAAAAAAACTAAATTTTAAATAAAAACATATTTTTAAAAGCTATTTTTTTATTTATATAAAAATATATTAAGACCTCAAATAAATTTTTTGTCTAGAGCTTCAAAAATGGTTAAGACAACCCTGTTATGATGTTGTTTTAAAGTTGACTTGGCTCGATCTTTATAAAAATGAAGTTGGTCATCATTAGTGGACTAATCCATTGTTCAAGGAACTATATTCGAAGTGATCATTATTTGATCATTGCTACCTCCAATTGACTCATTCTCTATCATCAATCGATTATTTCAACTCAGTCGACAAAAATGGATCAGATGCAAACACAATTCATTGGATCACATTCAATTCACTTGGATAACAACCGATTCTTCTATTGATATATGATTAGTCGACTATTTTCTGCTATTAGTCAACTATGTTAGATCTTGAGCATGAATCGATTATAAGCAAATCACATACCAGATCAAATGTGGAACATGAAAAAAACTTACAGTGATCGGATCTCCTTCTTCTCTGCTTTCTTCTTCTGCTTGTCGTCACGAGGACAATCACCGAGGACCTCCTTCTTCTCTGCTTTCTTGCTGTCGCGAGAAAAATCACAGCGGATAAATCTCAAACTGCCACAATCCAAATCCCTCTCCGATGGAATGCTCCCTCTTCTGTTGGCGTTACAAGTGTTGCAGGCGTTACTGGTTGCAGGCGTTACTGGTTGCAGGCATTACTGGCCTCCATTGATGGAGTATTGAATACCTCCATCAATGGAGGAAACGTCTGCTTCTCCCTGTATAAATAGGCGTCCAAATGCAATCCAAGAAGACACGAGGAAGAGGAATCGGAGCATCTGGGATTTGGTTTGTGATAAATAGGGTTTTGTCCGTGGTGATATTTCGCGTGACAGCAGGCAAGCAGAGGAAGAAGAAGCAAAGGAGATCACTGTAAGTTTGATTCCATCCCATGTTTTTCAATCTAAGATTGGTATCAGAGCAATTAGATTGTAAAAGCATGAAAAATTTTACCTTTGTAATGAAATTCCCTGGCTGATGGATGAAATCGCTTGAAATCGCCACTGAGTTCTCGGCGTTTTCATCCCCTGGCCGACGATCGCATCACGCGCGGAAGGCAGCCGTCGCCGTCGGCTGGATGCGTCGATGGAGGCAGCCATGGCGTTGGTGATGGTGAAAAAAAAAGGGTTGGCTGAGTGGGGAAGAAAGCTGCGGAGAAGAAGAAGAAGAGGCGGCTGCGGGGCGAGATTAGGTTTTGGGTTTCTTTTTTAAGAGAAAAGTTGATTTTATTAAATCAACAATAAAACAAAAAAAAATCGAAACCTATTCTACAGCTGCAAAACGCTGCTACCGATCAAACCACTGACCTCCCTAGTGAAGGCAAACAGACCCAACCAGAAGTTATACTCGGTAATTTGTTTAGATTTGGTTCAGTTTATTTAAATTAAATTCTAGTTTGGTTTAAAAAGGATTAAGTTGGTCAAATCGGTTTTGGTTCAAACCATTAGTTGGTTTAACCAAACCATTTTGATCAAATAATCTGAACTAAACAGACTGATTTGATTGTTATGTTGAACCTCAAATTTAAATAGGCTTAATTGTAGCTACAAACAAAAATGAAACTTATATGCCTTTATCTATTTGTGTTGTGAATTGAATTGAACCAGTTTTGTTACTGGTTTGTCGGTTTTGTACTGACATTGTGTATTTCAATTCCAGATGCCGAGATTTATTACCACAATGACTCGTCGAGATGTGCGACGGAATTATTTGAGGGAACAGATAGAGGAGATTGACTACCTCCCACATCTAGGCATCCAAGGGCATATGGGAAGGCTTGATCGTCTATTTTGGAAACTCGAACAGGAAGAGTTCCCAGTCCTAGATAACTACCGGATCGGGGCATTGATTAGTTCATTGCCGAGGCGTGCTAAAGTAGCTGCAAGATGTATCTGGGGATGCTACGAAGGACGTATCTCATATACCGAGTTATGTAGAGAACTACTTCGCCAGAATTTTTCAGAAGATGATCTGGAAGATTCGGAGGACGATCTGGAAGATTCGGAGGACGATCTGGAAGAGGATCCTGAAGAATTTGAAGAGGATCCAGAGATAGATCTGATTGTAGAATTCAAGGGGGATCCTGAGGAAATTGAGTGGGATCCAATTGGAGATTCTGAGGAGGACCCAGAGGAAGATCCCGAAATGTTCGAGGACGATCCTGAAATGTTCGAGGACGATCCTAAAATGTTCGAGGAAGATCCTGAAATGTTCGAGGGCGATCCCGAAATGTTCGAGGAAGATCCCGAAATGCCTGGGGAAAACCCTGAAATATTTGAGGAAGATACTGATATTGAAATGATCGAGGAAGATCCTGAAATATTTGAGGAAGATCCGATAGAATCTGTGGAAGATCCCGAGCCTGATCAGACTGGCCGATTAGAGATGAACGAGAGAGTGATAGCCACTGTCATAATATTTTTTATTATGGGAATGATGTCAACTTATCTAGTTCATTGAATTCTGTTTGTTGTACCAACTTATTAAGCCTATTAAATAAAGTTATGTTATGTGTTAACTGACATGCCAATGATTAGTTCATTATATGATTAGTTCATATTCAATGATTAGACAAATGATTAGTTCGTTTAATGGGATGTATGTAATATAATTAATCAATGTTAATTAGATTGGATTATACGAATGATGAGTGGAAACGTAGTTATCACTTGATTTCGTAAACCAAGTCAAGTTTACATTGAGTCAATTAAAATTATGTACAGAAGTTGTACACTGAATTAATTAATAATATGTTTATTTATGATAGATCATAGCAACTAAGAACATCATAGCTGAACTGAACAAGGGAGAGAAATTGTATGGGGACAACTATAAAATATGGCATCTCAAGATACAATATGTTCTTGAGGAACAAGAAGTTCTGGAGGCTGTAAATCATTTCATGGTAGAACCTGTTGTTGGTTCAACTGTACAGTACAAACTTGATCTAGATGCCTATAGGGCATGGAAGAAAAAGGACTCCACTGCAAAGGGGATATTGATTAGTTCAATGGTAGATGACCTGGTATTTGAGTATGAGCCACTACCATCAGCTCATGCTGTCTGGGTTGCCCTGAGAGAGAGATACAGTGGAGTTAGTGTAAGCAAGCTTCGTCAACTGACAATCAAGTTTGATAGTTGTAAAAAGCGCCCGAATGTGACGATGACCCAACATCTGAGAGAAATGGGTAATATGATTCGGGAGCTTAAGACTGTTGGTCATGAGTTGACCGACGAACAACAAGTTCAAGCAGTTATTCGTTCCCTTCCTGATTCTTGGGAAACAATGAAGCAGAACCTTACTCACAGTGAGAGTATCAGGACTTTCATTGATGTCTCACGCCATATTGAACTGGAGGCGGAGAGAATAGAATCCGCAAGGATTTCTGAGCAAGCTTTGTTGAGGCAATCAGCCCTTTAAATGATTGGAAAGTCATGGTTTTGATGTGTGGGCAAATAGGTTTAAAGTTAGAGTGTTATGTTGTATTTGATTTGTGTGATTGAGTTTGCAGGACTTGGAGAATCACACTTGGTGGACCTATCCGAGGGACGAGAGCCGAGGGAGGAGAGCTCCAAGGGCAAGCCGAGAAGTGGACTTCAAAGGGCACACGTGAAGGGTGGCATGGAGGCAAGCCAAGGGAAGGCTTGTGTGCGCATCCGAGGGACGATAGCCAGAGGAAAAGGACTTTAAGGGGCGAGCCAAGGGAGCAGACCTGAAAGCACACGCGAAGGAGAAGGTTTGAAGCGGCTGGAGCTGAGCTGGGAGGCAGGGCAGTCGACTGGCCCGAAGGCAGTCGACTACCAAAACCCACAGAAAGTTCGCAGCCTCGGACCAGTCGACTGGCCTTGGGGCAGTCGACTGGTATACCCCAAAAACTAGCCGTTGGCTAGTTGTTCACTAGCCGTTGCTAGCCGTTGGCTAGCATTTATTACTGGGCCAGTCAGCTGCCCTAGGGGCAGTCGACTGGTGGGCGTCTGGACAGACTGCAAATCTGTCCTTTTCACCTATAAAAGGAGGCCTCGTTACACGTGTATGTACAGTTCCGTACAGTAACGAAGTGCTACCGAATTGTAGAGTGTTTTCTTGCTTCCTTCATCATATTTTTACATCTGTAAAGAGGAAGCTACTGCTGTAAAGGTTTCTCCACCTCAAGGAGACTTTTCGATAGTAAAAAATGGTGCTCGCGGCGTGGATCCTTGGACTAGTCACCCATCTGGGTGGATACCAAGTAACTGAAAGTGTTAGCATTGTTTCTGTATTTCTTTTACATATTATTTCCGCTGCGCTAACAAGACTGCAGAGTTCAAGATCCGAAAAAGTGCATTCACCCCCCCCCCTCTACACGCCACATCGATCCTTCAGTTGGTATCAGAGCCGGTGCATTTTGGAAGATCTAACAATCGACCAGAACATCTGAAATGGCGTTTCAAGAGGGATACTCCACCGCACGACCACCGTTCTTCGACGGCAACGACTTCGCGTACTGGAAAGGTAGAATGCAATACTATCTTATGAATGACATAGAGACTTGGATAAGTGTTGCAGATGGCTTCGAGGCGCCCGTCGATGAAAGAGGAGATCCTACACCCATGAGAACATGGTCCAAAGAAGTGATGAAGAGGGCGCAATCAAATGCCAAGGCCACTACTACACTGCAGTGCGGGCTCTCTAAGGAGCAACTGAACAAAGAGGGGTCATTCAAGAGCGCCAAAGAGCTATGGGACAAGTTGGTAGAACTGAACGAGGGGTCAAACAAGTCCAGAAGAGTCAAGAAGGACCTGTTGGTGGCCCAACTGCAATCACTCTCCATGAAGAGCAACGAGACAGTCAGTCAGCTGCATGGAAGGGTAAAGGAAGTGATCAACGAGCTCCATGTAATTGGAGAGAAAATCGAAAATCGAGATATCGTCAGGTATGTCTTACAAGCCTTCCCGAGAACCACCCTGTGGGCATCCATGGTTGATGCTTACAAGGTATCGAGGGATTTATCCTTAGTCAAATTAGACGATTTATTTTGTGAATTTGAACTGCACGAGCAAGCTAATATTTCGGCAAAAGAGAAAGGTATTGCGTTTGTTGCAGAGAAAGAGAAGAGGAGGAGAAAGGAGAAGAAGAAGGTGATCTACTCATCATCCTCGGACTCGGAGGAGTCAAGCGCCTCCATGGATAGTGATCAAGAGGCCTTTATGGTAAGGAAATTTCGTAAGGCATTTAAAAGTTTTTCTAACAAATCATATGCTAGGAAAGGGGCCAAAGGTAAGGGTAAGGCCAAGGAGATCATATGCTACAACTGTCACCAAGAGGGACATATGAAGAACGAATGTCCCCAGTTGAAGAAGAGGGAGGACAAGAAAGAAGAGAAGAAGAAGAATGACAAGAAGAAGTCAAAGGGAAAGGAGAAGAGTGCCACGAACCTCAAGGCAACTTGGGACGATCCCTCATCCTCAGAGGAAGAAGAAGAGCAAGTCTCCCACTTCGCTCTTATGGCACAAGAAGATTCAGACTCTTCAGACAATGAACGAAGTGTAGGACCGGTGCCGTCGATAGAGGGGGGGTGAATATCGACCGTCAAAAACTTCGTAAGACTTTTGTAAGACTTCTGGACTCAGAGCGTTAGTGCAGCGGAAACATAAAAGTAAAACAAAAGAAAACAAAACAGGGGACACAGCAGGTTTATTTACTTGGTTCCCAACCCCCCAGGGTCAGTACGTCCAAGGCCTATGTACTCGGCGTTGAGTCCACTAATAGTCTCCTTTCTGGAATTTCCGGAGGCGGAGAAACCCGTCTTACAGTGTAGAAGTTACAAAGACAAGTATTGAAAAATAAGTACAGTAACTTTAAAAGCAAACCGAACACAGAAAGTGAAGCTCGGCCGATCTGGACCTCCGAAGTGCCGCGCACTTCCTCCTGGAGCCTCCCGGTCGTAGAACCTCGTCTTTAGCGCGTTGTCATCGGTCGGAATGAATAGAATCGTAGTTGGAAAGTGTGTTGGAAGCAGAGGGGTCGAAGCCCCTTTTATAGCCCTCCTGGGGGCGCCCCGGACGCTGGGGGCGCCCCGGAAGACTCGGTCAACCTTTATCCTTGCGCCTACCTCGTCGCAAGTGATAAGGCCTTTGACCAGGGCGCCCCGGATATCTCGGGCGCCCTCTGGAGCGCTTATCCTTTGCTTCTGGCTTCGAAACAGTGAAGCATCCTCGTAGTACTACCTGGGGGCGCCCCCAGCACTGGGGGCGCCCTGGTCATGGGGGCGCCCCCACAGCTGGGGGCGCCCTGGTTAGGGCTTTCAGCAAGGTTCTCTATTTTCCAAGCTTGGTACCTGCAAGATATATATATGCAAAGCAAGTAACATGAAATATTAATCTTACGAACTTGGTTCGGACTTCGGATTGGCACACAATCCTAGGTCGAACCGACGCAAACTCTTACCCCCGAGAAAGCGCCTTTCACCTACTCCTTTCAGGAGATGGTTGTCGCCCGGTCCTTCGGGTGGACTTTTGCCTAGCCGCCCTTCGCTAGGTCTTGGATACCAAGCATCCCTTCGCTTGGTGCCTAGCAGCCCTTCGCTAGGTCTTGTTTCCCTGGCAGCCCTTCGTCAGGTGCCCAGCAGCCCTTCGCTAGGTCTTGTTTCCCTGACAGCCCTTCGTCAGGTGCCCAGCAGCCCTTCGCTAGGACTTGTTCCCCTGACAACCCTTCGTCAGGTGCCTAGCAGCCCTTCGCTAGGACTTATTTTCCTGACAGCCCTTCGTCAGTTGCCTAGCAGCCCTTCGCTAGGTCTTTTCTTTCTGGCAACCCTTCGCCAGAGCCTAGCAGCCCTTCGCTAGGTCTTTTTCATTCTGGCAGCCCTTCGCCAGAGCCTAGCAGCCCTTCGCTAGGTATTAGGGTTTCCATGCCTAGCTTAACTAGGACTTTTCTCAAGCTTAGGTTACTTCTCCTTCGCTCCCCTTTGTCTGTTCAACATATTACTGACTTAAGTACATTGTCAAACATTAAAACACATAAAGGAGAACATCATTGATGCAACTTGCACCAACAATCTCCCCCTTTTTGATGTTTGACAATAACTTAAGTTAGATTGGTTTAAGGGCTAAATTGCTATCCTTGGGATAGAATAAAAGGTATAGGTTTTGGGAGAGTAAAAAATATTCTAACTGAAAAAATTCTAACTTAAGCACTCTCTCCCCCTTTGTCATGCATCAAAAAAACTTGCATCAACAATAAAAAAACTTTGAATTTTTGTTTTGAAAATACTTAGTGCAATTTTGTTTTTAAAAAATTGCATAAATTTGAAAAATGCTCTAGGTTTAAAATATAAGTACTTTGAAAAGATGATTTGTAAGGAGTGCAAGTACTTTTAAAAGATTATTTAAATCCCTTTTTGAAAAAGTATAAGTATATTTTTTGAGAAATTAAGTACTTAACAATACATTTGAAAATATTTTTTTTTCAAAATTAAGAATATTGGTTTTGAAAGACATAAGTACCCTTTTTTTGAAAATATTTTACTTGATTGAGTTTCTTTTCCAGTCTGACACCATCCTAGGAAACCTTGTTGACCACAAGGGCATTTCCTAAGTGTCCTGAAAAGTTTTCAAACAAGTAAATATTATGATAATATTTCACAAAGTATGTGCTGAAAAACTGTGTGAATTTTGAAGATCTAATATTTTACTTAACTTGGTCTATTTTCCAGTCTGACACTATCCTAGGAAACCTTGTTGACCACAAGGACATTTCCTAAGTATCCTGGGAATTTTCCAACCTAAGTAACTATTATTTCAAAATCATTTCATAAGTCACACAAATTTTAACAAGTGGTATTTTGAAAAACATAGATTTTTAGTATTTTAAAAGCATGTAATTGAATAATTCTTTTAATTTGACCTCCCCCTTTACTCAGTCCTGGGAAGCTTGTTGACCACAAGTACTCTTCCTTTGAGTCTTAAGGTTTGATTCAAATCAAAGGAATTTTCTAATAATAAAAAATAGTTTAAGACTTGAAAAAATTTGACTCAGACTCCCCCTAAATCTGACACATCCTAGGAGTCCTTTTTAGATTATGAAGTGGACCTTCCTCTGTGTCTTTAGGGTTTATCAGAATCAAAAGAACAGGTAAACATTTGATTTTTGCAATAGGTAAGATCTTTTTCGAAAAGCCACAAGTGATAACGATTAAAGCATGATTTTCGAAAAGATATTTTCAAATAATAGTAATGTTTTTAAAGTGCAGTTTGAAAAATATGAAAAGCACTCCCCCTGCATCAATGCCGTTTGACTCTATCTAAGTGCCCTAAGGAACTTTAGTGTTGTCCTAAGAGGCTTGTGTCTAATTGCGTGAGTCAATCAATTTTTGAAAACAATATACCTTTTTTGAAAAATGTGTAATATATATAATCAATCAGACAAGCATGAATTCCATAAAAACATTATTATGTTAAAGCTCTATTTTGAAAAATATATTTTTAGGAAAATATTCTAACAATTTTAAAAAATATTTTTCAATTCATTAGTCCTTAGCATCTCACCCATTTTAGATATATCAAAACAACAAGCATGATTGCCTTATAGGTGTATTGTGAGATGCTTGAATCATTTTCCATAAATTATTAAATCTAAGATTTAATTGAAATTTATGTTAGATTCGAATTTGACAAAAGATAATTTGAATTTGAAT
This sequence comes from Boesenbergia rotunda, assembly GCA_024364735.1. Lineage (NCBI taxonomy): Eukaryota > Viridiplantae > Streptophyta > Magnoliopsida > Zingiberales > Zingiberaceae > Boesenbergia > Boesenbergia rotunda. Next base: position 72,134 of record JAGFNQ010009332.1, on the reverse strand, counting down.
TTCAGAAGTTGGCTTCCAGGTCTTGGCGAGGCACTAGGCCTTCTTTGGCCGTAGCCTTATGGGATCATCCACCCTTTCCTTGACAAAGCCTTTTAATGAAATTTCATTTTCAAATTGAATTAGGTCATTTTCTGGTCTAACTAGCTTGGGTCTTGGATCGGTAGCTTCGGCTGGTTTCACCAGTCTAAAGAGACCAAGTAGACTTGATCTTATTAGAGTTGGTTTCCCCAACGTACTATCATCTCACCTCCTCCCAATACTATGTTGCCAAATTTCAATTATATTTCTCTTATGACCTTTCTAAATTATGCATAAAATTTAAATATGAATGACATGTCATATATTTTAAGGAAAATAGCAAATGCATGGCATGACAATTATGCATGAGTCAAACAAGTCAAGACATTTTATTTTTGTTTCTAAAAATGTATCAAATTCTCGATTTGATACATATCGTGTGAACCTGCGAATATGTCAACCCACTTTGACATATTTGATTTTATTGAATTAATTGTTGCGGTTTGGGTAAGGTTTTAGTTTGGTTCAGGTTTAAGTGATTTAAGATCTTGATTGGATTTAGTTGAATTAAAATTGAGTTGATTTGAATTAACTGATTTAAAGTGAATTTAATTGAATTAATTTGAATTAAAGTGAATTAACTGAATTAATTTGAATTAAGGCGAATTAATTGAATTAACTTGAATTTAATTGAATTTAATTGAATTATATGAATTAATTCGAACTTAATTGAATTATATGAATTAATTCGAATTTAATTGAGCTTAATTGAATTATTTAAGATTTAATTAATTAATTTGAATTTTTTAGGAATTAATTAATTTGAATTTGAATTATTAAGAATTAATTAATTTGAATTCGAATTATTAAGAATTAATTAATTTGAATAAGAATTAATTAATTCGAATTAGAATTATTAAGATTTGATTTGAATTTAATTAATATGTAATTAAGATTTAATTAATTTGAATTTAAATAATTAAGATTTAATTAATTCGAATTTAATTTGAATTTAAATAATTAAGATTTAATTAATTCGTATTTAATTTTAAATTTAATTTGAATTAATTTGACTTAATTTGAATTTAATTAGGATTTAATTTGAATTAAATTGGATTTAATTTGAATTAATTTGAATTTGGATTTAATTTGAATTTAGATTTAATTTGAATTAATTTGGATTTAGATTTAATTTGAATTAATTTGGATTAATTTGGATTTAGATTTAATTTGAATTAATTTGGATTAATTTGGATTTAATTTGAATTATAATGATTAATTAATAATTGTGGGTTTAAGTTCATCATTTTCATTATTTCAAAAATTTCTTCTTCATTTTTGTCTTTCTTTTCAAGTTTCTCTAATAATTTTGATTTATTTGAATTTTTATAATTTTTATTGATTATGGCCTTTATCTTAGAAAATTCTATTTCCTCCTCAAGATTAAGTTTTTCAATATCCTCACAGTAGGTGGAGTAAATTGGGCCACTAGTTAATGTTTTATAATAATATTCAATATTATCTATGATTAAGTTATTATCTAGGAGAATTTTATATTCAAAATTATCCTTAGAATTATCCTCAAATATATTTTCAATATTTTTAATATTTATCTCTAGATTATCTTTAAGAATTTTAGAATTAATTTCTGAATTAATCTTGAGATTTTCAGAATTAATTTCGGATTTATCCTTAGGATTTTCAATTTCGAGTTCGGGATTGATTTCAGATTTAGATCCAGAATTAGTTGCATAATTATCTGTAGAATTATCAGAGTTTATTTTAGATTTAATATCAGAATTAATTTTAACAATTATTGAATTGGTATTAATGATTAAATAATTTATTTCTGACATTTTAGCCATATTCACATTATGTAACTTATTATTTAAAATATCTAATTGACTATGCAATAATTCTAACTTCTCAGGAAAATTATCTAAATTATTAAACGACATTGCAGGAATTTGTAAATTTTTGGAACATACATTTTTCGTACCTTTGCCGGACATTTATTTTTGTAGTGTCCGAATTTTTCACACTTAAAGCATTGCACGTGATCCTTGTTTTTCCGGACTCCTGGCGCTGGTATCTCCTTTGCCGCCGGTGACGAACGATTCTTACGAGTAGGGCACTGATTTTTGTAGTGCCCTCTCTCCCTGCACGTGAAACAAATAATATGGAATTTAAAATTTGACATTAAAATAAATATACCTGATTCACCCCTGAGCTCCCCCTCAACTCCTGGCGTCGTTGCTCCGTCGGCGGTTAGTCCGGTGAAGAGCGGCTCGGCTATGATACCAATTGTAGGACCGGTGCCGTCGATAGAGGGGGGGGTGAATATTGACCGTCAAAAACTTCGTAAGACTTTTGTAAGACTTCTGGACTCAGAGCGTTAGTGCAGCGGAAACATAAAAGTAAAATAAAAGAAAGCAAAACAGGGGACACGGCAGGTTTATTTACTTGGTTCCCAACCCCCCAGGGTCAGTACGTCCAAGGCCTATGTACTCGGCGTTGAGTCCACTAATAGTCTCCTTTCTGGAATTTTCGGAGGCGGAGAAACCCGTCTTACAGTGTAGAAGTTACAAAGACAAGTATTGAAAAATAAGTACAGTAACTTTAAAAGCAAACCGAACACAGAAAGTGAAGCTCGGCCGATCTGGACCTCCGAAGTGCCGCGCACTTCCTCCTGGAGCCTCCCGGTCGTAGAACCTCGTCTTTAGCGCGTTGTCGTCGGTCGGAATGAATAGAATCGTAGTTGGAAAGTGTGTTGGAAGCAGAGGGGTCGAAGCCCCTTTTATAGCCCTCCTGGGGGCGCCCCGGACGCTGGGGGCGCCCCGGAAGACTCGGTCAACCTTTATCCTTGCGCCTACCTCGTCGCAAGTGATAAGGCCTTTGACCAGGGCGCCCCGGATATCTCGGGCGCCCTCTGGAGCGCTTATCCTTTGCTTCTGGCTTCGAAACAGTGAAGCAGCCTCGTAGTACTACCTGGGGGCGCCCCCAGCACTGGGGGCGCCCTGGTCATGGGGGCGCCCCCACAGCTGGGGGCGCCCTGGTTAGGGCTTTCAGCAAGGTTCTCTATTTTCCAAGCTTGGTACCTGCAAGATATATATATGCAAAGCAAGTATACATGAAATATTAATCTTACGAACTTGGTTCGGACTTCGGATTGGCACACTTTCCTAGGTCGAACCGACGCAAACTCTTACCCCCGAGAAAGCGCCTTTCACCTACTCCTTTCAGGAGATGGTTGCCGCCCGGTCCTTCGGGTGGACTTTTGCCTAGCCGCCCTTCGCTAGGTCTTGGATACCAAGCATCCCTTCGCTTGGTGCCTAGCAGCCCTTCGCTAGGTCTTGTTTCCCTGACAGCCCTTCGTCAGGTGCCCAGCAGCCCTTCGCTAGGTCTTGTTTCCCTGACAGCCCTTCGTCAGGTGCCAGCAGCCCTTCGCTAGGACTTGTTCCCCTGACAACCCTTCGTCAGGTGCCTAGCAGCCCTTCGCTAGGACTTATTTTCCTGACAGCCCTTCGTCAGGTGCCTAGCAGCCCTTCGCTAGGTCTTTTCTTTCTGGCAACCCTTCGCCAGAGCCTAGCAGCCCTTCGCTAGGTCTTTTTCATTCTGGCAGCCCTTCGCCAGAGCCTAGCAGCCCTTCGCTAGGTCTTAGGGTTTCCATGCCTAGCTTAACTAGGACTTTTCTCAGGCTTAGGTTACTTCTCCTTCGCTCCCCTTTGTCTGTTCAACATATTACTGACTTAAGTACATTGTCAAACATTTAAAACACATAAAGGAGAACATCATTGATGCAACTTGCACCAACACGAAGCTCAAGCAGTGAAGATGAGAGCTCCTCCACCTCATCATCATCAGAGTCAGAGGCTTCGGTAAGTGAGGTATATCACTTACCCTCTTCTACTTTAGTGAAAATCATTACTAACACTAACATGGACTTAGCTAAGGCTAGAAGCTTAATGGGATCATTAAGGAAGAGGTTTATGTAGAACAACCCCCCCGGATTTGAGGATCCCAACTATCCAAGACATGTATTCAAATTAAGGAAAGCCTTGTATGGACTGAAACAAGCTCCCCGGGCTTGGTATGAAAGGCTTTCTTCATTTTTGGTGTCTAAGGGGTTTAGGAGAGGAACAATTGACCCTACATTGTTCCTAAAATCTAAGGATAAGGACATATTTGTTGCCTAAGTCTATGTAGACGATATTATTTTTCGGTCAACAAATAATGACTTCCTACAAGAATTCATCAAGTGTATGGAAGATGAATTTGAGATGAGTCTTGTAGGAGAGTTGACCTTTTTCTTAGGCCTTCAAGTTAAGCAAACCAATGAAGGAACACATGTATTTCAAACCAAATATGCTAAGGAGATGCTAAAGAAATTTGGTTTAGAACATGCTAAGGAAGCCTCTACACCCATAGGAACTAATGTGAAAATGGATAGTGACCTTGAAGGCAAAATGGTTGACTCTAAACAATATAGGAGCATGATTGGTAGCCTCCTATACCTAACCGCTAGTAGACCCGACATACTTTTTGCGGTAGGTATGTGTGCAAGGTACCAATCTTGTGCCAAAGAGTCCCATTTGATTGTAGTCAAAAGGATCTTAAGATATGTGAAAGGAACCCTAAATGTCGGACATTGGTATCCTAGAACCCCAAGTGTTGATCTAATTGGATACACCGACTCGGACTATGCGGGTTGCAAGTTAGATAGGAAGAGTACAAGTGGAGGGTGTCAATTTCTTGGGTCTTCTTTAGTTAGTTGGAGTAGTAGGAAACAACCATGCGTTGCCCTATCTACAACGGAAGCAGAATATGTGGCAATGGGTGGATGTGTTTCCCAACTACTTTGGATCATGCACACCTTAGAGGACTATGAGCTACATTACACCAAGGTCAAAGTCTTGTGTGATAATGTAAGCACGATCAACCTAACCAAAAATCCGGTTCACCATTCTAGAACAAAACACATTGAAGTGAAACATCACTTCATTAGAGACCATGTGGCAAGGGGAGACATAGAATTACACTATGTTGAATCAAAGTCGAACCTAGCCGACATCTTTACCAAGCCTCTTCCCGAATCTGAGTTTACATCCTTAAGAAGAGGCCTTGGAATGTGTTTTGTGGAAGTATAGAATGAACTTGGACACATTAGCTTTGAAAAAGGGTGTTTGATCCATTAGGGTGATACATTTGGCTCACTTGTGCTTGTGGCACATTGTTGAGCCATTCAAAGTATCAAAATATTAAAACTAGACCAACTATGGGGGAGGCAAGTGTTTAATCAATGGACACTTTGCCAAAGATCATAGTTGGACATTTTAAAACTTTGAAAACCATTTTATATTTTACATACTGTACCATGCTTTTAAAAGTCACATATTTGCATAATTGGTTTCAAAGGTTGATACAAAATGTAGTGTTTTTCAAAACTTTTGGGTTTTTATCAAAAGAAGTGCATGTTTGAAATTTTATATGGTTTAATATTTTCCCCTGATAGAGTATAACATTTCAAACATGTACGCAAAATTTTATAATTTTTGGAATTTTCTGGAATTTTCTGGGAGTTTCTGAAATTCGGCAGAAAACCTGTAATTTCAGACTGATAGCGTATCAGTCGACTGGCACGCCTGTCTTTCAGCAACTGTGAGAAAATTCAGAAATCAATGATTCTCTCATTTGATACCATAGGGCAGTCGACTGGCACGCCTGTCTTTCAGCAACTGTGAGAAAATTCAGAAATCAATGATTCTCTCATTTGATACCATAGGGTTTGGTTGCTTGAGACAATCATTTTGATGGTGTCAAAGGGGGAGAATGGGTGTTTAAAGTTAAAATTTTTACTCAAAATGGATGATTTTAGGTATTTTGTCTAACTTAGACCTTGAAAGGTTAAAACTTGGAGAGAAGACATGGATTAAGGGGGAGGTACTTCTTAGGTTCGGATATGTCTTACATTCTTATTGATGCTGTTAAGTGGAAACTTAACTTGGAATATGATTAGAATTGAAAATGTGGAGAGGACATAGGATAAGGGGGAGGTTACCTCTTAGGTTTATTATGTCTCACAATGTTTCAATTGCTATCTTTTGCTTTTGCTATTGCTATTGCTTATCTCTAACTTAAACATATTGCCACACATCAAAAAGGGGGAGATTGATGAGGCAATCGGCCCTTTAAATGATTGGAAAGTCATGGTTTTGATGTGTGGACAAATAGGTTTAATGTTAGAGTGTTATGTTGAATTTGGTTTGTGTGATTGAGTTTGCAGGACTTGGAGAATCACACTTGGTGGACCTATCCGAGGGACGAGAGCCGAGGGAGGAGAGCTCTAAGGGCAAGCCGAGAAGTGGACTTCAAAGGGCACACGTGAAGGGTGGCATGGAGGCAAGCCAAGGGAAAGCTTGTGTGCGCATCCGAGGGACGATAGCCAGAGGAAGAGGACTTCAAGGGGCGAGCCAAGGGAGCAGACCTGAAGGCACACGCGAAGGAGAAGGTTTGAAGTGGCTGGAGCTGAGCTGGGAGGCAGGGCAGTCGACTGCCCTGAAGGCAGTCGACTGCCAAAACCCACAGAAAGTTCGCAGCCTCGGACCAGTCGACTGGCCTTGGGGCAGTCGACTGGTATACCCCAAAAACTAGCCGTTGGCTAGCTGTTCACTAGCCGTTGCTAGCCATTGGCCAGCATTTATTGCTAGACCAGTCGACTGCCCTAGGGGCAGTCAACTGGTGGGCGTCTGGACAGACTGCGAATCTGTCCTTTTCACCTATAAAAGGAGGCCTCGTTATACGTGTCTGTACAGTTCCGTACAGTAACGAAGTGCTGCCGAATTGTAGAGTGTTTTCTTGCTTCCTTCATCGTATTTTTACATCTGTAAAGAGGAAGCTACTGCTGTAAAGGTTTCTCCACCTCAACGAGACTTTTCGATAGTGAAAAGTGGTGCTCGCGGAGTGGATCCTTGGACTAGTCACCCATCTGGGTGGATACCAAGTAACTGAAAGTGTTAGCATTATTTCTATATTTCTTTTACATATTATTTCCGCTGCGCTAACAAGACTGCAGAGTTCAAGATCCAAAAAAGTGCATTCACCCCCCCCCCTCTGCACGCCACATCGATCCTTCAAGCTTTTGTAGCTGAAGGTTCTGGATCCAAGAATAATAAAAAATGGTTCAAGAAAGGGAAGGGTAAGGGAAAAGAAGCTGGTGCTACTACTGTGCAAGACCCAATCAAGAAGAAAGGAAAGAAGAATGGAAAGAAACCTAAAAGCAAGCTAACTTGCTACAACTATGGCAAGAAGGGTCATTTTGCTCGGGAGTGTACTGAGCCGAAAAAGGTAAATCCATGTTTGTCTTCTTTTCATAAGTTTATGTTGCTAGTTCGGTGTTGTTAGCTAATTCTTATCCTTTGTGGATTATAGATTCAGGAGCAACGAACCATGTAGCTCGTGATCGAGTTACATACATGGAGTACCATCGTGTACCAGCTGGCAATAAGTGGATATATGTGGGAAACAATGCAAGAATTGAAGTAAAAGGAATTGGCACTTGCAAACTCAACCTTCGTGGTAGGCGTACATTGTTTCTGCATGATGTCCTGTATGCTCCTGAGATTCGACGGAATCTGGTTTCTGTGAATTGTCTTCTTGAATTGGGTTGTTGTATGAATTTTTACAGTCGTTGTGTAGAACTTAAATTTGACTCTGTGTTAATTGGATATGGTTTTATATCAAACGGTTTCATGGTTCTTGATGTAGAACTAGATGTTAATTGTGGAAATAATGGTTGTTTTTCAAACATTGCTCTTACTAGTGATGCTGATGTTAATGATGAAGTTTGGCATGCTAGATTGGGACATATAGGACAAGAAAGAATGAATAGATTAGCAAGAGAGGGTCTGCTCGGCACTCGTGCTAAAGTTGACTTGTCTATATGTGAGCACTGTCTTGCTGGAAAAGCAACTAGGAAACCGTTTGGTAAGGCTATTAGGGCTGATTCACCATTGCAATTGATTCATTCGGATATTTGTGGTCCAATGAACGTGAAGGCTAGAAATGGTAATTTGTATTTCATTACATTTATTGATGACTTCACGCGTTTTGGTCATGTGTATTTGATTTCTCATAAATCTGAAGCATTAGATTGCTTTAATCGTTATTTGAACGAAGTTGAGAATCAATTGGAACGTAAGGTTAAAACCTTACGCACTGATCGTGGAGGTGAATACTTGTCTGATCAGTTCAAGACAATATGTAATGAGAAAGGGATTATTAGACAGTTAACTATCCCTGGAACTCCACAGCAAAATGGAGTTGCTGAAAGAAGAAATCGAACTCTTCTTGAAATGGTTAGGTCGATGATGGCTCAAGCTAATTTGCCTATTTCCTATTAGGGAGATGCATTGTTGACTGCAACCTACATACTTAACCGGGTGCCTTCTAAATCTGTTCCATCTACTCCATATGAACATTGGACAGGCAGAAAACCAGATTTGAGTAATCTGAGACCGTGGGGGTCAGCTGCTTATATTCATGACAAGACTCACAAATATGGAAAATTAGGACCCAGAGGTAAGAAGTGTATTTTTGTAAGATATTCTGATACCTCTAAGGGTTATGTCTTTATTGGTGAGCAACAAGATGGAACCATCTCAGAAATTGAGTCAAGATATGCTACTTTTCTCGAAACTGAGTTCCCAACAAGAGGTGAAGTTGATAAATTAACTCCTCTATTTGCAATAGAGGAGGAGGATACTGTTCCTCCATTAACAAATCAGGAATCTCAGGGAATACCTGAATCTAGTCAACCTAGTGGGAGTAAATTTCCTATAAGGGAATTAGTTTCTCATCAGTCAAACTTGCGAAGAAGTAATCGTAAGATTATTCCTCGGAGGAGGTTTGACATTGAAAATGAGGCATTAATGATTCTCCCAGTTGACAATGAAGAACCTCGAACGGTTGAGGAAGCATTGAGATGCTCAGTTAGAGAAAAATGGAGAATTGCAATGGATGAAGAAATGGAGTTTATAAGAAAGAATCAGGTTTGGGATTTAGTCGATCTTCCTCCAGGCCGAAGGGCTATTGGGAATAAATGGATTCTCAAAATCAAGAGAAAGGCAGATGGATCGATTAATAAATACAAAACTCATCTGGTTGCAAAAGAATATACCCAAATGGAGGGTATTGATTTTAAAGAGACATTTTCTCTTGTTGTGAAGTTTGTGTCAATACGTGTCATTTTAGCTATAGTAGCACATTATGACTTGGAATTACATCAGATGGATGTAAAAATGGCTTTCCATAATGGTAATCTTGACGAGGAAATCTATATAGCACAACCAGAAGGTTATATTGCTGATGGCCAAGAGGAAAAAGTATGTAGACTTAAAAAGTCTATATATGGGCTAAAGCAAGCGTCGAGACAATGGAACATAAGATTCAATGAAGTCATTTTATCTTATGGTTTCGAAATGATCAATGAGGATCATTGTGTTTACCTAAGAAAGGATAAAGGAAAGTTGGTCATTTTATCATTATATGTTGATGATATGCTGATAGCTGGAAATGACTTAAAAGTTATGATTGAGGTCAAGTCTTGGCTTTCATCACAATTTGACATAATTGACATGGGAGAAGCCGAGTATATCTTAAGAGTACGGATCATTCGTGATCGATCAAAAAGACTTTTGGGTTTGTACCAAGAAGCTTATATTACTAAGATACTACAATACTTCAATATGTTTGATTGCAACGTTGAACAAACACCTACAGAGAAAAGTGTTGTTTTGAGCAAAAGTATGTCTCCCAAGACTCCTGAAGAGATAGCCGAGATGAAGAAAAGACCATATGCTAGTGCCATTGGTAGTTTGATGTACACTATGTTGTGCACTCACCCTGATATAAGCTATGCTGTTGGCTTAGTTAGTCGTTTCCAGTCAAACCCAAGATCGAGACACTGGAAAGCGGTAAAAAGGATATTCAGATATCTCAAAGGAATGGCAGATTATTGTCTCTGCTTCCGAGGATCAAAGCTGAGCTTGAAGGGCTACGCAGATGCAGATTGGGCAGGGGACCTTGACGACAGAAAATCCACATCTGGCTATACTTTTTTGCTGAATGGAGGTGCCATTTCATGGAACAGCAAGAAACAGGCTTGTGTAGCACTGTCGACAATGGAGGCTGAGTATGTGGCTTGTGCAGCGGCTGTACAAGAAGCTGTCTGGTTGAGAAGGTTCCTAAAGCATCTGAAGTTTGTTGAGGACAGTGGGAGCCCTGTTACAGTGTGTTGTGACAATCAAGCTGCTATAGCTTTTTCCAGGGATCCTAAATATCACAGCAAAGGCAATCATATAGAAATTAAATACAATTTTGTAAGGGATATTGTTGACAAGAAAAAGATAATTCTTGAGTACATCCCTACCCGAGCAATGCTTGCAGATCCTTTTACTAAGCCGTTGACTAAAGAGTCGTTTTATGAACATGTGAAGTCTTTGGGACTACGCAAGTTCTAACAAATTGTAAAGACTATTATTTAAATGAAATGTCATGATCTATTCAATGTAAGTGTATTTGTTACATTTAGTAAAAGTCTCGATGAGCATGTTGGCAGGCTAAGATTGGTCCTCTCACATTGACAGTCGTCTCTATTTGTTGAGTATAAATAGAGGTAAGACCATTACTTATGAGACAGCTTATGTAGTTGTGAAGAGAGGCATACTCATAAGTTGAGGTCGCCTTGATTTTGTATCAAGATGAGATCATTTATGTAATGATCATAGTAAATGCACCCACCATTTACTAAACTTGTTTAAAGCTATATTGGAATTCATAAGTTGAATTTGGATTAGACGTTAGGTATGTCTAGATCAAAATCTGTACGATGTTAAATATTTGAGAAAAACATGCACTCTTTTTGGTAAAGAGAAAAACATCGTAGCATGTGATTCATACCACATGTGCTATAGCGACAATAAGGGTAGTAGGAGAATGGATCCCTACTTCTATACTATGTGAGACCCTTGAGATTATTAGTTAATCTCAATCTTACCCTAAATGACTATTTAGCTGTCTACTTGAAGTTTTAATCAGTGGTTGCTACTTTAGTGTGTGTCCTATTGACTATGGATGATTCGGTCTATGGAGCATAACTAGGAAAGCGACTGATTAGAATGAATAGATTCTAGCTGAAAAGGAAGATTAAAATTGGTTTACATCTGTAATACTTATTCACTGGTCGACCAGTTATATTTTTTTGTTAAGTACTTAAAAATGTAATTGTGAATAAATGTATTGAATTGAGATGTTGAGCATGCTCTTGACATAGATGTCATATGAGGGATTAGAGATGTTCATATTGATGTAAACATTTAATCTGGGGTAAAGGCAAGTTATTGGTGTCTCTGATTCGTTCTATAGAGCAGCTAAGTTAAGTGTAACAACTTTCTTAGCATTAATTGCTCAGTGTGCTTGCTGTCGCACGAACCATTTTCCCTGAAGTATGAGTTGAATGCTCCTATATGGTCTTTGTGACTTCCTTATATAGTCTTAGTGACTAAATGACCTATATGGATAGAATTGGACGAGTGAGAGATGTTGGAGTTACAAGCGTTGCAGGCGTTCCTGGTTGCAGGCGTTACGGGCCTCCATTGATGGAGTATTGAATACCTCCATCAATGGAGGAAACGTCTGCTTCTCCCTGTATAAATAGGAGTCCAAATGCAATCCAAGAAGACACAAGGAAGAGGAATCGGAGCATCTGGGATTTGGTTTGTGATAAATCGGGTTTTGTTCGTGGTGATATTTCGTGTGACAACAGGCAAGCAGAGGAAGAAGAAGCAAAGGAGATCACTGTAAGTTTGATTCCATCCCATGTTTTTCAATCTAAGATCTTCTTCTCGCGTCTCTATCGCATGTCCCTGGATTGCATTTGGACGCTGCTTATATAAGAGGAAGATGTCTCTTCCTCTACCTCCATCAATGGAGGTTTATGGAGGTATTGAATGCTTTAAGCGTTGGAAGCTGAAGAGGAGGAGGTGCCTCTTCCTCTTCCGTAACTTCCCGTAACGCTAACATCTCCCTCTCGTCCAATTCTATCCATATAGATCATCTAGTCACTAAGACCATGTAAGAAAGTCACAAAGACCATATAGGAGCATTCAATTCATACTTCAGGGAAAATAGTTTGTGCGACAGCAAGCACACTGACCAATTAATGCTAAGAAAGTTGTTACACTTAACTTAGCTGCTCTATAGAACGAATCAGAGATATCAATAACTTGCCTTTACCCCAGATTAAATATTTACATCAATATAAACATCTCTAATCTCTCATATGACAACTATGTCCAGAGCATGTTTGACATCTCAAATCAATACATTTATTCACAATCACATTTTTAAGTACTTAACAAAAAATATAACTGGTCGACCAGTAAATAAGTATTACAGATGTAAACCAATTTTAATCTTCCTTTTTAGCTAGAATCTATTCATTCTAATCAGTCGCTTTCCTAATTTGCTCCATAGACCGAATCATCCATAGTCAATAGGACACACACTAAAGTAGCAAACACTGATTAAAACTTCAAGTAGACAGCTAAATAGTCACTTAGGGTAAGATTGAGATTAACTTATAATCTCAAGGGTCTTATATAGTAGAGAAGCAGAGATCCATTCTCCTATTACCCTTATTGTCGCTATAGCACATGTGGTATGAATCACATGCTACGATGTTTTTCTCTTTACCAAAAAGAGTGTATGTTTTTCTCAAATATTTAACATCGTACAGATTTCGATCTAGACATACCTAACGTCTAATCCGAATTCAACTTATGAATTCCAATCTGGCTTTAAATAGGTTTAGTAAATGGTGGGTGCATTTACTTCGATCATTACATAAATGATCTCAACTTGATACAAAATCAAGGCGACCTCAACTTATGAGTATGTCTCTATTCACAACTACATAAGTTGTCTCATAAGTAATGGTCTTATCTCTATTTATACTCAACAAATAGAGACGATTGTCCATGTGAGTGGACCAATCTCAGCCTGCCAACATGCTTATCGAGACTTTTCCCAAATGTAACAAATACATTTACACTGAATAGATCATGACATTTCATTTATATAAATGTAATAAATACATTTACAATGTGTTACATCTTGCGTAGTCCCAAAAACTTCACATGTTCATGAAATGACTCTTTAGTTAATGGCTTAGTAAAAGGATCTACAAGCATTGCTCGGGTAGAGATGTACTCAAGAATTATCTTTTTCTTGTCAACAATATCCTTTACAAAATTGTATTTAATTTCTATATGCTTGCCTTTGCTGTGATATTTAGGATCCTTGGAAAAGGCTATAGCAGCTCGATTGTCACAATTCACTGTAACAGGGCTCCCATTATCCTCAACAATCTTCAGATGCTTAAGGAACCTTCTCAACCAGACAGCTTCTTGTACAGCCGCTGCACAAGCCACATACTCAGCTTCCATTGTCGACAACGCTACACAAGCCTGTTTCTTGTTGTTCCATGAAATGGCACCTCCATTCAGCAAAAAAAATATAGCCAGATGTGGATTTTCTGTCGTTAAGGTCCCCTGCCCAATCTGCATCTGTATAGCCCATGAAGCTCAGCTTTGACCCTTGGAAGCAGAGACAATAATCTGCTGTCCCTTTTAGATATCTGAATATCCTTTTTACTACTTTCCAATGTCTCGTGTTGGTGCAGAATGCACCTAAGTCAAACCTGTGTTTTGATAATGGCAACATAGGTCAAAAGTTAAGTCTTTCTTATTTTCTAACAAGTTAATCAAGTGTGCAGGAAAAGCCCTAGCGAAGGACTGCTAGGCACTGGCAAAGGAATGCCAGGAAAGAAAGTCCTAGCGAAGGACTGCTAAGCACTGGCAAAGGAATGCCAGGAAAGAAAGTCCTAGCGAAGGACTGCTAGGCTCCAAGCGAAGGATAGTCTGAGACCGAAGCCCTAGCGAAGGACTGCTAGGCAACTGGCGAAGGACTGCCAGTTTACAAGACCTGACAAAGGACCGTCAGGCAAAAGTCCAACCAAAGGAACGGTTGGCATCAGGTAAATTCTCCCTAGAGGAGTAGGTGAGGACGCGTTCCCCGTCGAGGGAACAGTAGGCGTCGGTTCGACCTAGGGCTCCATTTTGGAGACCAAAGTCAGAACCAAGACAGCTAAGGCTGTATAAATCTAATAATTTATTATGTTATTGTGTTTTGGACTAACCCTGGATGCAGGACCAAAGGAACGTGAGTCTGCAGCTCAGAGTGCCTCAAAGGAGTGAGGCAACTGCTGAGCAGGGCACCCGGAGTGTCCCGGGCACCCCCAAGGTGCACACCAAACGCACAATCAAAAAGTGTGCTTCGACAGTACAAGCTGCGGGCGCCCCCGTGCTTCCGGGCGCCCCCGCTGCTCCCGGGCGCCCCCTACGCTGCGAGCGCCCCCATGCGCACACCTCGAACCGAAACACTTCGAAGCCAGAAGATAAGAATTGACCCGGTCAACGCGGGCGCCCCGACCTCTCCGGACGCCCCGGTCAAAGCGGATCCAGAGGATCAGACGCGACCGAGAGCTCTGCGGATCGGAGGCCACGTGGGGGGCGCCCCGACATCCCGGGCGCCCCCAGGCCCTATATAAAGGGCCCTCGACCCCATGCTTCAGAGAACACAACTTCCAACGTCTCAAAGTTCTTCTACGCTCGTGCCTTGCTCCGAAAACGCTTCATCTCGAACTGACGATGTCCTGCTGCCCCAAAAGAGTCGAACTACTCCGGACGTCGGTAAAAAGAAGAGCGTATTTCTTTAATTAATATTTTATTGCACTTAATTTTGTAAATCATATTGTGTAACTTATTTGCGCCAAATATAGAATTGCCCAAAGTAAACGGTCAACGACCGTGGGCCTTGGAGTAGGAGTCGACACAGGCTCCGAACCAAGTAAATCGATTGCGTCTCTGTGTCTTTTTATTTAATTTCCGCTGCGTACCTATTCTTACTCAATTCCGAAAGTTTACCGATATTCACCCCCCCTATCGGTTTTCTCGATCCAACAAGTGGTATCAGAGCGGGGAATTCAAACTTGGTGCAACCACCAGTTTGAAATATTTTTTTTCGGATTTTTTTTTCGAATTTAATTAATTTTTTTTTATTATTATCTTTATCCCGCACTGCTAATCCAAGACCAAGTCTTGGGACACTTTTTTTTGTAAAATTTCCTCTTACAGAACAAATGTCTATGCAAGAGGGATTCAGCACCGCTAGACCTCCACTCTTCAGTGGAGAAGACTTTTCCTACTGGAAAAGTCGCATGGAGGTCCACCTGAAAACTCAGGTGGACATGTGGATCATTATCCAGTCCGGTCTGGAGATCCCCCGAAATGCAGAAGGACTTCCACAAAGCTACTCGGAGTGGGACAACACTCTAAAGCGCAAGATAGAAGCCGACGTAAAAGCAACACAAACCCTACAATGCGGGCTGACAAAGGAAGAGCTGAACCGAGTGGGCCCCTTCAACAGTGCAAAAGAGCTATGGACAAAACTGATCGAGCTGCACGAAGGGACTTCGGACGCCAGGATCAGCAAAAGGGATCTGCTACTGAATAAACTCTACACTATCAAGATGGCCGACAACGAAACAGCAGCCCAGCTCCACGCACGAATCCAGGAGGTAATGAATGGTCTTCACTCAATAGGTCACAAGGTTGAAAACCGTGACCTAATAAGGTATACTCTAAACGCCTTTCCTAGAAACGCCTTGTGGGCATCTATGGTAGATGCATACAAGGTCTCTAGAGATCTTTCTAAAATAAAACTAGATGAATTATTTTCTGAACTAGAACTGCACGAACAGACTAACACCAATTCGGTCGAAAAAGGTATCGCTTTCATTGCAGGTAAAAATCTAAAGACAACGAAGAAAAAAACTGAACCTGAACCCGAGTCTGACACAGACTCAGAAGATGAAGAAGGAGATCAAACTAAACTGGTCCGGCTCGCTCGAAGCTACTACAAGGAGCTGAAGAACCGAACCAACAAACGAAAAATCGACCGAAGAAAAGACGAACCATCCGAACCCACGAACAAGCCTAATGTAACCTGCTACGAGTGCAAGAAGAAGGGCCACTACAAGACAGAGTGTCCAAATCTGAAAGAGTCTAAGAAGACGAAAAGAAAGAAGGCGCTCCAAGCAACCTGGGACGAGTCTTCCTCAGAAGAAGAGACAGAGGCACCCCAGTCCAATCTCCTAGCTCTGACCGCCTCAGTCGAGACCGAGTCAGAATCAGAACAAGAGGACGGCGAGCTGACATTCACAGAAGACGGAGAAATAAAGGTAACTGGTTTTAACAGATTACAGTTAACTGAATTGATTTCTTTTCTTTCTCGTGATTTGGCAAAAGCCAAACTCAGGGTCGAATCCCTCCGACAGGAAGTAAAACTCCTGAAAGAGGGAGCTGACTCTAAACCCTCAAGCGAGAAGGTTCAGGAAGGAACTCCCACTCAAGTTGAAAAACTTGAAAAGGAAAACTCCTCCCTGAAAACTCAGGTTAAGGATCTTAGATCAGCCCTAGAACGATTCACTTCTGGTTCTAAAAATCTTGACATGATTCTTAGGAAACAGATGTCCGTTCTAAATCGATCTGGACTTGGCTACCGAACCAAATCCCGACAAAGATCGTATTTGGCTGTACTGAATCAGTCCAGAGGCAAAATTCAGGCATGGGTACCTAAACTATGCCTGAACAAACCAACTGGATCAAATCAGTATTGGATCCCCAAGGACAAGATTCACATCTTGCCTAACCATCACCGTGGCTTTAGTCCAGGGGGAGCCAAACTGAAAACTATTTTCATTATTAGATAAATTTGTAGTTCTTGATTGAAATTGCTTGTTTGATTGTCTATTTAATTTCTGCAATTTACCATGCTTAGACTTAGGTTAGTTTAAGGACTAAACAAACTTAGCTGAAATTTGACAACATAGTATTGGGTAGAGGTGAGATGATAGTACGTTAGGGAAACCAATTCTAATAAGATCAAGTTCACTTGGTCTCTTTAGACTGGTGAAACTAGCCGAAGCTACCGATCCAAAACTCAAACTAGTTAGACCAGAAATTTTTCAAATAATAATCTTGAAAATGAAATTTCATTAAAAGGCTTTGTCAAGGAAAGGGTGGATGATCCCATAAGGCTACGGCCAAAGAAGGCCTAGTGCCTCGCCAAGACCTGGAAGCCAATTTCTGAAATTCAAATTCAAATTATTTTTGTCAAATTCGAATCTAGCACAAAAATTCAGTTATTTGTAGATTTAAAACTTCTCTTAAAATTTTTTTTCAAACTTAATCAAAATTTTTCAAAATAATTTTTCTAATCTAAACCTGTCTCACGAAACCTATAAGGTTAACGTGATTGAAAACCCTAGATTTGAGTGAGACAGTAGAATTAAGACTCATGTAATTTTTTTTGGATAATCTTGCAT
The DNA here is from genome assembly GCA_024364735.1 of Boesenbergia rotunda. Taxonomy (NCBI): domain Eukaryota; kingdom Viridiplantae; phylum Streptophyta; class Magnoliopsida; order Zingiberales; family Zingiberaceae; genus Boesenbergia; species Boesenbergia rotunda. Next base: position 54,613 of record JAGFNQ010009332.1, on the reverse strand, counting down.
TGGTCAAACCATGGTCAACCTTGGTCAACATGGTCAAACCATGGTCAACCTTAGTCAACACAGTCCAACCTTGGTCAACATGGTCAAACCATGGTCAACCTTGCCAAACTATGGTCAAAACAGTCAAAATCAATCCCAATCATGGTTAAATTGATTAAACTATAGTTAAACAATGACAAGACAAATTTTTGTCTCTACATACCCTTGATCAGGGCGCCCGGGACCACACGGGCGCCCCCACCTTTTGCTTTTTCGTTCCTCGAGACAGAAAAGCTGTCTTGCCCTTGACCAGGGCGCCCGAAACCACGCGGACGCCCCCATCACCTCCAATGCAGTCAAATCTGCAAAAGCTACCTGTTGAGGGCGCCCGGGCTGTCCCGGGCGCCCCCAACCAGTCCTTTAAACTGCCTTTGGCAGCAGCCCTGACCAGGGCGCCCGGAAGCTCCCGGGCGCCCCCATAAAAATTGCCTATAAAAGGCACCCGAAACTCCTTCACTTCCCACACCAAAACCAACCTTCTTCTCCACTTCTTACTCTTCAAGAAGACCTTGCAAGTCCTCTCCCTCAACGATGCCTCCTCGAGCCGTCCGGTATGATTAGTAATTTTATTGCATTTAAATTTATTCCATGCAATATCTTTATTCATTCTTTAACTCCTTTAACATCGAAGACGACGACCGAACCCGGCCAACCCCGGTGCCCAACCTAGTCCCGATCCTAGATTTCCTAATCTAGAGTTATGCAATAGGTTCGCACAAACAGTCTACAAGCCTATTAAAACGAGCTATCTCAATAAGCATATTTTTACCCAATCATGCCCTGTCACCATGAACATTATCAATTTCTATCAACTAGATAATCTTGTCTTCTGCACACATACCATAAATGAAACCCTATGTGCAGAGTTTTACAATAATATTATTCGACAAGACAATCTTATGTTTCACACCACTGTCCAAGGGATCCCCTTAACCATCACTCCTACTCTATTAAACCGCTTCCTAGGACTGCGACCCTCACAGTCCATATTCTGCTGTTATCCTCCTAGGAACCCCCCATTTGATCCCCCCTACTCAGATATTACCCTAGATACCATTCACTCCTATTTCTTTAGGGCAGACCTCCCCGCAAACAGACGCTTCCTAGCTGTTGAACTTCAGGCCCAGAACTATGCCCTGTATAGAGTTCTGGTCCGCTGTATCCTACCACTCTCTACCCGAGACCTAGGGACTATAAGACCCATTCATGCTTTCCTTCTTTATGCCCTGGTCCACCATCTTGACATAGACATTGGACTCCATATGTTCCATACCATTCTGCATGCGTCCAGAGTCACAACCCAGGGACGAGTACGCACACCTTACTGCCACATCATCACATCCCTCCTTCATCACCACAGTCGTGACATAACCTTGGGTGAGATTACCACTATGACCGACTTTGACGAAATCGGATTTAGGAACTTCTCCTTAGCGGGTCTAGAGGTGTCAGCCACCGGGGTTCTTAGTTGGCGACGACAGCAGGCCAGAGCACCAGTCGACTCAGACGAGGAGGTTGAAGTCGACGTCGGAGATATAGCAGCAGCAGTCCGAGCGCACATAGATGAGCCCGCTCCACCGACACTTTATGACCGAGTGACTCAGCTAGAGACCCGCGTACAGAGCCTCCGAGAGGAAGTGGAGGCCAATCACGCTGAAGAAATGGAGACAAATCTGGGCTACTGCAACAGTTACATGAGCGCACTTCGAGCCGAGAGGGAGGCCAGAGAGGCAGAGTATCATGAGATGATGACCCTATTTCGTTCCTGGCAACCAGGCTCCTCCGACCATCCTGGTCCTTCGTCTTAGATTCACTTAGTATTGTACCTATTTGACTATCCCTACTCAGTAGGGTTGACTTGTGTTTGACTATATGACTGTGTTGAACCTTGAGTACCTATTTTACTTATGTTGACTAGCTCATGCTCACTAGTGACAGGATTGTGTTCTGTAGAATAGTTTAACTCAATTGTTTTTACTCTACTTGATTTCAAAAATAAGTTTTCTAAAATTAGAATTTTGAAAAAAAAACTGT
>JAGFNQ010009332.1:0-40511 GCA_024364735.1 Boesenbergia rotunda | reverse complement strand
TCTAATGCACAACTAAGAATGCGGAAATCTTTTTTTTCTTCTCAATTTAAATCTATCTATGATATACTAACTCTACTAGTCATGTATGATACAATGGCATACTTCCTTTCTCAAAAACTCGTAAGAAATTACTTATTGAAACTTGCCTTGCCCAACTCAGCTTACGGGTATCAGTCGACTGATACTGTATCAGTCGACTGATAAGCCTGAAATCTGAAATTCAGGTTTCGAAACTTGTTTCAAAACTCCACCAAACCTATACTTTCGAGCCATACAAAATCATGACACCATTTCTATACTCTATACTAGTTTTCTAAACAGTTTAGCCAATCAAAACGAATCCATAAACTTGAAATTAGGACTTTTGCGGGATTTAGCAAGTTATGAAAGTCTATATAAACTTTAGGCTAAAGTTTGTACCAAACTTAACTTCTAACCATTGAAACTCATCACACAAAATTCTATAACATCACTAAGGCATTATGAAATGAGCAAGCAACTTTTCTAAGCATAATTGAGCAATAAAACTTAATTCAAAAGAGAAGCTAGCACTATCTTGGCACATGCATCAATAACTCCAACAAAGTATCAATATTCTAAACTACTCACACTTCTACTCATCCAATGCAATCATAAGGATCTGTATGCTAAATGAAATGACATGAAATCTTTACTCTAAGAAATTGAGCATGTAAAACTATCCAAAGCTTAATGTTCGCTAAACTCCATAAAGCAAGAACTTGAAATTTGAATAAACTAAAACATTGTAATTCAAATAACTAAATTGTCTCGTCTCAAGGATCTCTCCAAAATCAGCCACCACACACACTTTACTCAGCACCGCCTCGTCGCCTTCCTTCAGAATTGCTTGCCTTTACCTTTATCTGCAGTAAGAGGAAATGCAACTAGTAAGCAAAAAGCTTAGTAAGTACTATCTAGCTCACAAAATCTCGAAATGTGCAAACATGCTTCTTGAACAATATGAAATCATATGAGATACTTATATGCTTGAAAGAAAACTAAGAACATGTATAACTCAAAACATGCATACTCAAGCATTTATAAATCTCAACTTACTTTTCTTGGCTTAACTTGGAACTTTAGCTATTCTTTAACTTTTTGAAAACTCTTTAAACTTTAGAAACTTTGCTAAAGCATATACTTGAAAATAATAATCACTTGGATCCACTGAAGACGTAAGTACCATCTCATATGCGCGTTCCCTAAAAGGTTGGGTTAGCGAGCCACCAATCCTAATAGAGCAGACCTTGGTCTACCAGGGCCAAGACCTTGGAATTGGACACCTAGATTTCTTTAACGACGCCCTTGGACGCCGGGTACTGGCCTTAGAAAATAAAATAGCTTTTCTTTCTTTTCTTTCTTATCTGTAAATGCTTTGGCATTTTCTCGAGCACCTTGCGTGCTAAAATCCCTAAGTCTTGACTTTTGGAGATTTCTTAAGGCCTTGGCCTTTTCTTTTCTTATCTTTATCTTTTCTTTTCTTTTCTCATAGCTTTTCATGGACCCTAAACTCACATAGGGTATTAATCAACATATATAAGCATATAATGAACTAAGATCACATGCAAAAACTCAAATAAAAAGGAAATATCTCTTTTAAAACTTCTAAGGGAAATTCTTGCGTAAAAACCGCCTCTTACTGCAGGTGAGCAGTACTTACATTGATATCTTGGACTTACAACCAAGAACGGCGTCGGAGGTTCGAGAGAAACTTGAGATCTCGGAGAATTCTTCACGCCTACGCGTTCCTCTCGTCGCGGGGATCCCGAATATAGGAATATCTCTCGGAGGAGAGCTTTGGCCGGCCCTCGAGGGCTTGGTGTTGGTCGGCGTCGCCCAAGAGAGGAGAGGAGGTCGGCGTGAGGGTTTGGAGAGGAGAGAAATAAAACTTCTCTCTTTAATTATCTATTTATACCTATGGGACGGATCGACCTAACTACCCCTTAAATATAAGTCTCTCCACCCTATGTTGTGCTTGATACCCTAGCCTGGCTGGTCGCGCGCTTGCCTGGTTTCGTGCAGGTCGCGGGTTCGAACTCCCTGCTGCCCTTTTAAAATTTTTCCTTTTTCTTTTTCTTTCTTTTTCTTTAAAATACTAAACGGACTCGGAAAATTCCATAAAAATATTCTAAAAATTCCTAAAAATATCTAGAATATTTCTAAACCATTTTTAAATAATTCTAAGGACTTTAAGAACTAAAAATGGGAATTTTGGGGCGTTACAATCCCCCATACCTTATGAAAAGTTCGTCCTCGAACTTAGAATAATTCTGGATATCTCTCTCTCATGCTGTCCTCACGTTCCCAAGTAGCCTCTTCATGCTTTTGATTCTGCCAGATGACCTTCACTAGTGGCACTTCTTTGTTTCTTAATCTTTTAACTGCTTTGTCCACTATCTGTGTCGGTCTGCTCTCATAACTAAGATCTTCTTGGATCTGTACTGACTGAGGCTGAATCACTTGGCTAGGGTCGTGAATACACTTCTTTAGCATGGAGACATGGAATGTACTGTGGATAGCTGACATATCCTCTGGCAAGTCCAACTCATATGCTACCTTACCAACCCTCCTTATGATCTTGTAGGGTCCTATGTAACGAGGACTTAGCTTACCCTTTTTACCAAATCTCATCACTCCCTTCATAGGAGCGACCTTGAGAAATACTGAATCTCCAACTTGGAATTCAAGTGGCCTACGGCGTGTGTCAGCATAACTTTTCTGTCTACTCTGGGCAATCTCAATCCTCTGGCGGATCGTCTGGATAGCCTGAGTGGTCTCATCTATAAGCTCAGTCTGGCTGTCTAGTCCTGACTCCATCTCTTTCTTCTCACCAGCTTCTTGCCAACATATGGGTGATCTACATTTCCTGCCATATAATGCCTCATAAGGCGCCATCCTGATGGTGGCCTGATAGCTATTGTTGTAGGCAAACTCAGCTAAGCACAGAAATTTGCACCAACTACCCTTAAAGTCCAACGCACAAGCCCTGAGCATGTCTTCTAAAATCTGATTTACTCTCTCTGTTTGTCCATCTGTCTGGGGATGGAAGGCTGTGCTGAACTGAAGTTTGGTGCCTAGGGCGTCCTGAACACACCTCCAAAAATGGGAGATGAATCGCCCATCTCTGTCAGAAACGATCGACTTCGGGACTCCATGAAGCCTGATTACTTCTTTCACGTACAGCTGTGCTAATTGCTCTACCGAATGCGACAACTTGATGGCTAGGAAGTGGGCAGACTTGGTCAATCTGTCCACTATCACCCAAATTGCATCGTGTCCATGGGTGGTTCTTGGAAGACATGTGATAAAGTCCATGGATATTTCTTCCCACTTCCACTCTGGAATGGGAAGAGGCTGCAGAACTCCTCCTGGTCTCTGGTGCTCGGCTTTGACTCTCTGGCAGGTCAAGCAGGTACTGATATATCTGGCCACGTCTCGCTTGAGTCCAGACCACCAGAATCTTTTCTTTAAATCTTGGTACATCTTGGTAGAACCAGGATGCATAGAGTACGGGGTACTGTGAGCTTCTTCTAAAATATTCTTTCTTAGTTCCTCATCATTGGGGACGCAAAGGCGGTCTCCAAAATAGAGGATGCCACTGTCTGATACTCGAAACTCTGAATTTTCTGCCTCTTGGATCCCCTGCTTGATCTTCTGGATCTCTGGGTCTTGATCTTGCTTTTCTTGTATATCCTTTAGCAGGGTTGACTCTAGGGTCAATGCAGAAAATTGCCCAACCATAACCTCGACTCCAAAATCTTTTATTTCTTTCTGAAGTGGTGGTGACAGTGATGATAGGGACATCAGTGCTGCACAGGATTTTCTGCTCAGTGCATCTGCCACTTTATTAGCTTTACCTGGGTGGTAGAGGATTTCACAGTCATAATCTTTGACCAACTCTAGCCACCTGCGCTGCCTCATATTCAGGTCCTTCTGAGTGAAGAAGTACTTCAAACTTTGATGGTCTGTGAAGATTCTGCACTGCACTCCATACAGGTAGTGTCTCCAGAGCTTCAGTGCGAAAACCACAGCTGCTAGCTCAAGGTCATGCGTAGGATAATTCTTCTCGTAGTCCTTGAGCTGTCTGGAGGCATATGCTATTACTTTACCATCTTGCATGAGGACAGCTCCAAGGCCCATCTTGGATGCATCACTGTAGATGTCAAAGGCCTTGTCACTCTCTGGAACAGTCAGGATGGGAGCACTGGTCAGTCTCTTCTTCAGCTCTAGAAAGCTGTGCTCGCATTTATCTGACCATTCAAACTTCTTGTTCTTTCTGGTCAAGGCTGTGAGTGGAGAGGCTATCCTGGAAAAGTCCTCCACAAATTTTCTGTAATATCCTGCCAGGCCTAAGAAGCTTCTGATCTCACTGGCATTCTTGGGTCTACACCAGTTGCTGACTGATTCTATCTTGGCTGGATCAACTTGAATGCCTTCTTTGGATACAATGTGACCTAGGAAGGTCACCTGATCTAGCCAAAACTCACACTTTGAGAATTTTGCATAGAGCTTCTCCTGCTGAAGGATCTGCAGCACTATCCTCAAGTGTGTAGCATGGTCCTCTGGAGTCTGTGAGTATATGAGAATATCATCAATAAACACAATGACGAATTTATCGAGATACTCCCTAAAGATGTGGTTCATCAGCTCCATGAAGACTGCTGGAGCATTGGTTACTCCAAAAGGCATTACCACAAATTCATAGTGGTCGTATCTTGTCCTGAAAGCCGTCCTGGGAATGTCACTTTCTTTAACCTTTAGCTGATGATACCCAGAACGCAGATCTATCTTCGAGAATACTGTAGCCCCTTTGAGTTGATCAAATAAATCATCGATTCTAGGAAGGGGGTACTTGTTCTTGATGGTTACCTTGTTCAGAGCTCGGTAGTCTATGCACAGACGCATAGACCCATCCTTCTTCTTGACGAAAAGTACAGGAGCTCCCCAGGGTGAATGACTCGGGCGAATGAAGCCCTTGTCTAGTAGCTCCTGGAGTTGCTCTTGTAATTCCTTCAACTCTGCTGGAGACATACGATATGGGGCCTTCGAGACCGGACCGGTACCGGGCACTAGCTCGATCTCGAATTCCACTTCTCTGTTAGGAGGTAGTCCAGGTAATTCTTCTGGGAACACTTCTGGATATTCGCAGACTACTCGTACGTCCTCTTGCTTGAGTTCTTTCATTGCTTCTGGGTCCACTATGTGTGCAAGAAAACCAGCACACCCTTGCTCTAGCATCTGGTGGGCTGCCAAGGCTGAGAGAAATTTCTGAGTCTTCCTCCTTGGGGCTCCTTGAAACTCGAATGGTGGTTCTCCTTCTGGGCTGAACACCACCTTCCTTCTACGGCAGTCCACTGAAGCGCTGTACTTACTGAGGAAATCCATGCCCAATATGACGTCGAAGTCCTGCATCGCAAGGACTATCAGATCGACATGTAGCTCTCGGTCTGAAATCTTGATTGGCACAGCCCGGAGCCGCTGGGTGGATTCCATGATTTCCCCTGAAGGGAGAGTTGTCAGGAATCTGGACTCCCAACTCTCTGTAGGCACCTGTAACTTACTAGCAAAAGGTACTGATACGAAAGAATGGGTCGCCCCAGTGTCAAACAGTGTAGTAGCTAAATGCTGAAAAATAACTATTTGACCTGTTACGACCGTGGAGGCGCTGGCAGCTTCTTCCTTCGTGAGGGAAAAGACTCTGGCATTGGTTGGAACTGGTGCTGCTTCCAATCCTCCCTGACTGATCTGAGGTCCCTCCAGCATAGTAGGCATGTAATGTAACTGGGGCTGGCCTCCATACTGTACGGACTGCTGAGGAAGTACTTTAAACTTGTTTGGGCAGTCTCTGGATCTGTGTCCCTCTTGTCCACATGAATAGCATCCAGTTACACCCAAAAGGCATGTTCCTGGATGGTTCCTCCCACACTTAGGACAAGGTGGATACCTAGCTTGCTTATTCTCTGGTTTTCCTTTCTGGCTGCCAGGCCACTGCTTCCTTTTGTGGTTCTTGTTCTTCTAGTTCTGGCTATTTGGCTGAGGCTTCTGGCCTCCTATTGTCTTGTTCTCAATCAGGACTGGCTTCTGCTGTGCTTGCTGTGCCTTGATGCTATTCAGGTAGTGCTCTGAGATTAGAGCACTACTGACCAACTCCTCGCTGGTCTGGGGTCGGTGCATCCCGCTGTTCACGTTGAGTGCTATCTCAGGGTTCAGCATGCGGAGCATCAGTCTGACTCGCTCCTTCTCTGTGCTGACTAGCTCTGGGCAGAGACGAGCTAGTCTGTTGAACTTTGCGACTGCTTCTCCCACTGGTAGGCTACCCTGTCTGAACTCCATGAAGTCCTCGAAGTGCTTGTTGGTAACCTTCATGTGGAAAAATTCCTCATAGAACTCGTGCTCAAAATCTGCCCAGCTCATCTGGTTGACTATCTTCTTACTCTTGACTCGCTCCCACCACATACGAGCATCTCCACTTGGCTGAATCCCTTGGCTACTAAGCGGGCTTTATTTCTGACTATTTCTCCTTGATCATTTAGCTTATTCCTAAAGACCCACTTAGTATCTATGATGGATTTGCCTTCAGGTTTAGGCACTAGTTCCCAGACTTGGTTCCTTTCAAATTGGGCTAATTCTTCTTGCATAGCTATGATCCAATCAGGGTCAGGTAGAGCTTCATCTATAGTTTTGGGTTCTATTTTTGAGATCATAGCTATTTGACTAAGGTTTCGATAGGAGGATCTAGTCCTGACTCCTAGAGTTGGATCACCCACAACTTGATCAGTTGAGTGACTAAGTCTGGGTTTCTTGGTTCTCCTAGAACTTGGTTCAGCCTCAGGTCCGGCTGGTCGGTTTGGTTCACTATTTGATTCGACTCTTTGGGCTAGTTCATTTGTTGGTTCGATACTTGGTTCAGTTGACTCATTAATTGGTTCAATGGTTAGTTCGTTTAAGGGTTCAATTAAGGGTTCAATAGTTTGTTCATTATTTTCTTGCTCAGAGTTTGATGAGGTTAAATCTGGATTATTAGATGTTGAGTTTATTTCTTCATCAAAAATTAAGTTTGTTGTTTCTTCAATTTTCTTAGTTTGTTGGTTGTAAACTCTATAGGCTCTACTTGTGGTTGAGTATCCTAGGAAGATACCTGGGTTTGACTTGGACTGAAATTTTCCTAAATAGTCTTTGGTGTTTAGGATATGAACTTTGCATCCAAAGACCCTTAGGTAGTGTAGGTTTGGGAGTCTATGGTAGTACAGTTCATAGGGGGTTTTGTTGTGTCGCTTGTTAATCAAAACCCTATTTTGGATGTAACAAGCCGTACTAATCGCTTCTGCCCAAAATTGGTTTGCTAGATTAAATTCGTTGAGCATAGCCCTAACGGCTTCTTGTAATGTTCTATTCCTTCGCTCGACTATCCCATTTTGTTGGGGGGTTCTAGGATATGAAAATTCATGTAAGTACCCATTTACCTTACTGAATTCCTTGAATCGTTGATTTTCAAACTCTCCCCCGTGATCACTCCTAAGTCTTTTAATTTTAGTGTCATTTTGATTTTCAATTAGTTTACAGAATTCATTAAATAGGTTTAGGGTTTCATCTTTGATTTTCAACTATTATTGATTTTCCAAACAAAAATTTAAATTAATTTTTACCATCATAATCTTCTTTGTTAGTTTTTTGTTATTACTCTTTTTTGATATATTATATTATGACTTATTAATTTAAAACTCTTATATCTTATATTTTTTTAATATTTTCTTGTTGGGAAAAGACGATTTGTTCACCCTCAGCGCCCCCGTCAACCCATCCCAGGGCCAACACGGAAGAAATAAATCACGAGAATTACTAGCGTGGATATTTTCTCGAATCCTATATAAGGGAATCATAATGCTTACTCTTGATTGACCATGTATTTTTTTTAATTTTTAATATCAAGTTTGAATAACTTTCTAAGACATTCAATATATTATCGACTTTTTACCAAAGGGAGTACCCAAGAATTGGTATTTACCAAAAGGCGTACCATGATTTCATTATTACCAAAGGGCGCACTTATTTTAGTGAACTTCCTCTTATACCCCTCCCGCCAAGTACTGCATGTCTTTCTCTTTCTCTTTCTCTTTCTCAGTAATGAATTCCGAGACATCCATAAAGAGATGTTCCTTTATATTGTGATTTTTATATTATGGGAACCTTTCTCAGAACAAAAAAATATATTCTGAAAATAAAAGAGATGCTCCTTAAGTAAGGTAGTCTTTCTCAGCGATTTTTATTATGATTTCAAAAATATAAAGAGATTTTTCTTTACGTTTCAGGCCTACGTAAAAAAACTTATCATAACACATGATTTCAGGCCGACGCAGGGCCTGAAATCATTTGATTTCAGGCCCTGAGTAGGGAGGACCTGAAATCTTTGATTTCAAGCCCTGCATCTGTTGGATATTATTATTATCCCTATTAGGTGGGTTTATTTGTAAGTTGCACATGTAAATACAATTTGAGCCCTTAAAGTGATCTAACTTATGTTTATTGGGTTTCAGATTATTAGATGCGGGTTCAATGTATAGAACCCTTTAGACCAATCTGTTATTATCTATGGGTTGATAACAGATTGGATTTCTATATAAAGGCGAGGTCCCCAAGGGTTTAGGGATCTTCATGACCTAGTTTCTTGTTCCCCATTGACAAGAAACTTTACGGCGCTGTCAAACCTAAGCCCCTTGGAAGATTCTCCTTCTTTCCGCTGCATCTTCTTCCATAGGGATCAAGCCGACGATGCTATACGATAAGGACAATGGCTCTTCAAACAGGTTCCTTGTCTTTCGGTTTATATCTTTTATTTTGTTATGCCATGATTCGATGAAACAATAGATCCATGCTCATGTACATTATATTTTCTCTTCGAGTTCTTATTTTGTTTCTAGAATTTATGCAGTTAGGAGAAAACACAATGTTTTATCAATTGGTATCAGAGCCTTGGCTTTGTTTTGGTAATAAAATTTAAATTTTTTTCGTCGATTTATTGTATGTATGCTAGATTAAGCTTTCCTAGTATAATACAATTTTTTTATCGTCAAAAATCATGTAAAAGAAAATTCTAGGATAGACTTGTTTTCTATGTTTTTCATATTTTATGTGAAACATATGAAAACGACAGAAGAACTATCATGTTTAATTTAATTTTTAGGTAAAAAAGTGATGGTTTAATCGATTGACTTGGTCAATCAATTGTTTATCAAGTCTAAAATTATGAATAGAATAAATTTGATTTAATCAATTATCATCTTAAATTTGTGATAAGATGAATTAGGAGTAATATCGATAAAAAATTTTTATCGATGAAAATTTCTTTCATGTGAAATATTTTTTTTCTCACGTCGAAGAAAAAAACTGTTTCAAATAGGGATAAAAAAACAATTAATCGATTAATGCATTAATACAAAAAAAAGAAAAAAAAGGAAAAACAAGGGTGAAACTGTTTCGTAGAAACAGTAAAAATACAATTGATTAATGCATTAATACGTGAGTGAATTTTATAAAAGGCTAATGCATCAAAAAAAAATTTCTTGATGAAGAGATTAAATAATATTATTTAATATTATTTAATATTATTTAATTATAGAACCATAAAGAAACTCTAATTTTTAAAGGAGGATTCTATATATGATATAGTCGTATATATTAAGCTTTTAGATCGATTGAGATAATCAATTGAATCATACCATTTGATTACCATATAGTGTCAATCGATTAATGAGCTTAATTTTGAGGCGTCAAGACTAATAAAGAAATTATCTGTTCGATTAAATATCTAGAATTTTCTTGGATCTATCTACACAATGTGCTACTAAATTGAACTATTGTGTCGGCCCAAAGGAAGACACCTTATGTCGGTTTAGTGTATTTTATGTTGGTAGACGTAGATCTATGCTAAGAGTAATCAGCCCAAAAGAAGGTTGTTTTTATATCAGATATATGTTCAAGATAGTTTACAATTATTGAACATAATTTATTTTGTTCTGATCATGCACAAAATATGTCGGCCCAAAGGAAGACATATTGTGTGGCAGACTAAAGTTGTTGTAAGCTATGGACCAAAAATATAACTCATATAAAGGTTCATATTATGCACACAATGGGTTGGCCCAAAGGAAGGCACATTGTGTGGTCAATTAAAGGTTGAGTTATATCAGAGAGTACCGCTAACAAATTATATTTTAATCTACACATTAAAATGCAATGTTGTATTTGGTATCTCATAAGGAGCCCATTTATATGTATTTAAAATTTTATTTATTTGCATAATTTTATTATATATATATGTTCTTGGCTTTAGTTAAATCGTGAGCTTAAATATATTTTTCTTTTTTTAATTTCAGTGCAATATGTAACTGCCAACATTAATAACATCCCAACATTAACTGGTTCAAATTTTGCTGAATGGAAAAAATACGTGATAGTAGTCTTAGACTGAATGGACTTGGACAATGCATTAAGGAATGATCGTCCCGCACCTTTGACCAGTGCTAGCACTATAGAGCAGAGGGTTGAATTTCAGCTGTGGGAGAAATCAAATCGCATGAGTCTAAGCATCATGAAGCTTTCCATACCGGCACAAATAAAGGGCTCAATAACAGAGAGTGAAGATGCTAGGAGTTTCCTTAACCAACTGGCAGACCAATTCACCTCAAATGAAAAGGTCGAGATTACTACACTACTTACGAAGTTGGTAACCATGCGGTACAATGGTAAAAAAAAACATAAGAGAGTACATTATAGAGACATCTGAAAGTGCTCACTTAGCATTTGATTCTCAAAGTACGAGCAAGAAGCAAAAGAGGATCAATAACAAAGGGAAAGGAAAGCAAACTGCAGATTCTGGAGACAAACTTCTCAACTTTGTTAGTTCAGAAGTCAATTTAGCTATTGCACCCACTGACACTTGGTGGATAGATACTGGTGCTACTACTCACATAAGTGTCACTATACAGGGTTGTCTTAGGAGCCGACTTCCGTTTGATGGTGAAAGATACATCTATACAGGGAATGGAAAGAAGGTTGTAGTCAAGTCTATTGGTGTTTTTAAGCTTTATTTAGGAACTGGTATCTATTTGGATTTGGAAAATACATTCATTGTACTGTATTTCAAACGAAACTTAATTTCAATTTCTTGTTTGGACAAATCAGATTATTCTTGTTCATTTGGAAATGAAATATTTAGTATTTTCTTTAATTCAATTTTGATTGGTAATGGATCCTTGGTTGATAAGCTTTATAAATTAAACACCATTACTCCTATAATTGACAACGTAATAATGCATAGTATAGGTACAAAACGTAAATTGACCAACGAGAATTCTTCTATACTATGGCATAGGCGTTTAGGACATATATCCAAACAACGCCTAGAAAAGTTAATGTCACATAGAATTCTTGATTCTCTTGACATGTCAGACTTTGATGTCTGCATAGAGTGTGTTAAGGGGAAAACAACTAACAAAAAAAACAAAGGGGCTAGCTGTTATAGTGACGTTTTAGAGCTAATACATACGAACATTTGTGGACCATTCCCTAAGGCATCTTGGAATGGACACGCATATTTTATTAGTTTCATAGACGACTATTCTAGATTTGGCTATTTGTACCTTATTCATGAGCAGTCGCAATCGAACCCTAAAAGATATGGTGAGAAGTATGATGACTTTCACTTCTCTACCGGAATCTTTGTGGGGTGAGGCACTCAAGACTGCAGTTTACCTTCTCAATAGAGTACCTAGTAAGATAGTAACTAAAACCCATTCGAGATGTGGACGGGTAGAAAGCCTAGCATTAGGCATTTACACGTCTGGGGTTGTCCAGCTGAGGCTAGGCCTTACAAGCCTAATGAAAAGAAATTGGACTCAAGAACTGTTAGCTGCAATTTTGTAGGTTACTCTGAGAGATCAAAGGGGTATAAATTTTATGATCCATCTAATAGATCCTTCTTCGAAACGGGAAATGCCAAGTTTATTGAGGACAGTGGGAGCGATAAAATCAGGGAAGTATCTTTTGAAGAAAGTGTTGGCAATCCTCCTATGGTCACTACTAGTGCAATCAGTAGTGGTATGGTTACCATGCCACACATTATGGATGTTGCACATCCAGTGAGCGTAGTGAACCAAGATATTCCCATGACATCTCCAATACAATTGGAGGAGCCTACCACTGAAATTGAAATATTGCCTCATATTGATGAGCAAGTACCTCAACCACCTCAAACACAAATGCCCTTAAGGCTATCCATAAGGGAACGGAGAAGCACGAATTCTCGTGATTATGTTTATCTCCAAGAGCATGAGTTTGATATAGGGTTGGAAAGTGATCCTACATCTTTCCAAGAAGTCAAACAATGCTCTAACCCTGAAAGGTGGATTAACGCCATGCAAGAAGAGTTGAAGTCTATGGCAGACAATGATATTTGGGAACTTGTCGAATTGCCTGAAGGTTCGAAACCCGTTGGTTGTAAATGGATATTTAAAACCAAGCAAGATTCAAAGGGAAATAACGAAAGGTATAAGGCTCGTCTTGTTGCCAAGGGATTCACTCAAAAGGAAGATATTGATTATAAGGAGCCTTTCTCACCTGTGTCGACGAAAGACTCCCTTAGGGTAATCATGGCACTTGTAGCTTATTTTGATTTGGAGCTACATCAAATTGATGTAAAGACTGCATTCCTCAATGGAGACGTAGAGGAGTGTATATATATGGTGCAACCGGAGAACTTTGAGTCCTCAGACTCAAAGCACCTAGTATCTAGATTAAAGAAGTCCATTTATGGTTTAAAACAGGCATCCCATCAATGGTATCGGAAATTTGATCAAGTGATTACCTCATTTGGATTTAAAGAGAACCCCGTTGATCAGTGCATATATGTCAAGTTCAGTGGGAGCAAATTTGTTATATTTGTTTTGTATGTGGATGATATATTGCTTGCGAGCAATAATAAGGGTCTACTGCATGAAACCAAGTCATTTCTATCTGGTAAATTTGAAATGAAAAATCTTGGTGAAGCATCTTTTGTTCTAGGCATTCAGATCTGTCGTGATCGATCAAGAGACATTCTTGGACTTTCACAACAAGCCTATATTGAGAAGGTGCTTATAAGGTATGACATGCAGAACTGCACGCCTGGTGACACACCTGTGTCAAGAGGTGATAAGTTCAGTTTGCAGCAGTGCCCATGACTTGAACTTGAAATAAAGGAGATGGAACAATTCCCATATGTATCAACAGTGAGAAGTCTCATGTATGCACAAGTTTGCACTCGACCAGAAATAGCATTTGTAGTTGGGATGTTAGGCAGATATGTTAATAACCCAGGACCGTCGCACTGGAAAGCAATTAAAAGAGTGATGTGGTATTTGCAAAGAACTAAAGACACATGCTCACGTGTCGGAGGTCAGATCATCTGGAGGTGATTGGTTATTCAGACTCCGATTTTGCTGGATGCTTAGATAGTAGGAGGTCAACTTCAGGCTATATCTTCATGCTTGCTGGAGGGGCTATATCTTGGAAGAGCATCAAGCAGACGCTAGTAGCTACTTCTACTATGGAGGAAGAATTGATACCATACTATGAAGCATCCAATCACGGGATTTGGCTGTGGAACTTCATCACAATATTGCATATCATTGATGGCATTGACAGGCCACTGAGGATCTACTATGATAATAAAGCTGCAGAACTTTATGCCAAGACCAACCGCAGTTCATCGAAGTCCAACCACATCGACATTAAGTTTCTAGAGGTTAAAGAGAGAGTTCAGAGTCGCCAGATTATGGTAGAGCACATCTGCACAGATTCCATGTTGGTCTATCCACTCACCAAAGGCTTCGTGCCCAAGGTGTTTCATGTGCATGTTGTGGATATGGGAGTTCTTCTTATGGAAGAAAAACTCATTTAGTGGGAGTCTGTATTTATTTTATTGCTCTATGTTAATAAAGACAAGCATTTTATTTTGATTATTGTACGTACTTCAGGTTCAAAATATTAATGGGGATTCATATGTTTGTTTGACACTCTGAATACGATATCATGATTTAATACTGCTGTTTAGCATTAGGTGTTTGTAAATATGATACAGATTCCTTTTGGAATCATAAAGTTTGGATCATGATTTGCTGTTGCAGTTTAGCATAAGGTATTTGCAAATATGATCAAACTCTTTTGAGTCGCTTTGGACCAATTGGAAATTGACATGTACTAATCACATTTCATGTAATTTCTACTCTATACATCCACATCTTAATCTATGTCGTTAATGACATTGGTATTGTGATTACTATTGGGGCTTATTACGATCATATACAGTAGTTATGACCTCTTTAGTACTATACCAATGAAGTTAATGGGCCAAATTGTTTATAAGGGTATCTTGTACCCATAAAGTTTGATATCAACTAAAGTTTTGCTTGTATTTACCATACAACTCATATATAGCCCAAGTGGGAGATTGCTGGATATTATTATTATCCCTATTAGGTGGGTTTATTTGTAAGTTGCACATATAAATACAATCTGAGCCCTTAAAGTGATCTAACTTATGTTTGTTGGGATTCGGATTATTGGATGCGGGTTCAATGTATAGAACCCTTTAGACCAATTTGTTATTATCTATGGGCTGATAACAGATTGGATTTCTATATAAATGGGAGGTCCCCAAGGGTTTAGGGATCTTCATGGCCTAGTTTCTTGTTCCCCATTGATAAGAAACTTTACGAACCTAAGCCCCTTGGAAGATTCTCCTTCTTCTTTCCGCTGCATCTTCTTCCACAGGGATCAAGCCGACGACGCTACGACAAGGATAATTGCTCTTCAATCAGGTTCCTTGTCTTTCGGTTTATATCTTTTATTTTGTTATGTCATGATTCGATGAAACAATAGATCCATGCTCATGTACATTATGTTTTCTCTTCGAGTTCTTATTTTGTTTCTAGAATTCATGCGGTTAGGAGAAAACACAATGTTCTATCAGCATCGTTATGTAAAATTAATAAATATAAAAAAATAATTACGTGAGATAATAATATATATTGATCAGAAAAATTAATATATATTGATCAGCAATATATAATTAAGTGTGTTATTGTTTCAGCAATATATAGATTTCAGGCCTTACGTAAGCAACACTTAATTCTCAGCAATTTTTATTGTGATTTCAGAAATATAAAGAGATGTTTCTTTAAGTTTCAGACCTACATAAAAAACCTATCATAACAAATGATTTCAGGCTGACGTAGGGCCTGAAATCATTTGATTTCAGGCCCTAAGCAATGAGGGCCTGAAATCTTTGATTTCAGGCCCTGCATCGTTCTGTAAAATTAATAAATATAAGAAAATAATTAAGAGATATAATAATATATATTGATCAGAAAAATTAATATATATTGATCAGTAAAATTATGTTGGTGTCCAAATTTCTAATGATTATAAATTATGTTGCAATATGAGTTTTTTAGGTCTATCAGTGGGTTTTCACCAAAACCCACTAATGGACTTAGGATATTTGGATTTCTCAAAACCCAGTATCAATAGTTAGAGTTGAGCTAGGAGATGATATTTTTGGTGTCTAATCTTCTAATGATTATAAATTATATTGCAATAGGAGTTTTTTAGTCTATCAGTGGGTTTTCACCAAAATACACTGATGGACATAGGATATTTGGATTTCTCAAAACCCAGTATCAATAGTTAAAGTTGAGCTAGGAGATGGTATTTTTGGTGTCCAAACTTCAAATGATTATAAATTATGTTGCAATAGGAGTTTTTTAGGTCTATCAGTGGGTTTTCACCAAAACCCACTGATAACCTAGGATATTTGGATTTCTCAAAACCCAATATCAATAGTTAGATTTAAGCTAGGAGATGATATTTTTGGTGTCCAAACTTCTAATGATAATTATGTTGTAATAGGAGTTTTTTGGTATTGGGTTTTGAGAAACCAAATATCCTAGGTCCATAAGTGGGTTTTGGTGAAAACCCACTGATAGACCTAAAAAACTCCTATTGCAACATAATGGTGAAAACCCACTGATAGACCTAAAAGACTCCTATTGCAACATAATTTATAATCATTAGAAGATTGGACACCAAAAATATCATCTCCTAGCTCAACTCTAACTATTGATACTGGGTTTTGAGAAATCCAAATATCCTAGGTCCATCAGTGGATTTTGATGAAAACCTACTGATAGACCTAAGAAACTCATATTGCAACATAATTTATAATCATTAGAAATTTAGACAACAACATAATTTACTAATCAATATATATTAATTTTTCTGATCAATATATATTATTATCTCTCTTAATTATTTTTTTATATTTATTAATTTTACAGAATGATGCAGGGCCTGAAATCAAAGATTTCAGTCCCTCCCTGCTCAAGGCCTGAAATCAAATGATTTCAGGCTCTGTGTCGGCCTGAAATCATGTGTTATGATAGGTTTTTTTATGTAGGTATGAAACATAAAGAAACATCTCTTTATATTTCTGAAATCACAATAAAATCGCTAAGAATTAAGTGTTCCTTACGTAAGGCCAGAAATCTATATATTGTTGTTCAATATATTGCTAAAATCTATATATTGCTGAAACAATAACACACTTAATTATATATTGTTGATCAATATATATTAATTTTTCTGATCAATATATATTATTATGTCTCTTAATTATTTTTTATATTTATTAATTTTACAAAACGATACAGGGCCTGAAATCTTTGATTTCAAGCCCATGCAAGGCCTGAAATCTTTTATTTCAGGCCCTGTGTCGTCCTGAAATCATGTGTTATGATAGATTTTTTTATGTAGGTCTGAAACGTAAAGAAACAACTCTTTATATTTTTGAAATCACAATAAAAATCGCTGAGAATTAAGTGTTCCTTACGTAAGGCCTGAAATCTATATATTTCTGATCAATATATTGCTAAAATATATATATTGCTGAAACAATAACACACTTAATTATATATTGCTGATCAATATATATTAATTTTTCTGATCAATATATATTATTATCTCTCTTAATTATTTTTGTTATATTTATTAATTTTACAGAACGATGCAGGGCCTGAAACCTTTGATTTCAGGCCCATGCAGGGCCTGAAATCAAAGATTTTAGGCCCTGCCTGCTCAAGGCCTGAAATCAAATGATTTCAGGCCCTGCGTCGGTCTGAAATCATGTGTTATGATAGGTTTTTTTACGTAGGCCTGAAACATAAAGAAACATCTCTTTATATTTCTGAAATCACAATAAAAATCGCTGAGAAAGACTACCTTAAGTAAGGAACATCTCTTTTATTTTCAGAATATATTTTTTTGTTCTGAGAAAGGTTCTCAAATATAAAAATCACAATATAAAGGAACATCTCTTTATGGATATTTCAGAATTCGTTACTAAGAAAGAGAAAGAGAAAGGCATACAGTACTTGACGAGAGGGGTATAAGAGGAAGTGTACTAAAATAAGTGCGCCCTTTGGTAACAATGAAACCATGATACGTTTTTTGATAAATATCAATTCTTGGGTACGTCCTTTGGTAAAAACCCGATATATTATCTCCATAGTCACTTTCATATTCTATTAGAATATCATCTGATCTAATTACTTTTCTTTTAAATTTGCATCTTATTTAAAGTTTATTTTATTACATCTTATTTAAAGTTTATTTTATTTTTAAAGTTTGAATTTCACGATAAAATTTTATATTTATATATTCATATGACCTAATTAAATTATCTAAGCTAAATTGGTCACATAAATCATCATTAAAAAGTTAATAAAAATTAAATATCTCTTCCTTCATTTTTTTTAAATTTTTTCATCATTTATTAGTACCATATTATATTCATCTTTAATACATCTAATTTGGATAATATCTCTTATCTTTTTCTCTCGCTTTAGTTATTTTATAAATATTTTTTCCATTTTTTGTATTTTATTTTTGTTATATTTAAAAATTTTATTCTTAACTTCATTTACTATTTTATTGGTCTTTCACTTAACTTATGTATATTTTTTAATTTTCTTTTCATTTTAATACTTATAAACGGTTTATTTTTTTATTTCTCTTATATTTTTTTATTTCATCCTAAGATTCTTTATTTAATGGTATAGGTTTGTCTGACTCTCCATAGTACGGGAGCTCCCCAGGGAGAATGACTAGGGCGAATGAGTCCCTTGTCAAGTAGCTCCTGTAACTGTCCCTGTAATTCTTTTAATTCCGTCGGCGTCATACGGTACAGTGCTTTAGAAATGGGGTTAGTACCAGGAATCAATTTCGATTGCAAATTCTATATCTCTTTCCAGTGCTAACCCTAGTAAGTCATCGGGAAATACCTCTGGGTAATTGCATACGACTTTGACGTCTTCTAGCTTCGGGCCCTCTGTAGGATTGGTATCAACCATATGAGCTAGAAACCCAAAGCATCCATTTTCTAACATCTTCCTTGCTTTCAGAGCCGATAAGAATTTGCTTGTCCTCTTCTTCGGCTCTCCGATAAATTCAAATAGAATTTCCGCCTCAGGTCGGAAGATAACCCTTCGTTTACGGCACTCAATAGAGGCGCCGTATTTGTTCAAGAAATCCATGCCCAATATCACATCATAATCCGACATATCAAGCACTATCAGATCGCAGTAGAGTTCCCTATCTGCGATTCTGATCGGTGCCACACATAGCATTTGGGTAGAGGGCATCACCTTACCCGAGGGCAGTGTTGTCAGAAATTTATAGTCTAAATCTTGCAGTGACATATCATTTCTCTTGGCATATTACATAGAGATAAACGAATGTGTTGCCCCAGTGTCTTAAATGACTTCCGAAATATTCGTCCTTATTTGTCGCATGATTAATATAGGGTAAATGAGATCTTATTTATTATATCACCAAAATTTATTTTATCATACAGGTGATAAATAAACTAACATAAGGATTAACACTACTTTCACTTGTTATGCAAGTATAAATCATCTCCATCTACTCATTACTGTACATGAAATAAGGTAAAGCGAGGTTAGGATCTCTTACTTGGAAGCGGCAGGATGAAGCTTGATGTGTGTGTGGTGGAGGGGAAACTTGCTCTGATACCAACCTGTAACGTCCGCCCTTATATCTACTCTCGGGGCGGGGTTACGTACAATTAATCATATAATAATTTTTTTTTCTATCTTCTAGCATAAAATTAAAACAAACGATGGAAGGACTAAGTGCTAAGCATGCTAGTCAATACATGTCATCACATGTCATGCCTGAATCATTAGAACATCATTTGAGATATTTTAATCAAAAGTTATTCTATAACATGATAGGTTCGCATATTATTTCAAGCTCACAACCTAACCAAACAAAATCAAGTATATGAGAATTCTAAGTGTAGTCATTATCATGCAATATCAAACCTAATTAAGTAACATTCATTTTTGAAGAAAATGTTATCATAAACATAGTAATGTAGATATAAAGATCTTTCTTCCCGAGCCACCACCCCACACATCTCCAGCCTCCTGCCTCTTCCATTAGTTTAAGTGTTCCTTACCTTTATCTGCAGCATAAGACAACACATAAACTAGTAAGCACAAATGCTTAGTAAGGATCCTGTCCTACTCGCAAAATCCATACGAAGGAATACAACATGTACACATAACAAATCATAAGCATGAGTTCATCAAAGCATACTAAACATCCAAGTTTCTAAGCATGCATTATAAAGTACCTTAAGCATACCCTTCACATATAATAAATGTTTCCAATGAATGTTTTCAAAACAATACCATAAAGGTATTACTTAAAAATACATCCATATCATATTGGGCCCGGTTGTGTACCACATATCGCGCGTTACCTATTGCGCGTTCCCTAATGAATTGGGGTAGCGAGCCACCAATCAATTAGAGCAGGACCCTTCCGTCCTACCGGAGCCATGACCTTACGTTAACATGTACCCCGGATTTGTTTAACGACCCCCTTCCGAGTCGGGTACACAACTTCTAAAGTAAAATACTTATCATGCTTTTACATATATGCCAAGGAGTACTCCAAATCCACTCTTAAGGGACACACCACTCTTCAAAGGTGCTCATGATCCCGTAGGGACACACCACACAACATAAGGGGTGCTCTTGATCCCATACTTAATGGAGTATCCTTTCAAGCATTTTATCATACATATCACATGCAATTCATAAAGGGTGCCCCATGGGATATATAAACATGCTCATACATACATCACATTTCAAGCACTTACACATACTTATATATGACAAAATTGGTCACATCAATCATATTCATATCATATCCTACTTCATGGTTTAATTTAACCCTTCCTAACCCTTAAACCTAGGGTTTGGCCGAAAATCAAGGTTAGGAGTAGCTTAGGTTTTTGACATCAAACATCCCATACAAACATCATATATATATACATCATGTATCATACCAAGCATAGCATACATCATGGGGAAATCAACTTTCACAAACCTAATATATCATGCCTTGGCCGAAAATCATGCTAGGAGAAATTAAGATTTCCAAATCAAGTATTCCATTAATTTAAACATCACATGCATATACATATTATCTTACTAAATATAATCATGTCTCGTAGGATAGTTTCACCTTCACAATCCCTAATGTTCATGCCTTGGCCGAATATCACATACTAGGGAACCTTAAGATTTCCAATCAAGCATTTCATTTAGACATCACATGCAATTCATATCATCTTACTAAACATAATCATATCTCGTAGGGTAGTCTAACCTTCACATACATTTCATGTAACATATTAAGCCTAGAATACATCCTAGGATAATCATGCAACCCTAAACCCTAATTTTTCTAGGGTTGGCCGAAAGTCAAGGGTAGGGAAACTAGGGTTCTTGAACTTAGGTTTCACACAAACACTTTGTCTACACTATTAAACATGGATACATCATAGGAAACCATACAACCCTAAACCCTCTTTGCTTCATGTTTTGGCCGAAACCTATTTAAGGGTGAAACCCTAAAATTTTATTCATAACGTCATGAAGGAAACAACATATACATATACCCTAAGTTCCAAGGGTCTACTCATGTAACAAGAAGTAACCAAGGCCTCCTCTAAGGGTGTTGGCCGAAACTTACACAAGGGTAAAACCCTAGTTTTTGTTCATACCATCATGAAGAAATCAACATACACATATATCCTAAATCTCAAGTGGTCTTCTCATGTATCAAGGAGGGACCAAGGCGGAGTCCCCTTAAGGGGTGGCCGAAACTTACAAAGGGGAAAACCCCCATTTTCGAAAACCACACAAGCAAAAGAATCACACACAACTATTACACTGCAGGCGAGGGGATACTTACATCCTTTCGCTTGAAGATCACCTTCTCTAAATCCTTAGGGTGCCCTTGGTTGAAGGAAGGTGAGTGTTCTCCTTACTAGCACTTCCCTAGAACCTTTGGCCCTAGTAGAGGGCAAGATCTTTTGGATGGTCTTCTTCCTTCCAATTCCCTAGGGTTAGAACCCTAGGGTTTACTTTTCGAAAATGAAAAGGAAAGGGGAGAGTGAATTTTCGGTGGGGAGAGTGAGGAAGAAGAAGAGAGGAAGTTATTCCAACCTCTTCATCTCTTATTTATACTTTTCTCATGAAGAGACATGTCTCTTCACTTCCCTAGCTTTAACAAGCATGTTTCTTATTCTCTCAACATGAAATATGGCTTGGTGTGTTGGTTATGACATGATTAGTGCAATTAGGAGGTTCAAGGTTCAATCCTTGCTTCCTCCTTTCTATATTTCCTTTTTATCGCATTTTGCACTAATCCACATCCAAGCCCATTAAGCTAAACTCATCATGAAATTTCATAATAATAATAATGTTTCATGAATTCATAATATTTCATATGGGAAAATTCATAATATTTCATATGGGCAAATTTTGGGGTGTTACTTATTATAAGCATGTCGTCTACGTATAGGCACACGATTATATCACCTTTAGGTGTGGTTTTGACATAAATGCATTTGTTATATTCATTTATTTTGAATTCGTTTGACAACATTATTTTGTCAACTTTTTCGTGCCATTGTTTAGGTGCTTGTTTAAGTCCGTATAATGACTTAACAAGTCGACACACCTTTTCCTCTTTTCCTGGAGCTACGAACCTCTCGGGTTCCTCCATGTAGATTTCTTATTCCAACTCACCATTTAAGAATGCAGTCTTAATATCCATTTGATGTATTTCAAGGTCATATAATAATGTGATGGCTATCAGCACTCGTATAGACGTAATCCTTATTACAGGTGAGTAGGTGTCGAAGTTGTCAAGGTCATTCTTTTGCTTAAACTCTTTGGCTACAAGTCTAGTCTTATACTTGTCAATTGATCCATCAACATTATACTTGCATTTTAGTTTCCACTTACAACCTAATGGTTTAGTACCAGTAGGAAGGTCCACTAATTCCCAAGTATGATTATTCATAATGGGCTCAATTTCATTATTGACAGCCTCTTGCCATAATGAGGCATCAGGACTAGAGAGAGCTTCACTTAATGTTCTTAGGTCCATTTCCGACATAAAAGTCATGAAGTCCGACCCGAACGATTTCTCAACTCTAGCCCGTTTACTCTGATGTGGCTCTGAGCTTTGATCATATATAGTCCTTTTACATCAATTAAGTTCTGAAACGTCTTGTTCATTAGGACTTCCATTGTAATCACTTTGAATGTTTCCCTACTTATTTGGAAATACGTTTTCAAAGAATGTTGCATTCCGAGATTCTATAGATGTTCCCACATGAATATCAGGAATGTCTGACTTGTGAACTATGAAACGATATGCACTACTGTTATGGGCATATCTGACAAATATCGCATCGACTGTTTTAGGTCCGATCTTTACTTGCTTTGGCTTAGGTACCTCGACCTTTACCATTCATGATGGGCTCAATTTCATTATTGACAACCTCTTGCCATAATGAGGCATTGAGACTAGAGAGAGCTTCACTTAATGTTCTTGGGTCCATTTCCGACATAAAAGACATGAAGTCCGACCCGAACGATTTCTCAACACTAGCCCGTTTGCTCCGATGTGGCTCTGAGCTTTGATCGTCAATAGTCCTTTTACGATAACTATGTTCTGAAATGTCTTGTTCATTAGGACTTCCATTGTAATCACTTTGAACGTTTCCCTTCTTATTTGGGAATACGTTTTCAAAGAATATTGCATTCCGAGATTCTATAGATGTTCCCACATGAATATCAGGAATGTCTGACTTGTGAACTATGAAACCATATACACTACTATTATGGGCATATTCGACAAATATCGCATTGAATGTTTTAGGTCTAATCATTACTTGCTTTGGCTTGGGTACCTCGACCTTTACCAAGCACCGCCACACTTTCAAGTAATTATACGATGACTTTCTGCCTTTCTATAGTTCGTATGGCATTTTATCACTTTTCTTGTGAGGGATTTTATTGAGAATATCATTTGCCCATAATATAGCTTCTCCACACAAGTTATAGGGTAAGCCTGAATTTATCAACAAGGCATTCATCATTTCCTTTAGTGTCTGATTTTTACGTTTGACAACACCATTTGATTGAGGTGAGTATGGCGTCGTTGTCTAATGAATAATGTCAAATTCTGAACAAAACTCATCAAATGATGTACCGTATTCTCCACCTTTATCGCTACGAATTATTTTAATTCGTTTATCAAGTTAATTCTCAACTTCTGTTTATAGGTTCTGAAAGCCTCTAAGGCTTCATCTTTACTTCTTAAAAGAAAGACATAACAGAACCTCGTATAGTCATCAATAAAAGTAATAAAATACTTTTTATCTCCTCTAGTTTGCATGAATTTTAAGTCACATAGATCACTATGTATCAATTCTAGAGGAATCGCTGACCTTTCGACCGAATGAAAAGGCAGTCTCATCATCTTAGCTTCCACACACACTTCATATTTGTGTGTTTCATCAACATTGACGTTGATAATAAATTTAATTTGATAAGATGTTTCAGAGTATGATTATTAGCATGTCCAAGTCGATCATGCCATAAATTAAAACACTCAACAACGTAGATGGAAGCTTTTATTTTATTACCATCATATTCACGGTGAACAGTCATTACAATCATTTTGAACAGACTCTATTCAAAATATCCTTACCTTCGAAGATATCATTCTTCGTAAGTACAAAATTGTTTGACTGAAATACTCCCCCGTGTGAATTTTCCTTAAGAGACTTCCCAGGTGAGAAGCTCTTGCACCCACTATTGAATGATGGGAGCTGGAAGGCTAGGGATTTTCTGTGGCATACATTGTGATAACATGAGAAGAAGGGGGGGGGGGTCTAGTGTTATTCTCGGTCTAGCCGGCCCATGATCTCCCACTTCCTCTGGATTCAGGTTTTTGTGAGAATGGAGTTTGGGAAGTGCTCCCACTCAGCCTTAGATGTGTTGACATGGAGGACTCCTGGATCCTTACCCACTTCGAGCCTTTCTGATTTGTGGACGATTTTGACTTTTTCTGAAGCATTGGTTGGAGCGCTTTGCTAGCCTTTGCTGAAATTGACCTGCTGCCCGGCATATCTTTGGGGGGGATCTGGTTCAGTTGGCTGATCAGGCATTTTTCTTTTCATCGCTCGACTGGGATCCTACGAGCTGGCTTCTGTAGCTATAGTAGTTATGGGTTCCCAATCGGGTTGTCAGTTCGTTTCTCCTTCGGTCCCCTCTAGCAGCTCAGAAACTTCAAGCATTAACAAGGTAAGGAAGTTTGCCTTGTCCCAGTTCATAAGTTTGGTCACGAAGAGGTTCAGCATTGTCTCTTCTGCCAAAAGCATTTAGGTCAACAGTTAGTATTGATAAGTGTTAAAAAGAAAAATCATACCTAAATCTTGATACTGCTCGACAACATTTGGGTTGAGTCTCGCTAAGTAGAGTAGTCCCACCGTTCGAATTATCCTGGGAGTGTCGAAGTCCATGCCAGCCAGGATAGATTGGGCTCAAAGAAACCCTGATCTCTTTTAATACTTTCTGAGGTAGATATGGACATCAAGGTGGCACTTGACTTTCGGCTGAGTGCATTGGCCACTTTGTTTGCCTTCCCTGGATGGTAGAAGATCTCGCAGTCGTAGTCCTTTACCAACTCCAGCCACCGGCGTTGTCTCATATTTAGGTCTTTCTGAGTGAAGAAATACCGCAGGCTCTTGTGGTCTGTATAAATCCTACACTATGCTCCATACAGATAGTGCCTCCATATCTTAAGAGCGAAGACCACAGCGGCTAATTCCATATCATGGGTGGGGTAATTCTGTTCATGTTCTTTAAGTTGCCTAGAGGCGTAGGCAATGACTTTACCATTCTGCATAAGCACAGCTCCAAGTCCCAATCGGGAGGCGTCGCTATACATGTCGAAGCCCTGGTTACTTTCCGGAAGGGTAAGAATTGGAGCACTTGTAAGTCTCCTTTATAGTTCCAAGAAACTCCTTTCGCAATTTTCCGTCCATTCATATTTCTTATCCTGCCGGGTGAGAGCTGTTAGAGGGGCTGCAATTCTTGCGAAGTCGTCCACAAATTTTCGATAATAGCCCGCCAGCCCAAGAAAACTTCTGATTTCGCTGGCGTTCCTTGGTCGGATCCAGTTATTCACAGCTTCAATCTTTGTTGGGTCTACCATAACCCCATCTTTGGAAATAATATGGCCCAAAAAGCCCACTTAGTCAAGCCAGAACTCACATTTGGAGAACTTGGCGTACAGTTATTTTTCCCGAAGAGTCTGTAGTACTATCTTCAGATGCATGGCATGCTCTTCTTGGTCTCTCGAATAAATAAGGATATCGTCGATGAAGATAATTACAAATTTGTCAAGAAAAGACGAGAATACCCGATTCATAAGGTCCATAAACATAGCAGGAGCATTGGTCACGCCGAAGGGCATGACAACGAACTCAAAATGCCCGTACCTTGTTCGGAAGGCCGTCTTCGGGATATCATCCTGTTTTACTTTGACTTGATGATAACCAGACCTCAAATCGATTTTCGAGAACACGGTGGCTCCTTTTAATTGGTCAAACAGGTCATCTATCCTCGGAAGGGGATACCTGTTCTTGATCGTTACATTGTTCAGTGCTCGATAATCTATGCACATTCGCATAGACCCGTCTTTCTTCTTCACAAACAGTACCGGAGCTCCCCATGGGGAATGACTAGGGCGAATAAGTCCCTTATCGAGCAACTCCTGTAGCTGTTCTTGAAGTTCCTTCAATTCAACCGGCGCTATACAGTAGGGTGCCATGGAGATCGGGTTAGTACCAGGAACTAATTCGATCTCGAATTCCACCTCTCTATCAGGAGCTAACCCCGGTAATTCATCCCGGAATACCTCTGGGTACTCGCATACAACTCTGACATCTTCCAACTTCTGATCCTTTGTTTGACCTGCGTCAACCACAAGTGCTAGAAAACCAGTATATCCCTTGTCTAACATCTTTCGTGCTTTGAGAGTCGATAAGAATTTCCCGGTTCTTTTCCTTGGCTCTCCGATAAATTCAAACGTAGAATCTGCCTCGGGTTGAAAGACCACCCTTCGTTTACGGCACTCGACAGAAGCACCGTATTTGCTCAAAAAATCCATTCCCATTATAACATCATAGTCCTGCATGTCGAGTACTATCAGATCGCAGTAGAGTTCTCTTCCTGCAATTCTGACTGGCACCGCACGCAACACGTGAGTGGATGTCATTATTTCTCCCGAAGGCAGGGTTGTTAAGAACTT
The DNA here is from genome assembly GCA_024364735.1 of Boesenbergia rotunda. Lineage (NCBI taxonomy): Eukaryota > Viridiplantae > Streptophyta > Magnoliopsida > Zingiberales > Zingiberaceae > Boesenbergia > Boesenbergia rotunda. Next base: position 13,688 of record JAGFNQ010009332.1, on the reverse strand, counting down.
GCAGTTTTAAACTTGTGGAGGCATATCTATCTTCTTAGTGTAGAATGTAGAGATGAACGAGTGCGTTGCCCCAGTATCAAATAATGTTGTAGCATACTGACTGTAAATAAGTATCTGACCTGTGACCACCGTTGAAGCATTCGCAGCATCCTCCTTAGTAATAGAGAAAACCCTGGCATCCGCCATCGTTGGTGGGGCCTCTAATCTCTCTTGGCTCATCAGGGTACTCTCCGACTCCCCTTGCATATAATGTAGTTTCGCGGGTGCACTCTGGTACGGTACAAGCTGTTGGGGAGGTGCCTGGTTCTTGGTAGGACAGTAAGAGGCCATGTGCTCTTCCACTCCGCAGATAAAGCACCGGTTCGTACCTTTGCGGCATTCCCGAGGTGCATTTTCCCACATGTAGCACACAGGGGAAACCGGGACTGTTTATTTGCTGGGCCCCCTTGGGGGTTGTTCCATGGCTGCCGTTTACCACCCTGGTTTCCTTTCCAATTAGCGTTGGTACTCTGAGGTTTCTGACCCCCTGAGTGTTAATAAAAGGAAGGAACATTAGGGATAATGAAAGATGACGAATCGAGAATCCCGGAGTGAACTTGATTCTTACTTTCATTTAATGCCTTCCTTTGTTGGTTGATATTGTTCAGGTAATGTTAGGTGAGTAGGGCACTACTAAATAGCACCTCTGCAGTCTGCGGTCTGTTAACTCCGCCGGCCACGTTCAGAGCTATTTTGGGCCGCAACATCTTCAAAATAAGTCGGACCCTTTCTTTCTCAGTGCGAACCAGCTCAGGGCATAGACGAGTCAATCGGTTAAATTTCTTCACAGCTTCATTGACCGAGAGGTTGCCCTTTCGGAATTCCATGAACTTGTCGTAATGTTTGTTTGTGACACGCATATTGAAGAATTCTTCGAAGAACTCTGATTCGAAATCCGACCACGTCATCTGGTTCACCTGTCTCTTGGCCTTGACCCTTTCTCACCACATTCTGGCATCCCCAGAAAGGCAGAATGATGCACACCTGATCTTCTCATGTTCAGGCCAGTCCAGCAGCTCCATTGTACTCTCTACGGTCTTGAACCACGCTTGGGCGTCCCACGGTTCACCAATACCCGAGAAATTTTCCGGTTTCAGCCTCAACCACTGGATCAGATAAGCCTCTTGTCGTGCTACAGTGGTCGAGCCTGTTGGAGGAGTTTGCGTAACCGTAGGCGCGACGGGTATAGCAGTCTGGTTCGCCCGTGGAGTAGTAGAATTTTCTTGTTGGTTCATCAGGGTATTAATGGTTTGCTGCTGCTCGGTAACTTGACGCTGAAGTTGGGTCACTAATTGCATCAGGTCAGGCGAGGGAGTAGTCTCATTAAGTCTGTTACTCTGTCTTCTAGCCATGCTTTCCTTCATGAAGGACAAGTATGGATAATATGAGTTATTGTTATTCCTACCCCCATATTAAATTATAAATTAAAGGGGAAAAAAATAATAACAATAAAATATCGTTCATATTTACATATTTTGCAAATACTTTCCATCATCTATCATAAGGTGTTATTCGTACTTGCATATCCTAGAATCATAAAGTATCCTAAAAGTGCTTACTATCATAAGATATGCAGAGAGGTACTTACTTGGAAGCGGCAGGAAGAAGGCTTGATGTGTGTGTAGTGAGATGGCAACCTCGCTCTGATACCAACCTGTAACGCCCACCTTTTTCCCACACCTTATGGTGTGGCGGGAAAGCGACGTTACACTAACATACATCGTACACATATAAACATCCTAATGCAGCGGAATAATTTTTTTCTTCTACACATGCTTTTAACCATGCAACTAATACATGAATCACCTATACATGCCTAAATTGTCATTCATGAACCTGGTGTCATTAGACTTAGCATATTGACGACAGGCATAACATCATGATATAACCATCCCTTAACTCATTCATAATCATTATAAGTAGCAAGTAACTTATCCATAAACATCATGAGTCTTACGTCATTCATTAGGCATAATCATTATAAGCATAGGATAGAATCTAAGGAGGCATTTCAAAACCTAAGACATGAGATATGTGTAAATAAAAGAATCCTTTGTCATGTCACCGCCACACACACACATGCTCTTGCCCCTCCTGCTGCTTCCCTTAGTAACCTCTTGCTTGATCTGCGGTACGAGGAAAATAAGACTATAAGCACATAGGCTTAGTAAGACTAGATTTCCTACTCACTAAAACCATACGTCACTTAAACATAAACATATAAAGTATTTGACATAACATAATTCTGAACATAAAACATAAGCATAATCTTGTCGTAAATCATAAGCATATGAACAACTAACATAGCATGATTCTTAACATCAACATAAACCTAAAACATACTTAGTATGGCATAATTCTTAACATACATGAGCATGAAACATACTTATCATGGCATAATCCTTAATATACATGAGCATGAAACATACTTATCATGGCATAATTCTTAATATACATGAGCATGAAACATACTTATCATGGCATAATTCTTAATATACATGAGCATGAAACATACTTATCATGGAATAATTCTTAGTATGGGCATAAGCACAGTCCTAACATAAGCATAAGCATAAAACATACTTATCATGGCATAATGCATAACATGAATGGATGCATAAATCAAATGCATATACATAAGGATGCTTAATTTAAAATCATACTTTTAAATACTTAAACATAATCATAACATCATTGGGGTCCCCGGCTTGTACCACATACATACATCATAAGCGTGCATCCCTAAGTAAATACGAGGTAGCTAGCCTCGACCTACTAGGGTAGGAACAGCTACAGTAGTTTCAAAAATCGAGGCGTTCTTAAGGTGCCCATCCCTGTTGGACAGCTACGGTAGTCCCTGAACCGTGGACAACTACGGTAGTCCAGAACCGAGGCGTTCTTAAGGTGCCCATCCCTTGGACCCTTACTTTGGTCCGGTACAAGCCCATTCATAAAGTAAAATAACAATGCATGCTTCATCATTCATACTTGACATATCTTAGGACATAACATAATCTTGTTACATGAAGCATGACATAAACATGCTTGGCATTTCATCATTCATACTTATTTCATAACATCATTATGCCTTCATCATTCATACTTATTATTCATACTTATCATTCGTACTTAATGCATAACCATCATCTTCATCCATCTTCTTTTATTCATAAAAACATGACATACATACATAATCATGCCTCCAGGCATAAACATTATCTTGGTTCATAAAGCTTGCATGATCATGGTACATAAGATAAACATGCATTTCATACATGGTACATTTCATCTAGCATACATAATCCTAGTATCCATCATAGAGCATGCATGGGTAAGCTACATATAAACATGATGCATACTACTTAGGTTCATGGCATTCATCATAAAATATGCATAGACCTTCATACACACATATCTATTATAGGCATTTCACCTCCTACATGCATTCTTCTATTTAACATAACATACCCCTACATCAATTGCACATGTTCATGGCATACGACCTAAGTATTCATGAGTAAAACATAACACAGAACCTAACATACAAAGTCATATTGCGTAACACACAAAGCTAGGGTTTGGTAACATAAAGACCCTTACATCATGCTTAACCATACACTTACATCATAGTAACCTATAAACCCGCATCCTTGAGACCTTAACCCAATCCAAGCCCTAGATTTGGGACTTGGCCGATACCCTAAAGGACCATGGGTCCATGGAAAATTCACATAGGTCATGATTAACATCCAATAGACTACATATCATGCCATAGAAAACCATTTGAACCCTTGATTGGATTTAACCCTAAGTCCTAGACCTAAACCATGTATTGGCCGAAACCCTAGAAGGATAATAAGCCTATAGGAAAAATTCATATAAATCACCATTATTACCCATATGATATCATAGGAAACATACTAATTGTTAGTGATATGAGAGAAGTGTCCTAAGGCAATCGCCTTATGATTGTAAACATTTATTTTAATAAATGATAAATCACTATTTGAGTATATATGTTTGTGTATTTGATTGGGATCTTAAACTCATCTACTGAATATCCGCAATACAACTCATAGCATAAGAGAATTTGTGATGGGATCACAACTAGTGATTATCTCTAAATGTGCAAATGTGAAGTATTGAAAATATCCCTAGTCGATGAATTGATAAATACGGACACTATCAATTCTGTTGAGACTAGCATGGGTTATTCTCTAATCAGCGGATTCTCACTGGCTGGCGACATTGGGATGTCCGGAGATAAACATGGATGCTAGTTAAGGGAACTAGTTCATTGGAGTGACTAGCTGTAAGACTTCATATGGTTATCTATATAGATATGTCAATGAAGTTCTTCCTGCGGCTTAAGTGCGATATTCCTTTGACTTGCGGTGTTCAAGTCATCCTGGTCATGGAGACTTATACTTTAACATCTTAAGCAAGCATCTCCAAGGAGGTGTGGACCTAGGATGATTGGGTATAAGCCGAAGTGCCCGAAGATGTTTGAACAGCCTACAAAGGATTCACCACTCCTTGCGAGGAGATGTATACCCAGGCCTATCATCGGATTGTTACTCAAAAACCTCTGGCTAGAGTATATCATGTTTAGAGTGCGAGTCTCTAAAATACATGAGAGTAATTAGAAATCCAAAGGACGAGAAAGACATTACTTGGGCTAGGTGTGACGTAGTCAGCCTAGTGGGGACTGACACAAATAGACCGTGTCCTGAACCAAGTGGGTATAAGATGGTGAAGGGAATGGGGCACGATTCATTAGAGCTGCTGAAGGGTTTCAGAATTACTTCTGAGGTCAACCGTTGATCTTTCGATTAATTGGGGGTCATGATGTACTACTAGGTGTCACTCATGATCGTTCTATAATTAGTTGATTATAGACGGCCAACATAAATCGAAAGCCTATTTAGTCACACGCACTACGAGTAATCCAAGGAATTTAAAACGAGTTGAAAATTGGATTTTCCGATCAAGAGAAATAAGTCGAATCTGAGTTAATCAGAAGCGCAACGGAAACTTAAAATGGCTAAGTCTTTTGAAGGCTTATTGGGCGAATTAAATGAGTTTAATTCGCGATGGAAACGGCTTGGTTTGGCCAGCCAAAGAGGGTGCCCACCCTCTTGGTTTGGCCGGCCACAAGAAGGGGAAGAAACCAATTTTTGGTTTAATTAATAAAATAAATCTAGTGCGATTTATTTTATAAATTATGGATAAATAAATTTGTGTAAAGAAATTTATATAAATAAATTTATAGAAATTTATTCTTTTTATGGAAATTAAAATGATCCATGGAATGGTTTATTTTAATTTTATAAAATCAATTATGAATTGATTTTTCCATAATAAGAAAGTTTATAAATTTCTTATAAAATTTATTCCATAATAAAAGGAGAGATTAATTAGTTTTGTTATAAAGTTAGTTATAATAAAACTTGGTTTAAATAGAATAATTCATAAGAGAATTTATAGGATAAATTTCTTATGATAACTAATTCCGTTAATTCTGTTAAGAGGGAGACTTGGCAAGGGAGATGCTACTATATAAAGGAACCAAAGGCAAGCCCTTAATTCTAATTGAGTAATCAAGAGATTAGAAGCTCTCTCCCTCTCTCTCTCTTATTCTCTTTCTCTCTTTTCCCTTCACCACCCTAGGGCCGGCGGCCTTATTGTGATCTAGGGCCGGCGTCCCTTCATCCACCTAGGGCCAGCGCACCTCCTTCCCTAGGGTTGGTTGCCGTGAGCCATCAAGAAGAAGGAGAAGCCAAACAAGAAGAAGAAGAAGCGGATCGCAACTCCTCTCTTCCCGGAATTTAGATTCCGTTTCTTGTCGGTTAGTTTTCTATCTTTTCTCTTGTTCTTCTAGTTGTGCCAATAGAGAATCTAGTAGTTCTCGTCGGCACAAAACTCGTGACTTTGCGAAGTCATCCCGAAGAGAACTCGGCGTGGACGCGAATAGAGGCGAAGCTTCCAAGGGACGCTACGGTTGGATCTCGTCCCTTACTTCGAGTTACGCGAGGTACTTGGTAAATTAGTTTACTTTTCCGCAAAGTTTTAATTTATGATCATGTCAACACACTATAAGGTTGCATGCTAGATACGTGGTTAAAATAATTTAGAAAATTATTTTATGCTAATTCTTCCGCTGCACGTAAAATTTAAAATTTTACAAACCCGTATCCTTGTCGACATGCACCCGGTCCCAACACTAATCATGCTTGAAGGGTTGGAGTTTACACCTAGCCATGGTACCTTGATGTGGCCAAAACCCTAAAGGGGTTTTAGGGTGCTACAAAATTTTCAAAATCATACTTTTATGCTTAACTTATCATGAGTAAACATTAGGAAACATAATAGGGGTTTTCAATATGATTTTAGCCCAAAAACTTGCTTGGCCGAAACCTTCACAAGCCCTAACTATGGATTTCTCAACATAGTATGCCAACAAGAACTTAGATCATGAAAAACAACTTGGAAGCTATCATACCACAGGTGAGGGGGTCTTACCTTGGTTTATCTTGGTTATAGACTTTAGATAGGGAGGAGGATGAAGACCTTGTTGTCCCTTGATCACCCCTAACCTTTGTAACCTTGTAAAAAAGCCTTGGATCTTGAAGGAGAGGCCTTCTTGTGAACTTGTCCCAAGGGAGAACCCTCCTATGGGGTTCGGCTAGAAGGAGGAAGAAGAAGGAGAGGAGAGGCTTGGTGGATGAAGAGAAGAGGAATAACTATCTTAAGTGTTAAGTTATCATCCCTCTCATTTATACACAATGAAGAGGGGGCAAGTGAAGAGACATGGTGCCTCCTCTCATGGTAACTCTTCACTTCCTTTGGCCTTAACAAAAAATCCACTTCATTCCCTCATAGCACTCCCTTGCTAGGTGAATTGGTTAGTACATGCATGATGGTATACTAGGTCCAAGGTTCAATCCTTGGTGCATGCACTTTATTATTTTTTTTCCTTATTTTCGAAAATTCCCCTAAGACCCACCCATAATCATGCTACTATTCCTAATTAAAACCCATTTTTTTATTTATATTAATTTCTACCTAGAATCCACTAATAACCATGGTACTAGAAGAGCCCATGTAAGGCCTATTAGCACCTAGCTTCTTATTCTATATCGAAAATCATGGAGCATCATACTAAGGTTTACACTAGTGTCCCTACATTCCTCAAGAATCCATCTAGGCATGGTCAATATTTTTAAAGAAAATATTGAGAAAATTTTCCGGGTCGTTACAATCCCCCATACCTCGTGGAAGTTCGTCCTCGAACTTAGAATAGCTCCGGGTACTTGTGTCTCATCTCGTCCTCGCGTTCCCAGGTAGCTCCCTCGAACCTTTGACTTTGTCATAGGACCTTGACTAAGGGTACCTCCTTGTTCCTTAGCTTTTTGATCTCTCGATCCAATATCTGAATAGGTCGGCTTTCAAAACTTAGGTCATCCTGAACTTGTATTGTCTGTGACTCAATCACCTGATCTGTGTTTAGAACACACTTCTTGAGCATTGACACATGGAACACGTTATGAATAGCCGACATCTCTGGAGGCAGCTCTAGCTCATATGCTACCTTGCCGACTCTTTCCAGTACCGGATACAGTCCCACATAACGCGGACTCAGTTTCCCTTTCTTCCCGAATCTCGTTACCCCTTTCATAGGAGCCACTTTGAGGAATACCAGATCTCCAATATTGAATTCCAGTGGCCTACGCCGGACATTTGCATAACTCTTCTACCGACTCTGAGCAGCTTCTATCCGTCGTCGAATGTTCTGTATAGCTCGGGTGGTGTCGTCGATGAGATCCGTCGTGAGCCCCATCGCCTTCTATTCACTGCCTTCATACCAACAGATCGGAGACCTACATCTCCTCCCATACAAAGCTTCATAAGGTGCCATGCCGATAGTAGCTTGGTAGCTATTATTGTAGGCGAATTCCGCTAAACATAAATATCGGCACCAACTCCCTTTGAAATCCAGGGCACAAGCCCGTAACATGTCTTCCAGCACTTGATTCACTCGTTCAGTTTGCCCGTCAGTCTGAGGATGAAAAGCTATACTGAATCGTAATTTAGTGCCGAGGGACTTATGGACGCACTCCCAAAAATATGAAGAAAAGCGACCATCCCTATCTGAGATGATGGTCTTGGAAACTCCATGAAGTCTGATTATCTCCTTAGCATATAATTGAGCTAGTTGCTCAATCGAATAAGTCATCTTAATTGCTAGGAAATGAGCAGACTTCGTCAACCTGTCCACAATTACCCATACCGCATCATATCCATTTGTAGTCTTGGGAAGTCCTGAAATAAAATCCATAGAGATATCTTCCCATTTCCATTCCGGAATCGGAAGTGGTTGCAGAACTCCTCTGGGTCGCTGGTGTTCCGCCTTCACTCGTTGGCAGGTCAGGCAAGTGCCAACATGCTGAGCCACATCTCTCTTCATATCGGACCACCAGAATTTCTCTTTCAGATCTTGATACATCTTGGTGGATCTCGGATGCATCGAATATGGGGTTTCGTGAGCTTCTACTTATATCGCTCTCCGCAGCTCCTGATCATTAGGAATACATAGACAATCTCTAAGATAGAGTACTCCCCCGTTGGCGATATGAAAACCATCACCCTTTCCTTCTAGGATCTCCTGCTTGACTCTCCGAAGACTCGGATCACCATCTTGTTTGTCCAATATGTCCTCGAGCAGCGTCGGTGATAATGTCATGGTAGAAAGCCATCCAGAGATAACCTCGACCCCAGACTTCATAATTTCCCTTTCGAGTGGTCGGGGTAATCTAGATATGGACATCAAGGTGGCACTTGACTTCCGGCTGAGTGCATCAGCCACTTTGTTTGCCTTCCCTGGATGGTAGAAGATCTCGCAGTCGTAGTCCTTTACCAACTCCAGCGACCGGCGTTGTCTCATATTTAGGTCTTTCTGAGTGAAGAAATATCGCAGGCTCTGGTGGTCTGTATAAATCCTACACTACGCTCCATACAGATAGTGCCTCCATATCTTAAGAGCGAAGACCACAGCGGCTAATTCCATATCGTGGGTGGGGTAATTCTATTCATGTTCTTTAAGTTGCCTAGAGGCGTAGGCAATGACTTTACCATTCTGCATAAGCACAGCTCCAAGTCCCAGTCGGGAGGCGTCGCTATACATGTCGAAGCCCTGGTTACTTTCCGGAAGGGTAAGAATTGGAGCACTTGTAAGTCTCCTTTTTAGTTCCAAGAAACTCCTTTCGCAGTTTTCCGTCCATTCATATTTCCTATCCTGCCGGGTGAGAGCTATTAGAGGGGCTGCAATTCTTGCGAAGTCCTCCACAAATTTCCGATAATAGCTCGCCAGCCCAAGAAAACTTCTGATTTCGCTGGCGTTCCTTGGCCGGCTCCAGTTATTCACAGCTTCAATCTTTGTTGGGTCTACCATAACCCCATCTTTGGAAATAATATGGCCCAAAAAGCCCACTTGGTCAAGCCAGAACTCACATTTGGAGAACTTGGCGTACAGTTGTTTTTCCCGAAGAGTCTGTAGTACTATCTTCAGATGCTTGGCATGCTCTTCTTGGTCTCTCGAATAAATAAGGATATCGTCGATGAAGACGATTACAAATTTGTCGAGAAAAGACGAGAATACCCAATTCATAAGGTCCATAAACATTGCAAGAGCATTGGTCACGCCGAAGGGCATGACAACGAACTTAAAATGCCCGTACCTTGTTCGGAAGGCCGTCTTCGGGATATCATCCTGTTTTACTTTGACTTGATGATAACCAGACCTCAGATCGACTTTCGAGAACACGGTGGCTCCTTTTAATTGGTCAAACAGGTCATCTATCCTCGGAAGGGGATACCTGTTCTTGATCGTTACATTGTTCAGTGCTCGATAATCTATGCACATTCGCATAGACCCGTCTTTCTTCTTCACAAACAGTACCGGAGCTCCCCATGGGGAATGACTAGGGCGAATAAGTCCCTTATCGAGCAACTCCTGTAGCTGTTCTTGAAGTTCCTTCAATTCAACCGGCGCCATACGGTAGGGTGCCTTGGAGATCAGGTTAGTACCAGGAACTAATTCGATCTCGAATTCCACCTCTCTATCAGGAGCTAACCCCGGTAATTCATCCCGGAATACCTCTGGGTACTCGCATACAACTCTGACATCTTCCAACTTCTGATCCTTTGTTTGACCTGCGTCAACCACATATGCTAGAAACCCAGTATATCCCTTGTCTAACATCTTCCGTGCTTTGAGAGTCGATAAGAATTTCCCGGTTCATTTCCTTGGCTCTCCGATAAATTCAAACGTAGAATCTGCCTCGGGTTGAAAGACCACCGTTCGTTTACGGCACTCGACAGAAGCACCGTATTTGCTCAGAAAATCCATTCCCATTATAACATCATAGTCCTGCATGTCGAGTACTATCAGATCGCAGTAGAGTTCTCTTCCCGCAATTCCGACTGGCACCGCACGCAACACGTGAGTGGATATCATTATTTCTCCCGAAGGCAGGGTTGTTAAGAACTTGAAGTTTAAAACTTGTGGAGACATATCTTTCTTCATAGTGTAGAATGTAGTGATGAACGAGTGCGTTGCCCCAGTATCAAATAATGCGGTAGTATACTGATTGTAAATAAGTATCTGACCTATGACCACCGTTGAAGCATTCGCAGCATCCTCCTTAGTAATAGAGAAAACCCTGGCATCCACCATCGTTGGTGGGGCCTCTAATCTCTCTTGGCTCATCAGGGTACTCTCCGGCTCCGCTTGCATATAATGTAGTTTCGCGGGTGCACTCTGGTACGGTACAAGCTGTTGTGGAGGTGCCTGGTTCTTGGTAGGACAGTAAGAGGCCATGTGCTCTTCCACTCCGCAGATAAAGCACCGGTTCGTACCTTTGCGGCATTCCCAGGGTGCATTTTCCCACATGTAGCACACAGGGGAAACCGGGACTGTTTATTTGCTGGGCCCCCTTGGGGGTTGTTCCATGGCTGCCGTTTACCACCCTGGTTTCCTTTCCAATTAGCGTTGGTACTCTGAGGTTTCTGATCCCCTGAGTGTTAATAAAAGGAAGGAACATTAGGGATAATGAAAGATGACGAATCGAGAATCCCGGAGTGAACTTGATTCTTACTTTCATTTAATGCCTTCCTTTCTTGGTTGATATTGTTCAGGTAATGTTCGGTGAGTAGGGCAGTACTAAACAGCTCCTCTGCAGTCTGCAATCTGTTAACTCCGCCGGCCACGTTCAGAGCTATTTCGGGCCGCAACATCTTCTGTAACGCCCCAAAATTTCCCATTTTTAGTTTTTAAAGTCCTTAGAATTATTTAGAAATGGTTTAGAAATATTCTAGTTATTTTTAGGAATTTTTAGAGTATTTTTATGGAATTTTCCGAGTCCGTTTGGTATTTTTGGAAAAAGAAAAAGAAAAAGGAAAAAAGGGCCAAAAATGGAAAAAACTAATTAAGGGCAGCCGGAGATCGAACCTGCGACCACCACGAGACCAAGGGAGCGCGCGGCCAGCTGGGCTAGGTATCAAGCACAGAAAAGGAAAGAAAGACAAATATTTAAGCTGTGGTTAAGTTAATCCGCCCCTTAAGTATAAATAGCTAATTAAAGAGAGAAGTTTTATTTTCTCTCAAACCCTCTCCCTCTCCCAAGTTGCGCCGACTCTCTCTCTCCCTCTCCTCTCTTGGGCGACACCAACACCAAGCCAAGAGAGCCGTCCGAGACCCTTCTCCAAGAGATAATCCTATATTCGGGATCCCCGCGACGAGAGGAACGCGTAGACGTGAAGAATTCTCCGAGATCTCAAGTTTCTTCCGAGCTCTAGACATTAATCTTGGTTGTAAGTCCAAGATATCAATGTAAGTACTGCTCACCTGCAGTAAGAGGCGGTTTTTCCGCGAGAATTTCCTTTAAAAGTTTTTAAAAGAGATATTTCCTTTTTGTTTGAGTTTTTGCATATGATCTTAGTTCATTATATGCTTATATATGTTGATTAATACCCTATGTGAGTTTAGGGTCCAAGAAAAGCTATGAGAAAAGAAAAGAAAAGATAAAGATAAGAAAAGAAAAGGCCAAGGCCTTAAGAAATCCCCAAAAGTCAAGACTTAGGGATTTTAGCACGCAAGGTGCTCCAGAAAATGCCAAGGCATTTACAGATAAGAAAGAAAAGAAAGAAAAGCTATTTTATTTTATAAGGCCAGTACCCGGCGTCCAAGGGCGTCGTTAAAGAAATCCAGGTGTCCAATTCCAAGGTCTTGGCCCTGGTAGACCAAGGTCTGCTCTATTAGGATTGGTGGCTCGCTACCCCAACCTTTTAGGGAACGCGCATGAGATGGTACTTACGTCTTCAGTGGATCCAAGTGATTATTATTTTCAAGTATATGCTTTAGCAAAGTTTTCTAAAGTTTCAGAAAGTTTTCAAAAGTTAAAGAATAGCTAAAGTTTCAAGTTGAGCCAAGAAAAGAAAATTGAGATTTATTATTGCTTGAGTATGCATGTTTTGAGTTATACATGTTCTTAGTTTTCTTTCAAGCATATTAGTATCTCATATGATGTTCAGTTTGATCTAGAAGCATGTTTTGCATATTTCGAGATTTTGTGAGCTAGATAGTACTTACTAAGCTTTTTGCTTATAGATGCATTTCCTCTTATTGCAGATAAAGGTAAAGGCAAGCAATTCTGAAGGGAGACGACAAGGCGGTGCTGAGTAGAGTGTGTGTGGTGGCTGATTATGGAGAGATCCTTGAGACGAGACATTTTAGTTAATTGAATTGCAATGTTTAAGTTATTCAAATTTCAAGTTCTTGCTTTATGGAGATTATTGAGTATTTGAGTTTTGGATAGTTTTATATGCTAAATTTCTTAGAGTAAAGATTCCATGTCATTTCATTTAGCATATATATCCTTATGATTGCATCGGATGAGTAAAAGTGTGAGTAGTTAGAAATATTGATACTTTGTTAGAGAAAAAGGTGTTTGTGCCAAGATAGTATCAATTTTCCTTTTGAATCGAGTTTTATTGCTTAAAAATGTCTAGAAAAGTTGCAATCACATTTCATAATGCTTTAGCAAGGTTGTAGAACATGCATTTGGTATTATAAATTCATAGAAGCCAAGATTGGTACAAACTCTATTGTTAAGGTTTATATAAACTTGTTTAGTTTATTTTCTCCCATAAAAGTCCTAAATTTAAGTTTATGGATTCGTTTGATTGGTTAAATTGTTTAGGAACCTGACATAGAGTATAGGAATGGTGTCGTAGTTTGATATGGCTCGAAATTGAAGGAATGGTGGACTTGGACAGCAAGGGCCGAAACCTGTAAAACAGATTACAGCCGTATCAGTCGACTGCCACGTCACCAGTCGACTGGTACAGGCAGTTTAAGAAGGGTAAGGCTGTTTTCGACACGTATTAGCTATGGGATTTGAGAAGAGAGCATGACATGGTATTATTATACATGATCGCTTAAGTTAGAATATAATCGTTAGCAGAATTTAAAAGTTTAAAAAAAAAAAAAAAGATTTCCGCAATTTTCTTTAGTCATGTATAAAAGTCAAGAAGTAGAGATAAGTAACGATCCGTCTAAAGACAGTAAGAAGGCGGGTCGCTACAGTTGG
>JAGFNQ010009331.1:0-39115 GCA_024364735.1 Boesenbergia rotunda | reverse complement strand
ATCCCTTTGCCACTAATCTAGCCTTAAAGGTAACAACATTACCTTCCATGTCGGTTTTCTTCTTGAAACCCACTTGCACCCTATGGGTTTAATCCCTTCAGGTGGGTTAACCAAGTCCCATACTTGATTTTCGTACATGGAATCCATTTCCGACTTCATGGCTTCAAGCCATTTGTCCCTTTCTGAATTTTTCAGAACATCTTCATAACTGATAGGTTCGTCATCGCCAATGAGCAACACGTCGTTCGATTCACTTACGAGAAATCCGTATCTCTCTGGAATGTTGCGTGTCCTATCAGACCTACGAAGAGGTGGTGTAGTTTTAGGTTCAACTGATAGCTCATCATTATGAATTATCGGTTGTGGGCCTAGACTCGGTGTCTCTGTAATGTCTATTGGAGTTTCTTGAACTTCATCAAGTTCAATGCCACTCCCACTGTTTTCTTGTAAAAGAAATTCTTTTTCTAGAAATACAGCATGCCTTGAAACAAACACCTTTTGTTCCAAGGGATGATAGAATTGGTAACCCTTCGTTTCCTTAGGGTATCCAATAAATAGACATTTATCAGACTTAGCATCCAATTTGTCTGATACAACCCGCTTCACATAAGCAGGACAACCCCATATCTTAAGGTGAGTTAAGTGAGGTTTCTTACTATTCCAAATCTCATATGGAGTAGTAGAGACTACCTTGGTCGGGACTCTGTTTAATAAATAAACAGCTGTCTTAAGTGCATAACCCCAAAAGGATTTTGGAAGAGTTGCATGATTCATCATCGACCTAACCATGTCCATCAAGGTTCGGTTTCGCCTCTCAGATACACCATTATGCTGTGGTGTATATGGCGGAGTCCATTGGGATAATATCCCATTGTCCCTTAGATAATCTTGAAACTCTTGACTTAAGTATTCACCACCCCGATCGGATCGAAGTATTTTAATACTTTTGCCAAGCTGTTTCTCTACTTCATTTCTGAACTCTTTGAATTTCTCAAAGGCTTCAGATTTGTGTTTCATCAAGAACACGTACCCGAATCGTGAGTGATCATCGATAAAGGTGATGAAGTAGCTATAGCCTCCTTGTGCAAGAGTTGACATTGGTCCACATACATCAGTATGTATTAGACCAAGCAATTCTCCCACTAGATTACCTTTTCCGGTAAAGGGTAATTTGGTCATCTTGCCTTTTAAGCACGATTCGCATGTATCAAATGAATCGGGTTCAAATGATTCCAAAATTCCACATCGGTGCAATTCGGTCATGCGTTTCTTACTTACATGGCCAAGACGGCAATGCCAAGTGTAGGAGTCTATTCGATTATCTATTCGAGCACGTTTGTTGCTAACTTCGATATTGAAAACGTCACTGGATAAATCTAACGTGTAGATGCCATTGCACAAAGTTCCATTCCCATAAAGAACGCCATTTAAAGTTATGTAACAACAATTGTTACTAAAAGTTAAATGATAACCCTTTTCATTCAAACATGAAATAGATACAATGTTCTTTATTAACGAAGGAACGAAATAACAATTATCCAATTCTAAGATGCGTCCAGTCGGGAGCTTTAGCAAATATGTTCCGATGGCAACAGCAGCAATCCTTGCTCCATTTCCAACTCGCAAATCTGCTTCTCCCTTGACGAGTCTTCTTCTATTCCTTAGCCCCTGTATGTCATTACATATATGTGAGCTACACCCAGTATCAAGTACCCAGGTATTTGAGGAAATAGAGTGACATTCAATAACGAAGATACCTGAAGAGGACGGGGCATCGGATGCCTTCTTCTTCAAGGACTCAAGATAAACCTTGCAATTTCTTCGCCAGTGACCCTCCTTGCCACAATGATGGCAAGTGCCTTTTGGTTTCTTTTCAGTCTTTTTAGCCTTTTTCTTCTTTCCCTTATTCTGTTCTTTGGCCTTCCTCTTAGAACCTTTCTTCGAGGAACCAACTAACAGAACTGCCTTTTGTTCCTGCTTTACAGAAGGCTCTACAGACTTCAGCAGGTTGACTAACTCAGGAATGGTAGTTTCCAGCTTGTTCATCCGATAGTTCATCACAAATTGCGAATAACTTTTGGGCAAACAACTCAGAATTAAGTCAATACTTAGTTCATGATCCATTGCAAAACCGAGTGTGTTCAGTCGCTCAATGTACCCCAACATCTTTAGCACAAACTGCGAGGCAGAAGTGCCTTCTTGCATCTTAGTTGTGAAGAGGAGTCTGGAGACTTCGAACCTTTCGGATCTCGCCTGCTCTTCAAACAACTCATTAAGATGGAAGATGATGGTATAAGCATCCATATGCTCATGCTGCTTTTGCAGCTCAGGTACCATAGAGGCTAGCATGATGCAACTTGCAAGTTCAGAATCGGTCACATGTTTCTGATAGGCCACCAATTGGTCTGGAGTTGCATCTGCTGGAGGATTTGAGGGAAGTAGATCTTCAAGGACATAAGCAATCTTCTCTGCCTTGAGGACTATCCTCAGGTTTCGAAGCCAGTCCATGAAGTTAGGCCCAGTTAATTTGTTGGTGTCCAAGATGGAACGCAAATTCAGAGAAGACATGATCGAGTGATTAACCTAGAAATACAAATTGAGATTATGTGAGAAGATTTATTAAAGAATGTATCAACATACATAAATTAAATCCTATTTATTTTACGAATTGAGTCACCCTTATTATCAATTCGGGAGATCGTAGGAACATCTCCAAATAGGTTGATATCCAACCATAGATAAGAACAACCATGGCTGTGGCCATCAAGTTCTTCTTAGCTATGAAGGTAGGTAATTATACCGATTACACATCACATATATGTAACTATCACATTATGCTATCAACTAATTGAATGTTTGCATAAAACATTGGGTTGTTAACTCATTAACAAGTATGTATCATTATACATAGCACCCAACTGCACCTCTCTTTACATCGACCTTGGCTGTGGCACAACAAATCGATGCTCCAAGCTTAAGGCTGACCCATTAATCAAGAAATAGTTTTAATATGGTTGGGGCTCATTCAACCGCTTAGTCAGGCTTGGATGTGTCCAACAACCAAAACTAATGATTGACCTCTGACTCCAACTATATTATTCATAAACTAATTCCATGGTTTGAACATGTTGAGGTTCAAGTCGGGCATGGATGTGTCCATCAACCCAAACGAGAAACAAAACTCCGATTCTAACCATATTAATGGAAGGTGTTGGCCTTAATATTTTGTAAGGGGTTTTGGGTCTCATCTTTCTTTTCTAAGCACATTCATGACATAGAATTATGTCATGACTAACGATTTCCTTAATTAAGTATGTATGTGACTTAAGTTATCAAGTCTCATTAATTGAATTAGGAACCGGATTTCCTAATTCCAATTTCATACTTAATTAAAGGAATTGTTTTGGGAAACAATTTCCTAAATTGTCATAATTAATTTCGGAAATAATATGTTCAAGACTTTGATTTCTCTAAATCAAATCTTGTTAAATTAAGAGACAAATCCCTTAATTCAACTACATATTATTTTCATGAAAATCTCATTTAAGAAAACTCTATAGGAAACCATTTTCCTAATTAATTTTGGAGACAACAATATGTAAGAGCATCACCTCTTCAAACATATTTTATTCATGGATTTAATTAATTACAACAAATTGTTTTCTAAGGGTGGCTCCCCGAGGCTCAGATACCCAAAGAAAAGTAATGTGTTGTAAATCCAATTGGACGGCTCCCCGAGGCTCAATCCAAATCAAACATGACAATTTCAATTAAAATTGGGAAATTAAATTACAACAACTAACTTTAAATTGGACGGCTCCCCGAGGCTCAATCCAAAATAAAAATTTTGTTGTCAATTTAAAAACCAATTCAAATTTAATTGTCAATTAACTGTCCATGAATTTGTCTAGACTTTCTTAAAAGAAAGTGCCCAAAATTGCGAGATTTCGAAAATTGATTTTCAGAATAATTGTAAGTTTCTGGTACAAAGGAAACTTACGTATTTCTAAAATTGAAAATTTTCTAAAATAGAAAATTTTCCAAAATTGGAAAGTTTCCAAAGATGGGAAGTTTTCACAATTATTATAAAATTTCAGAAACTAGAAAATTTCAAACGTTTGAGAAATTTCATGAGGATTTCCAAACTTTGAAATTCCTAAATCTAAAATTTATTATAATTTGAAAGTTTCCATAATTGAAAATTTTTTCCGAAATTGAGATCATGACAAAGTTTTCCACAAAACAATTATATGATTAAGTCGAACACTAACCGGCTCTGATACCACTGTTGGGACCGGGTGCATGTTGACAAGGATACGAGTTCGTAAAATTTTAAATTTTTACGTGCAGCGGAAGAATTTGCATAAAATAATTTCCTAAATTATTTTAACTTCGTATCTAGCATGCAACCTTATAGTGTGTTGACATAATCATAAAATAAAACTTTGCGGAAAAGTAAACTAATTTACATTATACCTCTCGTAACTTGAAGTAAGGGACGAGATCCAACCGTAGCGTCCCTTGGAAGCTCCGCCTCTATTCGCGTCCACGCCGAGTTCTCTTCGGGATGACTTCGCAAAGTCACGAGTTTTGTGCCGACGAGAACTACTAGATTCTCTATAGGCACAACAAGAAAGATCAAGAGAGGAAAGGGAAACTAACCACCAAGAAAACGGAATCGAATTCCGGGAAGAGAGGAGTCGCTATCCGCTTCTTCTTCTTCTTGTTTCGTTTCTCCTTCTTCTTGAAGCTCACGGCAACCTTGCTTGGTGTTGATGGGGTGCGCCGGCCCTAGCAAGGAAGGTGGGAGCCGGCCCTAATTCTCCAAGAAGGGCGCCGGCCCTAAGGGAAAGGAGAGGGAGAAGAGAATAAGAGAGAGGGAGAGAGTAATTAATCTCTTGATTGGAATTAAGGGCTAGCCTTTGTTTCCTTTATATAGTAGCAACTCCTTTGCTAAGTCTCCCTCTAAACCGAATTAACGGAATTAACGGAATTAGTTATAAGAAATTTATCTTATAAATTTTCATATTGCTTATTCCGTTTAAGCCTAGTCTTATTATAACTAATTTATAATAAAATAAATTAATTATCATAAGAAAATTTATCCTATAAATTCTCTTATGAATTTTATTATAACTAACTTTATAATAAAACTAATTAATTATGATAAGAAATTTATCCTATAAATTCTTATGAATTATTCCGTTTAAACCAAGTTTTATTATAACTAATTTATAATAAAACAAATTCTTCTTCTCTTTAAATTATAGAATAAATTTTATAAGAAATTTATAAAATTTCTTATTATGGAAAAATCAATTCATAATTGATTTTATAAAATTAAAATAAACCAATTCATGGATTATTTTAATCTTCCATAAAAGAATAAATTTCTATAAATTTATTTATATAAATTTCTTTATACAAATTTATTTATCCATAATTTATAAAATAAATCGCGCTGGATTTATCTTATTAATTAAACCAAACCAAAATTAATTGGTTTTCTCCTCTTATTGTGGCCGGCCACCAAAGGGGGTTTTGGCACCCTCTTTGGCCGGCCAAACCAACCCGAACCGCCGCGAATCAAACTCATTTGATTCGCCCGAAAAGCCTTCAAAAGACTTAGCCATTTTTAGCTTCCATTGCGCCTCTGACTAACTCAGATTCGACTTATTTCTCTTGATCGGACAATCCAATTTTCAACTCGTTTTAAATCCCTCGGATTACTCGTAGTGCGTGTGACTAAATAGGCTTTCGATTTATGTTAGCCGTCTATAATTAACTAATTATAGAATGATCATGAGTGGCACCTAGTAGTACATCATGATCCCCAATTAATCGAAAGATCAACGGTTTGACCTCAGAAGAAATTATTCTGAAACCCTTCAGCAGCTCTAATGAATCGTGCCCCATTCCCTTCACCACCTTATACCCACTTGGTTCAGGACACGGTCAATGGTGTCAGTCCCCACTAGGCTGACTACGTCACACCTAGCCCAAGTAATGTCTTACTCGTCCTTTGGATTTCTAATTACTCTCATGTATTTTAGAGACTCTCACTCTAAACATGATATGCTCCGGCCAGAGGCTTTGAGTAACAATCCGACGATAGGCCTGGGTATACATCTCCTCGCAAGGAGTGGTGAATCCTTTGTAGGCTGTTCAAACATCTTCGGGCACTTCGGCTTATACCCGATCATCCTGGGTCCACACCTCCTTGGAGATGCTTGCTTAAGATGTCAAAGTATAAGTCTCTATGACCAAGATGACTTGAACACCGCAAGTCAAAGGAACATCGCACTTAAGCCGCAGTAAGATCTTCATTGACATATCTACATGTAGATTCCCATATGAAGTCTTACAGCTAGTCACTCCAATGAACTAGTTCCCTTAACTAGCATCCATGTTTATCTCCGGACATCCTAATGTCACCAGCCAGTGAGAATCAGCTGAATAGAGAATAACCCATGCTAGTCTCAACAGAACTGATAATGTCCGTATTTATCAATTCATCGACTAGGGATATTTCCAACACTTCACATTTGCATATTTAGAGATAATCACTAGTTGTGATCCCATCACAAATTCTCTTATGCTGTGAACTGTATGGCGGACATTCAGTAGATGAGTTTAAGATCCCAATCAAATACACAAACATGTATACTCAAATAGTGAATTATCATTTATTGAAATAAATGTTTACAATCATAAGGCGATTGCCTTAGGACACTTC
Organism: Boesenbergia rotunda; assembly: GCA_024364735.1. Classification (NCBI taxonomy): domain Eukaryota; kingdom Viridiplantae; phylum Streptophyta; class Magnoliopsida; order Zingiberales; family Zingiberaceae; genus Boesenbergia; species Boesenbergia rotunda. The sequence continues at coordinate 32,379 of JAGFNQ010009331.1, read as the reverse complement.
TCTCATATTACTAACAACGAGAACCTATTGGGTCACACACAAAGGACACAATGCTTCAGGAAAAACTGATCGGCAGGTCTGAGCCCGAGTTGGGAACTCGGGAGACCCGAGCCCGAGTTGGGAACTCGGGAGTCAGAGCCCGAGTTGGGAACTCGGGAGTCCGAGACCGAGTTGGGAACTTGGGAGTCCGAGACCGAGTTGGGAACTTGGGAGTCCGAGCCCGAGTTGGGAACTCGGGAGTTAGAGCCCGAATTGGGAACTCGGGAGTCCAAGCCCGAGTTGGGAACTCGGGAGTTAGAGCCCGAATTGGGAACTCGGGGAGTCCGAGCCCGAGATGGGAACTCGGGAAGGCAGATCAGGAGTTCCACTCGACAGACTGGGTCGGCACTCGGCAGACTGGGTCGGCACTCGGCAGACTGGGTCGGAGCTCGACAGACTAGGTCGGGAGCTCGGCACTCGGCAGACTTGGTCGGGAGACCGAGGGGTCTGGTCGGGATTAAAGGGAGAGTCATTATAGTGTTTAATGAAGGAAAAAAGAAAAGATTCTTTTCTTGCATTAGAAATGATAAAGGGCCACATGGAAAGATGTGTTCTTTATTGGGAAGCCAAAGAGACACAAACCTCTTCATATTCATGGGATGAGTATAAAAGAGGGCCTTGTGACTTTGGATGACCTCTCCTCTTCCACTCCTTCTTACCTTTCTTCTTCCCTCCCTCTTCTTCCTCTTTTGGCCGAAACCCTATTGTTGGGTTCTTGGTATTCTGCGAGCTACCTCAAGTTGCTAGCACAACTAAGGTAGCTCTCCCGAAGTTGAGAGATTGTGTCCGTGTGGATACAAGTAGAGGCACGGACACTTGAACGTGCAAGAGATCCGGCACACCTTGGACGAGCGGGATAAGCAAAGGGCACGCTCCAAAGGTATATCTTCTTTAGAAGTAGATGTAGATCAACTTTGTACGAGTTTTTCTTTCGCATAAATCGCTCGTGGGTTCTCGTTTCCGCTGCGTTTTTGTGTTTTGGTGCCGGGAGAACCCAACATAGTATAAGAAATTGGAGCATTTGAGGAAGTGGGAAAAGGGGAAGAAGAAAAGCTCATATCAAGGGAGAGCTACAAGAGTAAGGGAGATAATCCCTAACTTTAAGCGTTTTTCAAATTCGTCCATGCATGTTAGAAGTAATGAGAATTATTTACCTATGCAAAATTTTGATTTTCGATATCATGATAGAAATAGGACTAGTGTTATATCTCAAAACCCTAAAGAATTTGTGTGTCATGATAAACCTAGTATTTTTATCTCTAAGGGTCAAGGTATTAACCTGAAGAAAGGGAGACTACAAGGACAAATATCCATTAGGTAAAAAGGAGGTAAACCCTAAACCCAAGTCAATTCATTTAAACTCTAACATGGGTTGTAGGGAAAAGAAGGAGAAAAAGCACATTAGGTGTTATACGTGTGGTGAGCTGGGGCTCTACCACACCAAATGCTCATGGAAAGGAGAGTACAAGAAAGTGGGGCATTTGAGGAAGTGGGAAAAGGAGAAAAAGAAAAGCTTATATCAAGGGGGAGCTACAAGAGTAAGGGAGATAATTCCTAACTTTAAGTGTTTTTCAAATTCGTCCATGCATGTTAGAAGTAATGAGAATTATTTACCTATGTAAAATTTTGGTTTTCGATATCATGATAGAAATAGGACTAGTGTTATATCTTAAAACCCTAAGTAATTTGTGTGTCATGATAAACCTAGGATTTTTAGTTCTAAGGGTCAAGACATTAACCCGAAGAAAGAGAGACATATGTCTAGACAAATGGGTAGGTCTAGGAATGTCCAAAATGGACATGGTGAGGCTAAGGTTAAGAACTTAGAAAGGGAAAATCAAGCCTTGAGGGCAAGACTTGATAAATTAGAGAAAATCCTAAAAAGATTCATTAGTGGATCTAAGGGTTTAGGTATGATATCGGGTAGTCAAAACCCCGACAAGAATAGACCGGGTCTAGGATACCAACCTAGTAGATCGAGTGCTATTAAGAAATCATATGCAAGGATGTCATATGACTATGGCAAGGGGAAGGCCAAAAATGGGAAGGAAAAGTCATTTAAAGGATAGAAGAAGAGTTTAACCAAGGACAAGGTGTATAGAGTTAAGAAAGTTAGGGTTGAAAGCCAAAAGGTACCAGAGGTACACACGTGTGACTTTGTCATGGTAGATGAGTCACCTAGGGAAGTGACTAAGGCTAAGAGCTCAAGGGAGAGCTCTAGGAGTCAAGATGAGATCTATGACCAATGGATCTCGGGAGGATTTCTCCTAGGGGACTAGATGGATTATGGAATGTACCAAAGGATTTGAAAGACTAACTTGAGTCTTAATCTAGGGATTTGACACATCAAAAGTGAGTTTTATGGATCAAAAGATGACAATAAGACTATATTGAATGAAAATTGGTTTTTATTATGTAGATGTCATATAAATCAATGCTAGGGATGTATTGTGGTTGGGTATGAGAAGATACGTCAAGAAGATATCAAAATTAGGACTTTAGGTCAACGATAAATTAAACCAATTAGATAGTTTTGAGTATTGTGTCAATCTTAGGACTGGTGATAGATTTATTCAGAAATATATTTTTTTCAAGTAAACATATGTGTCACAAATCTCTCTACAACATTTGAGAATTTTTAGAGACTTGTAGAATTAGTTATTCATTTCTGAAGTTAGAATAAAAAATCTGAAAATTGGGTATCAGTCGACTGGTTCTGCACCAGTCGACTGGTATAGTTCGTCCAGGAACTAGGATATTCTAAGACATCAGTCGACTGATCTTTCTGTATGGTTTATTAGTCGACTGACCCAGGGGCAGTCGACTGATGCTGCAAGTTTTAAAAAGAAAACCCCACGCGGGGGCGGGGGGCGGCCAAACCTAGGGTTCCAAGCGCCGCCCCTTGCGATTTCTCCTCTCCCTCGACCTCCCCAACTGATCTAAACCTTCCCAAAGTCCTGCAATCGTGTTCCTAGTCTCCCTTCCATCTTAGATCCAAGACTAGGGCAAGGAAAACCTTCTTTTTAAGTCAATCTCAAGCATTCGCTATCATGCAACGACCGGAGAAACGGTAATGAATCATTTGCTATATTTTTATCATTTACTTTATGATTCATGACTAACTCCTTTTGACGGTGCCAAAGGGGGAGAATTGGGAGTTCAAGTTAGTTTTGAAACTTAACTTGTGGAAATTTGAAAATTATGTGGAGGGCATAGGTTAAGGTGGAGGTTGCATGTTTATGCTTCTTGATTAACTATGTTCTTAATTTTCAATTGTTATTGTTTTGCCTAACTTAAACATATTGTCACACATGAAAATGAGAGAGATTGTTGGTACAATCGGCCCAAGTATGATTGAGTAAGATCATGGTTTTGATATGTGTGTCAATATAATTAAGTTAGGGTGCCATGTTGGTTTGATATGTGTGGTTGAGTCTTGCAGGACTTGGTGAATCACACATGAAGTACGCATCCGAGGGACGAGAGCCGAAGGAAGAGGACTCCAAGGGTAAGCCGGAGAAGTAGGGTTCAAGAGCATACGTTAAGGATGACATGGAGGCAAGCCGAGGGCTTGTGTGCGCATCTGAGGGACAACAGCCGGTGGAAGAGAACTTCAAGGGGCGAGCCAAGGGAGTGGACTTCAAGGCATATCCGAAGGGTGGTCTTCAGAGTGAGTTTGAGTGAGAATGTACTCTAGGCAGTCGACTGCGGGAAGGGCAGTCGACTGCCAAACCTCACAGAAAGATTAGTCGACTGGTCTTGGACCAGTCGACTGATCAGTTCAAAAACTAGCCGTTGGCTAGCGATTGGCTGGGGACCAGTCGATTGCCCTTGAGGCAGTCAACTGGCGTCGGGCTGGACTACTTAAGGAGCATTCCTCTACTCTATTTAAAAGAAAACTTTTGAGCAGGTTAGGGTTGTGGTTCTAGAGTGTAGAATCCTACTGTTAGTGCTCAAAGTCTCATTCTTTTCTTCTCACTTTCATTTCTACTTTGTAAAGAGGAAGAGGGCAATCTTGTGAAGGTTTCTCCACTTTGAAGGAGACATTCATAGTGGAGTTCGTGCGTGTGGTGTGGGTCCTTGGACTAGTCACCTCTCAGAGGTGGATACTAAGTAAATCAGGGGGTTAGCATTGTTTTTATTGTTTTATTGATTTTGTTCTTGTATTTAGGTAATATTTTTGTAGACAAAATCGAAAGAAAGCTATTCACCCCCTCTAGCTTAATGCAAAGATCCCAACATGTACACCATAATATTTGAGGTCTGATTCAATTATATAGTCAGTATAAATTGAATCACCTCTTTATCGGTCCTGCTCAATACACACAAAGTGAACTAATGTAATTCTAGGTTATGTCCGAGGGACGCAAGGCTAATAGAGGAGGCTAGAAGGCTATGTCTAGGTTGGTCGGGCAAGGACGAGTGCTGAGTGACTGTACTCAGGGTTGAAACCCTAGCTTTAGGGTTTAGGCATTCGACTGTTGCATGTAGCAGTCGACTGGTGTTAGACACATAAAGATCAGTCGACTGCTATATGTAGCAGTCGACTGGTGTCAACTGGAATTCGAACGTTGGGCTGTAATGTTCGAATCCAAGTGGACCAGTCGACTGGTGCCAACACCAGTCGACTGGTAACGACTGTTTCAGCTGTGAGCTCTATTTAAGAGAGCTCAGTTTGACTGAGCAAAGGTTGATGAAATAAGCTTGGATAAAACTTATTAGTAGTCTCCAAGTGCTCAGATGTTGCCGGGAGTTTATGGCGAGGTTTCTCCACCCACAAGGAGCGAAGCGAGCTAGCCGGAGGCTTTCTGAGGAGTCATCCACCGATGGATTGAGATCGTCCACCTTACGGGCAGTCGTAGAGTATGAGCTTTATCTCCGAACCACGTTAAATTGGTTTGTCTTCCTTTGTGTTAGTTTTAGTTTGTTTTATATTTCGTTGCGCACTAACACATGTAGGAAGAATTGGAGAATCAAGTGGGTGAACAACTATTCACCCCCTCTAGCCGTACGCATCGATCCCCCATGCACTGATCCCTAACAAGTGGTATCAGAGTCGAGGTCGCTCTTGTTGGAATAACCACCAAAAGAGCAACACCTCCATCGGATACTCGGATCCGATCCAAGCGGATACTCGGATTCGGAAGGTCCGCTTGGATGGGATACTCGAATCCCACCTCCATACGATCGAGATGACTTCAATTATTGGAGGAAGCGGTTGGAAGCGTGGTTTCAAATGGATTGGGACCATTGGGCCGGATTGGAGGTTTCGTTCGAAGCTCCAACGGACAAGAAGGGCAAACGTCTCCGACCTCGATATTGGACCGAGGATCAAATAGAGAAAGCGGAATCAGATAAGGAGGTAACGTGAATTAACTTAAATTTAGTACCTTCTCATATTGTGTCACATGTAGGTGATTACAAAAATACCTATGAGCTATGGAGAAAGGTAATAGCTCTACATGAAAATTCGACACAAGGACAAGGACTGGAGGAGTCCAAGGATAAGGGCTCATTAGTCCAAGAGAAGGAGAATGACCAATCGGAAGTTGAATCAAGTTCAACATCCGAAGAGGAGGAGGAAGTGGAATCGTCCGCATCCTCAAGTGAGGAAGAAATAAAAGAAGTATGTACTTCAAAGATTAAGCGTGAGGAGAGATCATCCTTAATGCCAGAGCATGAAGAAACCTCCACCAAAGCAAAGTCAAATGAACACATAATTTGCTCTGGGTGCAATCAAAAGGGACACTACAAGGACAAGTGTCCATTGGGTAAGAAAAAGGAGTTAAACCCTAAACCCAAGTCAATTTCTTCGAAAACTAACATGGGTTGCAGGGAAAAGAAGGAGAAGAAACATATAATTTGTTTCACGTGTGGTGAGCGTGGACACTACCACACCAAGTGCCCAAAAAAAGGAGAACTCGAGAAATTGATGCACTTGAAGAAATTGGAGAAGAAAAGGAGCTCAAGTCAAGGGGGAGCTTCAAAGGTAAAAGGGAAGGTAATCCCTTATTTAAAATTAAATTAAATTTCTAATTCTTATATGCTTGTTAAACATAATCATGGATTTAGGTACAATGATAGGAATAGGGTTAACAAGGTAGTTAAATCTAAGAAATCATTATCCAAGACTATGATAGATCGATCGTGTCCGCTAGAGGGGGTGAATAGTGATTTTCGAACCCCTTTCTTCCTACACGGTTAGTTGCACAGCGGAATATACAATAAAAACAACTAAACAAATACTAACCAATGTCAACACGGAAGATTTACTTGGTATCCACCCCGAACGGGTGACTAATCCAAGAATTCGTCGGTGGATCAATCCCCGGATAACCTCTGGCTAGGCCTCGTCGCTCCTTGTGGGTGGAGAAACCTCACCACAATACCTTTGGAAGACCTGAGCACAAAGACTACTATCTTGCCTTTAACTAAGACAAGATTCGTCAAGAATCTCAACCACCACAAAGTTCTCTTTAAATAGGACTCGGGCTGAAACCCTCGCCACCAGGGCAGTCGACTGGTGCCACTGAAATTCGACTGTTGCACCCCAACGTTTGAATTCTCAGCCACCTACCAGTCGACTGCCCCCAGGGCAGTCGACTGGTCCCAGGGTTAAGACCTTTCTGTGAGTTCCATCAGTCCCCAGGCCAGTCGACTGGTCTACTCACTGATAAGTGTCATTTTGTTGATCATTTTATATACTTAAATACGTGTTTTACCCATATTTTACTTGTATAATTGTGGATTTACCCTAGGTTCTAGGATTTATACTCATTTTGGACTTAATTACAAATTTTGATATATTTGAGTTGTTTTGTCACTAAATTTTTGATCAACTTTTGTAGGCTTGGAGGGGTCATGAACCTAGGTCATGTTGGGTCAAATGTTGAGTCAAAAGTGGACTAGATCAAGTGATCAAGCGTCGACTCATTTGGACCGTCCGATGCAAGAACGGTTAGATCTAGACCATCTGAGAACTTCTGATCAATCCGAGCTGGGATTAAGGCTAATCAAGCGATCAGATCAAGATCTGAGAGTTTCAGCCCAATCGGAGATCATCTAGCCGTTGGATCACGATCAGAGAGATATAAACCGTCCATTCAAAGATCAAGGTGATCTGCACCATCCGTTGCAAATTTGACAGATCCAAGTTAACCCAAGGTAGATCCTGACCTCTGATCAAGATCCGGAAAATTTGAGTCAAATCGGACAAGGATCCACCGTTGGATGAAGTGGGATTAATTTGGGTCGTCCACTGTTTAACTATTTAAACTGCCTTCATATCCAGAACAGAGCGTCGCGTCTTCGCAGCTCAGCTTCATTTTCTTCGTTTTGTTCTTCGTTTTTATGGCGATTTCTTCCATTGAAGGCGTGGCCAACTCGATCACTACCTTGGAGCGAGACCAGGGTCATTGGGGAAGGTTTCTATGGAATGTCTAACTCGGATTTGCATCAGATCAGGGGCTGAGTGTGGGTTTCATCAGTTTCTGATTTCTAATCCATTTGATTGCGAATTTGTGCTGTTTCCTTCAATCGGAGCTACCTGGAGGGTCTCTGGAGCGTCCTGATCATCACCTAATCTTCACAGCATTCTTTCATCGCGAGATCAAAGGGATCGGAATGGATTTCCCAGCTGAGCGCAATTCTGTGAGTGGATCTGAAATTGGAGCCAATTTCCATTGATTTGCGAGTTGAAGAGGTTCTTGGCTTGCCCTTGCGTGACGAACAAGGTGATCTTGATACAAGGAATGGTCGAGACTTAGTTTTATGGCATTTCTTTATTTTTTAGCTGTAATTTCGTTGCTGTAATTTCAATTCTGTTACTGTCTTCGTATCAGTTGCTTAGTTCCTTTTTCTGAATTTTTCCAACTCAAATTAGGTTTCATTCTGCAAGTAGATGAGTTAGTGAGTTAGATCAGTGATCAATTGTATCCAATTCCAGTGAATTTTCTATTTGTTGCTTGCGTATCAAGTGGTCATTGAGTATCAACTCTGTTCCTGCATTTACGTTGCTGTTTCTGAACTTTGTATCAGAGATTTCATCTTCTTGATTTGCTTTCGCAATTGTTAGCTTAAAATTCAGCAACTTAAGTAGTTAGGTTTATTGTCAGTGAACAATTGTACTCAGTTCAGCTTGATTCAAACTTGATTGTATTTCTGAATTGTTTTTCTTTTGACTAAACTGCTTGCGTATCAGTTTTCCAATTCTGTTCTTGCATATCAGTTTTGTATCAAGTCAGCTTGATCTTTACATTCTGAGTTTAAATTGAAGCTTGTTTCGTTTCCCAAGCATTTGAATTCTATTCCTGCATCCAGTTTTCGATTTATGCATGTCAGTTTATTGCTGTCAATTTAAATTTCCACTTCTGCAGTAGTTACTTCTGAAATTTAGTATCAAGTCAGTTTTATGTTTTCTTGTCTTGATTTCCATTGTAGCTGGTTGCATTTCTGCATTAGTTTTCAGCCTATGCATATCAGATTCTATTTCTGCATTCAATCTAGTCGATTCCACATTCTATTTCTGCAACCTGATTTTTTTTCTTTCCAGCATTAATCAGTTTCAATTCTGCACAAATCCAGTTTAAGGTCAGCAAGTTTAAGTTGTAGTTTCTTAAGTGAGTGCCAAGTAAACCTTAGCCAATTTCAAGCTTCTTGCATTTAGAATAATGATTCGAATTTAGCTTGCAATTCATAGCTTAAGCATTAGATTTGTTGTTACATTCCTGCACTTCATTTAGTAAATTCTGCATACTAATTTTGCCAGCCAACTCCATTTCTGCGATTCCAAATTACCAATTCTGAACTTGTATCAGTGAAAGCTTTGCATTAAAACTTAATTGCATTTGAAATCAGATAACTTGTATGATTTGTGTATCACATTCATGTTGCATTTCGTTTTTGCTCTTAGTTTTGAATTCTTGCACATTTATTTCCTGCACTAGCTTGTTTTCGATTTAATACTTACTCAATTCTGAATATTTCCATTCCTGTGCTTTCATTCATTGAAAGCATATCTTTTCAAGCTTCACTAATCAGTTAAATAGTCTATAGTTAGTTCAATTGTTAGTACTTCAGATTCCTTTAATTGCTATTCACTTGTTTAGTTCACTTGGTTAATTTCTCCTTCCTTTTCATTGCATTTTTCTTGTCTATTTGAAACCAAACACCAGATTTTACTTAAAACCCAAAAATAGTAATGACACATAAACTCGAGCACGAATCGAACAACTTGAACTAGCCCTTGGAAAAATACGACCTGTGGCCCCTTTACTACGCTTTTCTTCTTTGATTGCAAAAAGGGTTTCCAGCATTTATAAATATCTAAATTTGAGACCCACATTCGTGACACCTATCTTGGGTCCATCACTCACCCACCTAAGGTTACCCTTCCTGAATACATTCCACTCTGCACTCAAACCCTAGGATTTTCCGAGTACAATCACACTTCACTCGTACCCTCACGACTCGACTGACTCCTCCTCCGCAACCTCGACTGTTACCTTCGCACCCTCTTCATCTTCGGCTCTCGTCCCTCGGATGCACGCAAGCCTCCAGCTTGCCTCCATGCCATCCTTCACGCATGCCTCGAAGTCCGCGCACATCAGCTCATCGTCCCTGCTCTCCAAGATCCCTCAGGTGCACACAAGCCTCCAGCTTGTCTCCATGCCACCCTTCACCGTACCGAGATCGTCCAGTCAAGTCCATATGTGTAACCTGTACATCCTGCACACTCAACATACACATATAAGAACACAAGGGTAAATCTAACTTAAACCGTTTGCCCAAACATCAGAACACTTGGTCACTCCGGACCACAAATTGCCTCAACAATCTCCTCATTTTTGATGTTTGGTAATACGTTTAAGTTAGGGAAGCAAGATAGTAGTCAAGTAGCAAAATAATGCATATGCAATGCAAAAATGGATTCTATCCCAAGGCATCTCACACCTAACTCTCCAAGTTAGGACTTTTTCGAAATGAGCTTTGTAAAACTTATCCCAAGGCTCCCCACACCTAACTCTTCAAGTTAGGACTTTTCAACACCTAACCCTCCAAGTTAGGATATTTTTACACACCTAACCCTCCATGTTAGGATTTTTCACCAAAACCGGGCTTTTTAAAGCTTCTCCCAAGCTCCCCCTACATTGGGCTTACAAAGACTTTTTAAGAACCTCTCCAAGGTTCCCCTTACGCCAAGAATGGAGCAAACATGCTCCCCCTTAATCTCAGCTCCCCCTAAACCTAAGGTTTCTAGCAAAAGAATGTTTGGTTTCCCAACTTAAACCCAAACTTCTCCCCCTTTGCCTAACATCAAAAGGAACCCAATAATATCCCAATTATCTGTTCTTTCAATCCCCAATGATCCCCATACACTCGTTTTCCATCATTTGAACCTAAGTCAGCTTCTGGATACCCACATCAGCCCTGACCAGTCGACTACCCCTGTTGGCAGTCGACTGATACTCTGAAATTCAATTTTTTTAGGCAACATTCAGAAATGTGCCAGAAATTTCACAAATTTCCAAAAATTTCCAAATTTCGTGGAGAACTTTGTGGTACCCATACCTACTTGGGAAAAATGCATTCCACAATGTATCCATCACCATTCTCAAGTTTGACACAAAATCCAAAAAAAAATTCTATGAAAATCAAGGCAAACAAGGAGGCAACCTCCCTCATAACCTATGTCTTCTCCCAATTTTCATTCTCCAAGATCAAGTTCTACCCAACTTGACATCATAGACTCAAATTAGGTTCTACCCAACTTAACAACCAAGTTCTTTTCCCTAGGACACCATTAAGGATTGCCCCCAAGCAACCTTATCCCTAGTGCCAATAAGAACTCAACAAAACATTGAAAAAGTTTAAAAGTTTGCAAGCACATTTGCTAGGATATGCCCTATCCTAGAAAAATATGATTTGATTAAGATTATCAAATGTGCTAGACTTTGGTATAATCCTCTAATTTCCTTAAGGAATTGGCATTTTGTATCAATTTTGACCTCAATTGATGATTCCTTGTGTTTGTCAATTCTACCATCATCAATTTACACAAGGAATTATCCTTAACACTTTCTTTTCAATATCCTCAAATATACAAAGAAATTTCCTTCTTATCTCTTATCAATCTTCCTTGAATTATCCATAATATCATCAAAGCCTTATCAAATCATGGGATAACACTTCATTTAAGGAATATGACATTATAAACATAAATTTTAAATCTAAACCATATCCCATACTCCAATTTTATAATTTCTCACTACCCAAACTCCCCTTTTTGCAAACTCTCATGGACCAGTCGACTGCCAAAACTCACAGAGAGTTTCTGAGCTTGAGACCAGTCGACTGCCCCTAGGGTAGACGACTGATACCTGATTTTCAAGTTTTTCAGCCCAATTTCAGAAATCCCTAAGTTATTCCACAAATCTCCGAAAAATCTGAAATTTTGTGGAGAGATTTATGGGGCCAATGTCTACTTGGAAAAAATACGTTTCCAAACAAATGTACTCCGGATCCCAAGATTGGCACGAAACTCATCTTTCTCTAAAATGTATCATTTAAACTCAACCCAAAAGTTCTAATTGTGGTTTTTCCTTGATGTATATTCTAATACCTGGTCACAATTCATTTCTATCAATGAATTACATGATATTTGCCCATTAAAACCTAATTTTGTCAATTATAACCTCATTTTCATTCTTTTCTCCCTAAAATCCCCTTTAATATGCCAAAACCTAGGATTAAGACTTACCCAAGTCTTCCAACCCCTTTTTGGCATAATTCACCTAATTTCCTAGGAGAGAAACTTTTGAGATCCATTTACCATAGACCCCAAAGGCTCCTAGAGCTCTCTCTTGAGCTCTGAGCCTTGGCCACCTCCCTAGGTGACTTAACCCATACTAGACCACACCGGTGAGCCTCCGATGATTCTTGGCCTACAAAACGAACCCTCTTAACCTTAGACACCTTGTCTTTGGTTAAGTTATTCTTTTTCCCTTTGGATGATACTCCCTTGTCATCCTTGGACTTTCCCTCCTTGCCATAATTGTATGTTTTCCCAGCATACTTCTGTTTGTTGGCCTTGAAGGTCTTAGATCGGTATCCCAAACTCGATCTATCATAGTTGGGTTTTAAGCTACCCAACACCATGTCTAAGCCCTTAGATCCAACCGTGAATCTTTCTAGGACCTTTTCTAATGTATCAAGCTTTGCCCTCAAAGCTTGATTTTCCCTTTCTAGAGTTCTAACCCTAGAACCCATATGTCCACCTTGGACATTCCTAGGTTTAACCTCCTTTCTAGGCACATTCCTTCCCTTCTTGGGATTAGTGTCATGATCCTTAAATCTAGAGGTCTTGAGTCTATCATTATGCATGCTCTTCCTAGGGTTTTGATCTACCTTGTTAACCCTAGTCCTATCATTATATTTGAAACCAAAATTATGCACCATTAAGCATTTTTCATGAATGTTAGCATGTATGGATGAGTGATTGATTCTATTTTTAACATTCATGGAGGAACTAGAATTTGAGTTGCATTTAAATCTAGAGTTAGGGATTACTTCCCTTACCCTTGTAGTCCCTCCTTGATGTGATATTTGCTTCTTCTTTTCCTCCTTCTTCCATCTTCTCAAATGCTCCATTTTCTTTAATTCTCCTTTTTTAGGGCACTTGGTGTGGTAGTGCCCTAGCTCTTCACACGTGAAGCATCGGATTTTCTTTTTCTTTTCTTGGGCTCCTCCATTCCTATACCTCATGTTAGATTTAAAAGAACTTGAAATGAGTGTAGATTTTACCTCCTTTTTATCTTTCGGGTACTTGTCCTTGTAGTGCCCCTTTTCATTACACCCAAAGCATATGATATGGTCCTTGGCTCTTGCTTTGGTGGAGGTTGGAGCTTCTTCTTCAACTTTTGATAATGTGGATGCCTCCTCTTGATCCGGTACAGTTGAGGGTCTCTCCTCCCCCTCAATTCTCGAAATTGATACCTCCTCTTCTTCTCTTGAGGAGGTTGATGATCTTTCACTCTATTCCTCACTTGAAAATGTAGATGACTCAATTTTCTCCTCTTCTTGAATCATGGAGCTCACTTCATCGGGATCTTCTATTAGTTGGACTCGTGTAGGATTTTCATGGAACGCTACTAGCTTACTCCACAACTCCTTAGCATCCCTATACTCACCAAGCCTATCCAAAATGTCATTAGGTACTAAATTGATTAACATTTTGATTACCTTGTTATTGATTTCGGATTGATGAATTTGCTCCTCGGTCCACTTTTTCTTCTTAAGAATCCTTCCCTTTTTATCCTTGGGAGAATCGAAGCCTATTTCTATACACATCCAATCTTCAATATTAGTCATTAGAAAATATGACATTTTACCTTTCCAATACGCGAAATCGTCGTGGTCGTATGAAGGTGAGATCCGGATATCCCATCCTAGCGGACCCTCTCCTTCCATGTTCTTCCTCTAGCGTGTGCTCCCTCGGCGGTTAGTCCGATCAAGAGTGGTCCTTGCTCTGATACCAATTGATAGATCGATCGTGTCCGCTAGAGGGGGTGAATAGTGATTTTCGAACCCCTTTCTTCCTACACCATTAGTTGCACAACGGAATATACAATAAAAATAACTAAACAAATACTAACCAATGCTAACATGGAAGATTTACTTGGTATCCATCCCGGACGGGTGACTAATTTAAGAATCCGTCGGTGGATCAATCCCCGAATAACCTCGGGCTAGTCCTCGTCGCTCCTTGTGGGTGGAGAAACCTCACCGCAACACCTTTGGAAGACCTAAGCACAAAGACTATTATCTTGCCTTTAACCAAGACAAGATTCGTCAAGAATCACAGCTACCACAAAGTCCTCTTTAAATAGGACTCGGGCTGAAACCCTCGCCACCCCCCAGGGCAGTCGACTGGTGCCACTAAAATTCGACCGTTGCACCCCAACGTTCGAATTCTCAGCCAACTCACCAGCCACCTACCAGTCGACTGCCCCCAGGGCAGTCGACTGGTCCCAGGGCTGAGACCTTTCTGTGAGTTCCATCAGTCGACTGCCCCCAAGCCAGTCGACTGGTCTACTCACCCACCTAAGGTTGCCCTTCCTGAGTACATTCCACTCCGCACTCAAACCCTAGGATTTCTCGAGTACAATCACACTTCACTCGTACCCTCACGACTCGACTGACTCCTCCGCAGCCTCGACTGTTGCCTTCGCGCCCTCTTCATCTTCGGCTCCCGTCCCTCGGATGCACACAAGCCTCCAGCTTTCCTCCATGCCATCCTTCATGCATGCCTCGAAGTCCACGCACATCATCTCATCGTCCCTGCTGTCCAAGGTCCCTTAGGTGCACACAAGCCTCCAGCTTGTCTCTATGCCACCCTTCACTGTACCGAGGCCGTCCAGTCAAGTCCATATGTGTAACCTGTACATCCTGCACACTCAACATACACATATAAGAACACAAGGGTAAACCTAACTTAAACCCTTTGCCCAAACATCAAAACACTTGGTCACTCCGGACCATATATTGCGTTAACAGACTAGACCTAATAAGACCAAAACTACAATGCCTAAGGTGAGGAAGGTAGTTAATGATCAAGGCATAAATCCCAAGAAGGGGAGACATATGCCTAGAAAGGTGGATAGGTCCAGGAATGTCCAAGGTGGACACGTTGACTCTAAGGTTAGAGCTCTAGAGTTGGAAAATCAAATCTTGAGGGCAAGTCTTGAAGAAATGGAAAGAGTCCTAGATAGGTTCATTATTGGACCTAGGAGACTTGACATGTGTTTGGATATTCAAAAACTCAAAAATGTCAAATTGGGAGTATCCAAGGCAAATGGAAGAAAATATGCTCGGGTAGCATATAACTATGTCAAGGATGAAAAATTAAAAAATGGCAAGAATAAGCCATTTAAAGTTAAGGAAAAGAAGAATTTAACCAAGGAGAAGGTGTCCAAGGTTGGGGAAGTTAAGAATGTAGGCCAAGAGGCAACCAGAGGTACACCGGTGCGGCCTAGTAATTGTAGAAGACACACCTAGGGAGGTGGCTAAGGTTAAGAGCTCAAGGGGGAGCTCAAAGAGTCAAGTGGGGATCCATGGTAAATGGATCTCAGGAGGATTTCTCCCGGAAGTCTAGATGGAATATGGAGTGTGCCAAAAGGTTTAGAGACAGATTTGAGTCTTAATCCTTAGGTTTTAGCACAATGGGTGTATGTTTCATGCATGAAAATATAACATTGGGGTCATATTGCATGAAAATTAGATTTTGATGTGTAGATGCCATATAAACCAATGTTAGGGATGCATTGTGGTTTGGTATGGGCAGATACATCAAGAGGAGGCAAAAACTAGGACTTTAAGTCAAGGTTCAATTGAACCATATAGATAATTTTGAGTTTTGCGTCAATATTGGGATTGATGATAGATACATTTTTTGAATGTACTTTTTTCAAATAGACACGGGTACCCCAACCTCTCCATAAAATTTGGAAATTTTTGAAGAATTATGGAATTAATTATGCATTTATGAAATTGGTCAGAAATGCTGAAAATGTAATTATCAGGGTACCAGTCAACTGGTAGAGGGGGCAGTCAACTGATAATAGTATTTTTGGAGAGAGACTAGCTACTGTACGGTTTCTCCATGGGAATCAGTCGACTAGTAACTGTCGCAGTCGACTGATACAGGCTGAAATTGTTTTTCAGCAGTCGAAAAGTGTCCTAATGTTGTAAAACAAATGTGTAATCTTATGGGGGTTAATATATTTTGTTTATGATCATTAGAAGTTAAAGAATCCAATAATTGGGATATTGTTGGATTTTTTTTATGTATGAAAAAGCGGGAGAAGTGTTGGGTTTAAGTGGGAAACCAACACACCTTTGCAAGAGATCCAAGCTCAAGGGGGAGCTTAGGTGAAGGGGGAGCATTTGTTGGCAAAAGGGGAGAAGTACCTTTGCAAGGAAAACCTACTCAAGGGGGAGCCTAAGGTTAGGTTCCATGATTTATTTGCTTTGTTGTTGTTTTCCTAACTTAAACGGGTTACCAAACATTAAAAAGGGGGAGATTCTTGGAGCAATCTAGATACCTTGAGTTTTAATGTTTGGGCAAAGGTTTAAGTTAGGATTATTGTTGTATTTAATATGCATTGTGAGTATGCGGGAACAAGTACAACAAAGGAAAAAAGTCTAAGTGGCATCTTGGCAATGGAAGAACCGACAACAAGGACCGAGGCCGAAGGAAACTCTAGAAGACAAGGCGTGAAGGATGGGGAAGCATCCGAGGGACACAAGGCTGATGGAGGAGGCTAGAAGGCTAGGTTTAGGTTGGTCGGGCAAGGACGAGTGCTGAGTGACTGTACTCAGGGTTGAAATCATATGTTTAGGGTTTGGGCAGTGGACTGCTACATGTAGCAGTCGACTGGTGTTAGTAATAAGATTTGTACTTAAACTGCAATAAGATTTTCATTGAATTAGTTATCATAATTAATATTCATATTTAACTCTCGATATCTCAATGTCTCTAGCTAATGAGGAACAACTACTTGGTTAGACTAAGGAGGTAACTCATGTTAGTCTCACATAATTGATGATGTTTGAATTCATTAATTCGTCAACGGGGAAAGATTTCAATACATTCATAATTTCACATATAAAGATGCTCACTAGTTATGATTCAATCATAAGTTCTCTCATATTATGAATCGGGCGTTTAGTAAATGAGTTTAAAATCCAAACATACACATAAAAAATATACATCTAAATAGTAAAAAAAATTATCTATCTAATAAATAATAGATATCTAAGATGATTATTTTAAGATATCTTTTAAATATAAAGCTCAAATAGTAAATTTTTGTTACTTATTCAATAAATAATAAATATCGTATTTTAAAACATCTCTCAAATATATAAGATGATTGTTGTAAGATATCTCTTAAATATAAGAGGTGTTGTTTCTATTTAAAGATATCTTATTATTGTTTTTTAGAAAATTTTATTTTATTTTGCAGTTATTGCTGTGAATACTATGTTTGCCTTTCGTATCTCTCCTCTTCTCTTCTCTCCTCTCCATCAACACCAACGAAGGAGGCTTGAATTGATGAGTTGTGACTTTCTACGTGTTCTACTGAGATTCGCTTATCTCTATTATGGCCACATCGCAATTGCATGATGTTCTTTTGTCTTGTGTAGTCAGTTGAGTATCTGCTTTCTTGGTGGAAGTGCTTAGCAAGAAAAAACTTGGAAAGATAGATGAATCTGATATTTCTTAATTGCATGACTTATTGTTGATTCAAATCTATGATATGCCATTAAGATTTTCTGGGATTTTACTGTTCTTGTAGTGTTGGATCATCTAAATATGACAGGTCAAATACATCTGTCAATTTTTATCATATCCTTCTGGGCGTAACTACTGGCTTGATGAGGGAAAAGCCACCAGGTAAGCAATCTCATGAACTAGCCATTACTTTTGTTCACTTTTGAATATTTTCATATATGAACTTATCTCTTTCGTCAATTTTGACACAATTCATCCTAAACAATTTGATTAGTCGAACAATTGATCTGAAATGTTACTTATGTCGAAATTAATAGTAGTAACTCATTGAGGTTTATAACTTAATTTCCATATGCCAGAATTTCCTCCACTTAAGGATTGACAACCTCATCAAACCCCAAAGTCCGACTCCTAATTCCAATCACTCTCAATCAATGAGATGTAAAGCCGTATAAAACAAGTCCATCACAGAGATAGGTCTTTTCAAATGTCATTGGACATAGTTTAGGTTCATTATATACTAAAATGTAAAAAATTATCAAAATAAGAGTATTTATCGATTAAATTATTAGGTCAAACAACTCGCCCGTGATACATGGAGGATCCATATAATCAACCTAAATAATTCTGACAAATTTGATTTGATGATGAGAATGATGTGATGATTTAATTCAAACCAATAGTAGTTCACCAATCTAACTTCATAAATTTTCTTGCTAGTTCTCATATGTAGAAATAGCTAAGGATCTCTTGCAGCAAGTTACGTAAGATTATTAACTGGAATTAAATAACTTATTTTTGACATTTGACAAATCTTTCCTATTATTTTATTTTATAATAAATCTATCTTCATTTCATAATGCACAAATTTTCTAGCTACCTCCTATGGCATAATATTCTCCATATTATAATTAATTTAAGTCAAATAATGATGGCGTAACATGTAACATGTAAGTATCCCGGATGAATTTTGATATGGTCAATCAAGTCAAGTTAGGTCTTGGTGGTATAGAATCTCTATGTCTAAGTGTGCAGGAGCTTAGGAGCACAGGAAGTCGAGCGGAAGACATCGCAGACGAGAAGGATGACATATGAAGAGAGTCGACGGGCTCGGTGTATCTAAGAGACGCAAAGATCTGCGGAGGAGTACACTAGTGGAACTAGAAGGACGCGTGCGACATCCGAGAGACGAGAAGCCGGGAGGAAGTTGATTCGAGGAGCAAGGTCGGAGATGAGTTTGGGTGAGCCCAACTCTGAATGACTCGAAATCACCCAAAAGACCCGCTTAAAAACTGATAAACAAGTTGTTGACCAAGTCAACCCGGGCGCCCGAATCAATCCGGGCGCTCGAGTATAGGGGCGCTCAAGAAGTGCCTCGTTAGTATTTCGATAAAATTTCATAGAGGCTATAAATAGACTCCTAAACTCAGTACATTTCATTGATTCAATTATACACGAATTCTGTAATCATTGTTTTTTAAGTTTTCTCTGAGTTTCATTTGTGTAAGAGGCTTCTCCATCCATAAGAAAATAATCTAGAGGTTGCACTTTCATTTGTCTTGGATTAACAACCTTCCTGGTGTAACCAAGTAAATCCTTGTTTGTGTCTCTTTTTCTTTTTAGTTAACTTGTTTATGTCTGTTTATTTTGCTGTCTTTAACTAATCTTATATTTGTGAAGAAACATAAAAGATTGAGTTTTATTTTTTAGGAGCAATTCATCCTTCTCTTGCCAGCCGATCGAGCCCTACATAACATTTTTTTTTTTATGTGACAGCCCAACCAAATACCAAGTGCACATTTTTCGCCTTAGGTTTTTTCAATCTTCTGACAATTTAGTTGGAACGATTTGATTTCTTGAAGCCGATCATGGTACTCTCTTCTACGAAGAATTTGCCGAGGGACACAATTTTATCCTTGAGTACAATAATCAATCCCCTTTTTCACATGTTTCTGGTATCAGACAAACAAGTACAATTTGAATTTTATGGCAAAGCACTCTAGCTTATTGATGTTGAAAAAGTCTTAGAACAACGAGAATAAGAAAGGTAAGGAAGTTATTGGACAAACCATGTTTTTTCCCCGAATGATTAGTCTTTTGACAAAAAGCATTTTAAAAAGTCCTAGGAGTTGAACTGTAAGTTTTTCATGGGTTCTGAATTAGCCCCATTATTGCATTTCATGAACATGGACAAGGTCATCTCAAAGAGCCATATATTACTTGGATGCAAAATGTGAACATAAAAGTCATGCAGGTGTCTCCAGACCATGGGCCTGGAAGCTCTGTTCAAGGGATTGATTAGCCACGATCTCATCAGATGTTTGAACCAGCACTTGCTCCATCTCCTCAATCGTCAGAGCTGGGACCGAGAGGGACAGCAAATCAGGGTCTCCAACCCAATTGCTCAATGTGCCAATCCCATTAGCCCCGATGCCAATGTGAGTTACATGCTGCACGTCCGTTGGGCACCCAATCTCCAGTTCCACCTCGCCATCCTCCCTCTGCAGAGCAAACAGCTGAGCAAAGCTCTTGATCAGTCGTTGCAGAGCTGCAGATATGTTATGCCTTGCCGTCGGAGGAAACCCAGGCGAGTTCTTCATTCTTGATCCTTTTATCTATCCGTCTTCAATTCCCCTTTCAGAAAAAGAAATTCATAATCTGTGAGGGTGGGTCGAGACAATTTAACTAAAAACCCATGACGACTTACTGCTCAGTGGTCGAAAGAAAGGTTAAGCTTCTTCTTGCCGCTGTCTATGAAGATGGAGTAGTCTCGGTGTTGCATTTAAATGGAGTAGAAAGGTGATCATCGATCGATTAATGTAGAGTATGAAAGAAGTAATAAACCCCTCCACCTTTTTGGAGACCGAATGGCCTTGTCAAGGGGTGATAGGTTAATTGACTTGGTACTGCAGGAACTAGATTTTGTGGTTGGTTGCCACCGGGGCTATGGTGCAGCGGTAGGGCGACTAGTCGCTTTCCCAGGCATCCTCGGTTCGATCCCCAGCTACGGCGCATTTGCAGGAATTTTTCCTCCAAATGGGGCACGAACCCTGGGACGCTGGGCTTCTAGACCGCCCACTGCGAGCGCTTCCCGATTTACCCTGGCGGCCGGTGGGAAACTTCCGTGTGGCCGGGCCGGTCGCCCGAGGTTAGTTGGTAACCTCGTTAATCATTTTTTTTTAGATTTTGTGGTTGGTTGCTACCTACTTGCTACCGATTGAAGGGGAATTTGCAAGCTTAGTAATTGTGTTTCTGGTAAACATTATGAGGCCGTCAATATACCAATCAATGCCAGATAATAGACGTAGGCATGCACTATGATCACTGTAACTGAATTGTAGTTTAATGCAAGCAATTTACTCGGTCAGAATTGATAGCGCAGTGCAGTAGTTGTATTGGAAGACACTTGTCCAAGGATGGATATATTGTCAATCCAATTTTTGGGCAAAATCTTATCCGCTCAAATATAATGGAAATTTTATTTGCTTCTTGATAAACTAAGGATAAGCATGAATTAAGAATGATATTTTCTTTTCTTTTCTTTTCTACACATGCATGGGTAAATTAAGCTCTTCCCAGCAGATTTAATTGTGTGTTCAATTTGACCTTTAAATTTTGAGTGAACTGGTCAAACTGTCTGATCCGGCTCAGGTTCAAAAACACTGGCCTACATGGGGAAAAGAAAAGATGGACATGAGAATGGATTCGTGAATCACAAGTCACCATAGACGGAGCTTTAATTTATTTGTAGTGCTGATCTGATCCTTGCTCTTGCTGGCCTTGGAAGCAAATGATGTAGTTGACGAGCACCTAATAGCTTAGTTGTTACTCGACTGATCTTTGTTCACGTTGGGATATCCCATTCCTCCTCCCACTATTAATCTCTTCGATCTTCTTCTTTTGCAGCATAGATGGAGTTCTAAATCAAAGTTTTTTGCTACGTTACCCATTTAACCAATTCGGTGGGGTTGATTGAAGCAAAATAATATTTTGATTTGAAGTTCTTAAATAGTAAAGACTGTACGGTAAAAACAATTAATGACGATTTTTTAATGTTCTAAATATATTCATATTCTGAAGAAGAGAACCGATATGTTACTAATTGTGTCTATTTTTACCGAAGTAGATTTTTTAAAAAGTTTTTATTGTAGTAATGAGGAGGAGGTTAAATCTGGCTTTGTAGTAGCTAGTTATGATTCTTATAGTAATTATGTAATTGTAGCCGCTACATCATCATGATTTAGTTAGTATATTTGTATTGTAGCGATTATGGAATGATAATTATAATGGTAAGGAATCATAGCTATTGCTAGGGTTGTAATCGAACTGAGCCGAATCGAATACTTGAGAGTTTGAGTTTGGTTCGTTTATTATCGAGCCGAGCTCGAGCTTAATTTATCGAATATAGTGATGGTTCGCGAATATATTCGAGTCTAATCGAGCCCTAAACGAACTTACCAAATATAAATTATTAATTAAATTATTCATTAATTTATTGAAAAAATAAATTATATATTCTAAAAAATATAAAATATTTACTAAAATCTATGATTTTATTCATACAAATAAGTTTTATTGGATATTTTATATTTATTAAATGTAAAAGTGTCAAAATTATATATTTAATGTTAAATATTATTTTTATATTTTACGAACTAGCTCACGAGCTTATTAACGAGATTGTTCACGAGCTAACGAGCCGAATACTGTTAAGTTTGAGTTTGGTTCGTTAATATTAACGAGCTTTATTAAACGAGCTCGAACGAACTTCTATCGAATCGAGCTCCGAATAGTTCACGAGCGGCTTGATTCATTTACAGCCCTAGCTATTGCAACATGATCATAATAGTAGTTGCAACGTTAAGTCAGTGTTATTTTATAACTGCTATAACGTAATTGAACAAATCATGATTATGTTGTAGCCATTACGAGTCCCTAATTGTTACAACATTAAATATGTATTATAGCAGTTATAAAATGGTAGTTGTTATAATGTGGTCATGATTTATTCGATCACGTTGTGTTATAGTATTTATGGAATTGTAACTATTATAATATGGTCATGATTTGTTCGATCACATTGTAAGATATACGAGTGAGTAGCTGTTACAATATTAAATCTGAGTTGTTTCCGTAGATGTTACAATGGGCTTGAATAAAATCATGATTATATTATAGCAGTTATAATTTTGTAATTGTTATAATTGTAATAGTTATCATTCCGTAGTTGTTACAATATAGATTTAATAAATGCATGACTATGGTATAGTAATTACATAATTGTAATTATTAAAGCACATATTTAACGTTCATTATTGGTACAGTAAAAAAATGCGTCTATTATTGGCACTGATCCCGGGCCAGCTTGTGTGTAGCTTAACCCGGTAGCATGACGACTCGTCAGGAGGAGATAGGTTTACATGCCCCAGGAGCCCGTCGAATATAGGGCTTGTACAAGTGGATCGGTCCATTTACCCGGACACGAGGAAACATTAGCCCTGGCCCAGGCAAAGAGGGTCAGAAGCCCCGAAGGCCAGAAGCCCCGAAGTCCCCCGAGTCCAGGAAATCCTGGGTAGAGGAGTTCCGAATCAGGAGAGTCCCGAGTCGGAGAAGTTCCTACTCACGGCATCACTAAGTCTTAACACTCCCGAGTCAGGGGAGTCTCAACTCAAAGTATCCTGAAGTTATAAGAGGATTTGCTCCCGCGCACCTCTTGGCTCAGTTCCTAGTCGAACGCGTGACGACCCACATTCCCGGGGTACAATCCGACCGATGGTCCAAATCCTCACCTTCATACAAGTCGTAAGCGGGCATGCCCCCGCGCACTTCTCGGCTCAGGGCCCAACCGAACGCGTGGCCTCCCACGCTCCTGAGGTCCTCTCGAGCCCGAGAAGTCTTCACACAGAATATCCCCATATCATGAGATCCCCGAGTCAAGAGGGCCCCGAGCTAGAAGAGTACTCGGTCATTGACCATACTATACCTGAGTCAGCTGAGTTCGGACGTACATCCCGAACCATGCTCACCACGACTCAGGAAGCATACCTTCACTCGGGAGGCCTTCCTTCACTCGGGAAGCGAGGTCGTCTAAGGTTCTTGTCGTGACTTATCAGAACAATCACTCCCTGACACAGGACTAGCAGAGGAGTACAGGGTGCGCAAGTCTGGTACCATTCCGGCCGAATCGCGAGTATCTCGTGTTAAATATCGAGTTTCAGGGGGTTAAATGGCAAAATTCGAAATATAAGGGCTTAGTTGTAATTTTTTTTAAACTTGGAGGGTTTAATTGCAAGATGTCAAAAATAGTTATAAAAAAACCCTAACTTCCCTTTCTAATCTCTTCTTCTCGTTTCTCTTTCCTGACCCCTTCGGTTCTGCCCCGACGCCGCACACGCGACAATCGCCAAAGTCGCCGACGCCGACACCGCCGCTTCGCTGGTGTAGAGTTCTCCTTCGCGAGGTGGTTGCCTTGACCGGCGGTGAGTTTCCTTCTCCCTCGCGATTGGAGTCCTAGCCGAATTGTTCTCTTCTCCCTCTCTAACTCCCCGCCGCAAACCCTAGGTGGAAGCCCTCTCCCTTGCGCAACAGCCCAAGGCTCGCCGGTCCTCTCCACCGAGCAATCGAGAACCACCAAGGACGAGCCAGTGATTACTCCTTTCCCCCATTTACCGATCACCGCCGTGATCCCGAGTTCCCCTCTTTTAAACAGATCTTCGCCTGGAGTCATTTACTGGTTGCATCGGAGCAGAGAGTCTGATGGTACAGGGTTTGTGGCTCTAATCTTGGGGATTTGAACAGAGAAGAGGTGTTGTTGGGTGATCACTTTTCAGGTAAGGATGACAAAGTTAGGTCTTGCTTTTGAAATTGTAATGTAAATGTTGTTGTTGGTTGTATCAATCCGATAGAGTTGCATTAGGCCTAGAGTTGGTACTATATTTTCTTTAGATTTCCTATGGGTGAATCGAAGAACATGGATAGTATGTAGTTGGTATTCATGTTGACGTAGGTTCTTTTGAGTTTTGAGATAAAGGTTGGAATTGATGTTCAGATTTGTAGTTTCGGTTCTATGTAGGTGTACTTTTCCTGTAATGAAAGATGTAGATTTGAGTTGTGACTGTGTGATACCATTGTTGTGGGTTCACCATGGGTATAGGAGTTTATTTTACATTGGGTTGGTGTTGATCTATTGAATCTAGGTAAATCTGTGTAAGTTGATATTGTTCTATTGCTTTTGGATCCTAGGTTTGAGAAAGAATTTAGATTGGGTTGTAGGTTGTCCCTTGATCCTATGTTATGTACAGTCTAGTACGTTGTTGAGATTGTGTGTTGGTTGGAGAGTTTATTTGGACCTGGATTTCTAAGTGAGGTTTAAACCTAGACACAAAGTTTAGCTTTTGAAATGGAGGGTGACCGTTAGGATTAGGATGATTTAGGCCGGTGGTGCTATACTTAGCTATTTGATATTTAATAAAGTCGCTAAAATCGTATTTGATACAAGAAATTGACTTGATACAGGACCTTGAGTTGGACTCGTTCGGTAGATCGTGGAAGGTCCTCGTTTACGAAATTCTTCAAATAAAGGCGAGTACTTCTCCTTTGTACTCGAGTAGTTTCATTTACCTTAAAGCATGGCTATTTTATGTCTACTAGATTGTTTGACCTTATTCCTGGTTGATTGTTATTTTAACATCGTCGTTGATACTTATTCTTCGTTGATCTTCGAGTATTCAAAATTCGTATCCGTACAGTCCCCTGTTGGTTTTCTGTTCTGTAAAGTACCGCTTGTACGCGAGTACTTAAAGTCCATTGAACACAATTAGGTTTATTTAGCATTAGAAATATCCTACCTAGTAGTGTAGGTGCATAATCGTTGGTTTTCGATTTCTGGTTGGTTGTATCGATGCATGGTTTACTTGTTGGATTTTGTTGCATCGTTGTTTCTCCGGTTGTTCGTGCATCTCGTAGCATGCACCATATCTGCACGTTACATACTAACGACTGTTGGGCTTCCATATGGTTAAGCCGTCATTAGTCATTTAGTTGCTCAATTCACTCAACCACTTATTGTCGTGGTAGTTGTTAGAATGCGAGCAACAGTCCTGTTATGTCACACATGTTGTAGCTGTAGGCAAATAGTGACACCCTCACCGTTGTTTTCGAGGGATATTAGAGCTGTTGGTGGCTCACCCTCACCGTTGTTTTCGAGGGATATTAGAGCTGTTAGTGGCTCCCCCTATGTATCGGGGTTTTTGGAGTAGTTGGCTCCCCAGCATCCTGTGCACTCAACCACATCTTTGTGGTATTCGTTGGAGTGCGTACAGTTGTCACAGCCCTACCCACTCGGTAACACAGATGAGATGTGTTGGCGGCTTGACTGGCGTCAGGGGTGACACATGTCATTGCATCATATGCATACGTATTTCGTTTATGCATTTTCTTGTGATTGTTGCATTTATATGAGCTATGATTGTTGCACTTGCTTGGCATGCATGTATATGTTGGATTTATTGTTGTTGCGTTGTTTTATACCTGTTTAGTTATTATTCGGTTTTATAACATGTTGTTCTATATATGTTATGCATGTTTAGGTATTCCTATATTCCATATGGACTGTACCCTGTTGGTTCTCTACTGAATATACCTTTTGTTATGTCATACTTATTGTCTACTCATATACCCGTTGAGTCCGCCTGGACTCACTACCCCTGCTTTCTCTTTTTGTTTCAGATAGTAGGTAGTCACATTTCTTGGAGCCAGGAGAGGATCCAGTCGCTAGTCCCCAGTGTTGAGTTTGTTTTTCATATTTAGTTTTACTACCGTAGTACTTATTTCTAAAATTTCGTTGTGTTTGCATTTTCATTTCCAAGATCTGGATTTGTTTTAGTAGTCCGATATTGTTATATATTTATGTTTGGACTTTAGTCGGAGTTTCGTCAGTATTCGAGTTTTCGTTGTTTTATTTTAGTTAAAAGACAGTAAAGGCTTTCCGATGTTTAAGTTTCAATTATGATTACCAATAGTATTGATTTAAACTGCGTGGTTGTGGATTACCCTTGTTTATGTAAACTGCATGGTTGTGATTATATTTACTATGTTGATGTTAGCCGTGTGTGACTGAGTTATATGTATTGGTGAGATATTATGTATATTTGCCGCATTTTGTCCGCCGTACAGGGGAGATGCTGCTCGATTTTCAAGTAAGCATATTCCTCTAGGGTCGTGACATCTCGCTACGCCATGATCTCCCTACCATATCCTGACCCTCCCATACTACGGTCATATTCGCCTATGTCAGGCCGAGCGGCGCCTGACGGCGCTTGCCCTTAAGTTGACATCGCCCCTTTCCTTATTCCGGTATGCGACACAATACCCTGCCACTCTGGCCCTGCCTTACCCTGTCATCATATACGATAAACGGGTGCAGAGGGGGCAGAAGCTGTTAGCTTCCCGACTATATAAGTCTATCCACTCTTCATCCGCCAAGTACGCGCAATAGTGTTTTCGCTACTGTTCTATTGCTTTGGCTACTCTTCCATCACCGAGGATTGACTTGACCGTCGGAGTGTCTTGCTAGAGACTTTTACCGTCGGGTTCTAACGGTCTTTGCCTTGCAGATCGAAGCTAGCAGCGGAGCCAGCATCAACGATTCGTGATTCTTGGGAGTCCACCTCGCTTCGAGACAGAATCAGGCACATTAAAAAAAATCTATTACAGGAAAAATAGAATACAGTAACAAAAGTTGCCCAAGATATCAATTCTCTCCTAAAGAAATACAATCAGATTAAAAATCAAATACGATGGTTCAAAGCGGTATTCTTCTCTCTCTCTCTAATGTTTTTTGTCCTCCATGAGCATAACTGAGATGGTAAGAAATTGATAGATTATATTAAAGGTTTTAGATTCGAGCTACGAGACTGATGGGGTATAAATTCCTGCACTTTGTGTAAAAAATCTCTTCCTCCTAATCTCTTATCTTCTCAATCACCGTGATTTATCTTTTCCGTGTTAGTTCTGGAACGGACTGACAGAGACGCTGAGAGCGAGCATTTCGCCTGTGCCTTTTGCACATCTCTCTAATGTTTTTTGAGAATCATTATTTCAAATATAGAATGGAGTTTGACTCACTGGAATTTCAAATATATCCTCAATTTCTTTAGGAAGTTCGTTGAAATTGATCAAAATCTGAAAGGCGAGTTTTAATTTGAATAGCAGAAGAACTCACCACCTTGAGAAAGCTCAACATATAAATTTAAGAGGAATCTATATTTTGTTATAGTATCATGCCAAAGTATGTATGGGTTTGAAATGCTTCTTCAATTCTCCAGACAAGTCCTCCATAAGATTTAAATTTCCACCTCAGAAGAGCAACCCTGGATCAGCAATCAAGATAAAATTTATGCTGCGACTTCAGAATGTTAACAATGATCGAATGCGTGAGTAAGAAATTCCTATCTGAATCTAACTCGCTCTACTTATTATGGGCCTTTACATGAAGCAAATTAATCAGCAATAAATCTAAGAGATGATGAACTATGCACATATCTGAATCAGCCTCAATAAAGAAAATTATGGGATCACAAGGTAGATCCATCGGCATCAATATCTTCGTCATCCTCAGACATTGATGAATCATGACTGCTTCCTCCCTGTTCCCAATTGCTACTGGAAATCTGAGTCTCTGATGACTTTTTTTGCTTCCCTGGACTAAGCTTCCTCTGATTCTCTGTTTTAAAAATAAGAAGAAAAAAAGCCCAGTGAGATTGTGCAAGGAAGATCCGAATTGACCATGACAAGATGAGAGAAACTGGGAGCTTCGTTACTCTTGTGGTTGATCACACTGCGTGTCATCGACAAGAACTCTTCCCAGTTGTATTGCCTTAGTTCTTGTTTCTCCTCCGCCGAGAGCTGGAAATTGGGTTCTCTCCCACACATGAAGGCTGCTCTGCAGGGAAAGATGAACAAAAATTAATATCACTCGGTTAAAAATTAAAAGAGAATGAGATGCTTTTCTGAGAACGAGAGCTGCTATACTGGGCAAGTGTGCATCTAATAGATCAATACCTGTCATATAGTCGAGCAGCCTCTTCTTGAGATCCAACAGTCCCCAAGTGTATCTGTTTCTTTTCAACCTTTATTGCTGCTTGCCATTTCATATTTTTGAAATAAACCCCTCTCATGATGCATGGTTCCTGGTTTTCATAGTGTTTTCTCCTATGTCGTTTTCGGCGTTTTATTTCCTTACCTGCAAATAGAAACAAAACTAAGACATGTAAAAATAAGATCATCAGCAAGCCATGATGGTTCCATTCATTCAGAGTCGGGCGGCTACATAAATCATTAATGTTGCGGTCCAAACCTTAGGAATTTATAATCTTATGATTCAACCGACGTTATGCAGGGATGCATATATTTAAAAGGGCTAGAAAACATTAGGTCTACAGGTATGCACAAACCTGGATAACATGGATTTAGCTCTTCTTTCTTGATCTCATCTGTGGATCCAAGATACATGTCAGACTTGTTTACCTGAGGAACAGCGCATTTTTTAATATAAAAATTTGCACGCAAAAGTAGTTTATAGTTAATAATGTTATAATAGGTCTCTAGAAAGGGATCTCAATAATGAGCTACTAGAAAAATTGAAATAGACCTATTTAATCCAAACTATAGGCAACAAACAAAGAAACACAAGTCACTAGCAGAGTTAATGAACGTCATTGGGATCCAATCTACTAAAAAACAAAGGTAGTTCGAAAGGTTTATGCTTACAATCAGGAAAATAAGTTAATTATAAGATGTCAAATGCCAAATAGGAGAAACATCAAGATGCAATATAATCAACTACTTGAAGAACTAATAACATGTCGGTCTCTGTAAGCATACGTAGCAGTATAAGCCACATCAATCCATCGGGCCTCATTATAATAGGTTAATGAGAACACCAGGCATAACCGCATGATTGCCATTATTAAGCAAATTTATGAACTCCTTACTTCTAAGGCTGCGTTTGGTAGGGTGTAATCCACCCTGTAATGTAATCAAGATTACATTACAAGTTGGATTCCTTTGTTTGGAATAACTTTAAAATTGTAATGTAATGTAATCTCGATTACAAAAGAGGTTGATGATTTGTAATCTGGATTACAAAACAAAACCTCTGTAATCTGGATTACATTACAGCTTGTAAAATCGTCAGTCGGGTGGCGACTGTCGTCGGTCGCCGGCGGTTAACCGGTCGGCGACGGCTGGCGGCGGTCACCGGCCGTTGCCCGCCGCCGGTCGGCGACCGGCGACCGCCGCCGGTCGGCGACCGGCGACCGGCGACCGGCGACCATCGCCGGCCGGTCGATGGTCACCGACCGGCCAGCGGCGGTCGTCGGTCGTCAATCTTGATTACATTACAGGATGGATTACCCCTCACCAAACAAAAGAATCCAACTTGTAATGCTTATCAAAGATTACATACAACTCATTACCAAACATAATAATGTA
Organism: Boesenbergia rotunda; assembly: GCA_024364735.1. NCBI lineage: Eukaryota > Viridiplantae > Streptophyta > Magnoliopsida > Zingiberales > Zingiberaceae > Boesenbergia > Boesenbergia rotunda. The sequence continues at coordinate 2,555 of JAGFNQ010009331.1, read as the reverse complement.
ATCAAGATTACATTACATTACATTACAAACTTGATTACATTACAGACCCGATTACATTACCCCCTATCAAACGTAGCCTAAGTGTTTATAGGAAACTATAGAAATAAAACCTAACACTCATGATATAATTTTCTTGTAATATAAATCTCTGAAATACATTCACCATATATACTCCTGTCCTTCAAACATACCATACACTCATTCACAGGACGGCATGATTAGTTGACACCCATGTGCATATATCCCCAAAGTTTAAGATGTGTATATGTCTAGTTAAACACAATATGTGATAAAGATCCTAGAGTACGATAACTCAGTAAACCAACAATGTAATTGGTTTTTTTTTATATGTCAATTGGTATATAAATCAATTCACTAGAAACTGATGGAATGAAATAGGTAGATATTACATGAACAGTCAACAGGTTCCAGAGAAATATCAAATGGACAAAAAGCACAGTATGCTTCGGACTGTATTTCTTTGCTTAAGATAGCAACTCAGACAATAATGTTTCATTCAGGCATCAAGAAGGTAACAAAAATAGGTGACACAAAAAATGGGATTGTGTAATAAATTTATACCAGTTGTCGAAGATTCGTCTCCACTGAAGGCATGGGATGCACACTAACTGGCTTTACATGTTGGCTTGAATTTTCATCAGCAATCTGAATCTCAGTGGGCTTAGGAACCACCACAAGAGAGGAACTTTTTCCTGCAAAATTCACATTAGAGCATTAAGCTATATAATTACAAGCTCAAACACAGTAAAACACACAATTGATTTCTCTTTTTCATTCACATAGGAAAAACATCCATCACCTTATAGAATTACTTGATTGTCTGATGAAATTATTATTCCTACTGATTTAAGAATAGTGTCACCTTTAATCCAAGTGATTTCTTTGCAACAAATGGATGTTTAAGATACAATTACCTATATATAATATACATAAACATATATCTAAAACTAACTTAAAAAGTAAATTGAATTAGAAGATTATATTCCGCCACTAAGAGACAAAATTTGGATATGCCACAGGTCCATGTGCAAAAAAAAAAAAAAAAAAAAAAAGTTTCTGAATCATATTCCCAAATAAAGATATAAAGGGGAAAAATGCATGTGAAGGAAAACCACAGAGAGTTGAAGCTAAGACTAAAGAGGACTTACCAGAACAAAGCCCCAGAGATCTTCTTCGTCTTATGCTAACCATGGCTAGCTGCTGCATGAAACACGATGAACTTCAACTAAAAGAAGTAACATTGATAATTCACAATAATAAACAAGCCATAAAGGTATGTAGTTCCAGCCAAACTAGATCCAGACAAAGGGAAAGCTATGGATCAGCACCACAAAATCAACAAGCAAGCGTCCAAAATCCTTTCTCATCGCACAGAACTCCGAATAATATGCGCACAGGAACTAACAGTTTCCCCCCTTCAATTAGAAACACACATATTTACAATTAACAATAATTAAGAACTTACCAACTCACCACCCCAATCACCAAACCACCAAGATTTGTCATAGAACTGATCCCTCAACCCTCAATCCACCCACACGCCACGCCGCCGACAAGGTCCCAAATTGCGGCAAACCCACTTTACCACGTGCAAGTACAAAATCAACCATCCCGATTCATTGAAAAAACAAGGAAAACATCGGAAAGTAATCCGAGAAAGAACCTTGAAGAGTCCCCAATCCGGATCGATGCCGGCGCCTGAGCAGGTGGCAAGTCGCAACAGTGCGGATGCTGCTCGAAGACAGCCTGGAGAGGTTGAAGAAGCAGAGAGCGCCGGCCGCACAAGCCACCACCTTTCCTCACCACCTATCTCTTCTTCGATTCCGATAATTTCCTTCTTCCTACTACCACCCTCCTCGTCGATCCTTCCCTCGTCCTCGTCGCATCTTCTCCTCAAGTCCGTCGGGCGACAAGCTTTGAAGCCATGGCGGAACGTTTGCCTTGTGGTTGTGGGCGACTCTTTCTTAGGTAGACTGACCAAATCGCCCTCGATATTTGGGTAAATCCGTGAAGAAGAGCAGAGAAAGGGCGGATACCGTAGGGTCGATTTGGGTATTTCCGGATGAGCTTAGGTTTGGTTGAAGCGGCAATAGTAGCAGGCGGCAGGCACCGACGAGGTGGTGGTGGTAGTTGGATTTATAGAGAGAGAAACTGAATTATAAATAAATTTAATGTATTTTTTAAAAATAAAATAAAATAAAATTAATGCGTGGGGATTGGGCGGGCGTGAGGATAACGTCCGGCCCAACCAACTCCTTTCTGCCCGCCCGCACAGCCTAATCTTATCCTGCTCCGCAATGCGGTCCGAACCATGAGACAAGGTACAAATCAAGAATATAACCCTTTAGGTAAACCGGTTCTACTTATCAATTATTTAATCTTGAAAGTTTTTTAATAAAAATTTATGATTTTATTTTTTGATAATTCAAAATGTTTCATAACTCTTGATGTGGCACCCAATCCAATGTGAATCAAAAATTTAATTTGTCTGGTCGATGATGTAGTTTAACAAGACTTGTTACTAGGGTGCAACA